>BLSH010329371.1:1387015-1397303 GCA_018402905.1 Glandirana rugosa
GGGGGTTTTTTACGGTATTATCACATTATAGTAAAATAATTTTAACTATTGGGATATTTTGGGTTGTTACCAATACGAGTGTAATCAATTTTATAATGTTCGCGGAGAGAGTTTAATCTTACGTTATATAAATCTCGAAGGCGGGCAGGAGTCTCAGTCTCCTCCTGCGTCTAAGTCAGTCTCGACCCTACCCACTCTATGTCCTCTATAGGGGTGAGTCCCAGAACTTGACGTAAGATTAAACTCTCTCCGCGAACATTATAAAATTGATTACACTCGTATCAAATGTCTTTCCACACACATGGAATCCGTCGCGCATAGGAGACCATACACCACACCATTGGAAGGATGCAATAGAGTAAAACACAATAGATCACGAATTGCAAGCGCTGTCTGAACACAAAACACAAATTGTTCACATACACTACTTTATTCCCCATAAATATTTGGGCCACATCAGCAGCTCGCATATAGGTTACCACACCACATACCAGAGGATACGCGCTGCCTAAGGTACACACACCTTTCTGTAAACTATGCTCACATTAGTTAAAATATTACAAGCGCCTCTCTCAAATTAGAATGCAGTTCAAGACCCTGAGTGGGGATATCTCCTGTATCTCACCCATCCCAGCTCTGACTGAATCTGCGTCCTCCTCTGACTCTGAGGACGGGCGGAAGCTCTAAATATATTGCATTCTAATTTGAGAGAGGCGCTTGTAATATTTTAACTAATGTGAGCATAACCATTGTTGGGTTTTATAGGGTTATCAATTTTAATAAAATGATATTACACTATTATGGCATTTTTTGGGGGTTCATGATTGGAGTTATCCCAGAGGAAGACGCTAAATAGTGTGTGTGGGTGAACCAGGACTTCATTGATTCGCTGAATGATTTGGTGCACGGAGAGTTTTCCCTTCGCTGTGAGGTCCCATGGGGGCCAGCTATATCTTGTGAGAGCATATTGAGTGGCTGTATGTCGGTGGTTCACTGTGCGGGTGAAATAGTCTGCGGACATCAATTTCTCAAGCACTGGTGGTTGGAGCCTTTATCTATATGTTTGGGATCTTGGACTATTTTTCTATTTTGTTCAAACATATTACAATCAAAAAGGGACTATATGATTCATTTTGCCAAATATAAACATATTTTCTGATATCAATTTTTTTGAGCACCTAGATTTGTAAAATTCACTTATTGGATTGGCATTACTCTATTCTTATCCTGATATTCTAATTATGATATTTTATATGTTGGTATTTATTTACGATATTCACGGATAGGATTGATGTTATTTTATTTTATTCACATGTAAATTATGATATTTTATGTATGACATTTTTTTGAATAAGCACAAATTGTTTATTACTCTTTTATAGATTTAAATAGTAGGTCAGCGCACTAATTATCTCATAAGAAATCATTCCTGTAGCTTTTGCTACTGTTGGGAGCAGCGGCCGGGGACATATATATATATATATATATATATATATATATATCTTTTTCACACATAATATTTTCTATTTTTTCACTTTTGTATGCTTGTTCACTTTATATATATATTTTTTTCACATTATACACATTTCATTTTCATCATCATAATTTTTGTCCTCACATCACATATAGGTGGCGCATCTTTTTTATTGTTAATTAAAAATTTGCAAACATACGTGTAAGCTGCAGTGTTTATATCAAGGGTCCTGCGTTCCTAACTAGGACTTAGTTTTGAGAGTCTCCAACAGTGTTAATTTCGTTGACTAAAATATTTTCGTCGACTAAGTTAATACTATTTTAGTCTACTAAAATATGACTAAAACTAAAACAATTCTGATGACTAAAATACGACTAAAACTAAAATGACATTTTAGTCAAAAGACTAAAATACGACTAAAACTAAAATGGCATTGAAGTCTAAAGACTATGACTAAAACTAAATTGAATTTATATCACAACGGCTAAATCTGGTCTGTAGTGCATGTTGAAACCTTACTACCATAAATAATAATCATGTTATTACATTTTTATTCCAGGAGTATACAATGTTTGGCAGTTCTAAAGAAATAATTCATTAAAATTTAACTAAACCCATTATATTTTAGTCGACTAAAATATACTGGAGATTTTAGTAGACTAAAATATGACTACAATTAAAACAACTCAGGAGACTAAAATACGACTAAAACTAAAATGATATTTTAGTCAAAAGATGAAACTACGACTAAAACTAAAATGGCATTTTAGTCAAAAGGCTATGACTAAAGCTAAATTGAAATTTGATGTCAAAATTAACACTGGTCTCCACGTTGGAGAGCAGATAGTCGTAAATAGATTGAAGGGAAGGTTTGCTGTAGTTAGCCCACCCTTAGAGGGTGGCAAATGGACAAACAAGTGGCAGCCACCCCAATCTATAACTAGCTTTTGCAGTAAGGAGCACATGGAAGGGTACAGCACATCACAAACAAACATACAAAAAATTCCTAGCACACATACCATTGGTTGAATTTGATGCAATGATGCACTGGATGCCTTTAGCTGCCATTGTGCTCATTCTGGGCATCTCATCTGTCCCTGTGCCAGGGAGTGTGCCGTGAAATTTTTATTTATTTGTGATGTGCATTGTCCTTTATTGCGCTCCTTGGTGCAAAGGCTAGTTATAGATTGAGGTTCTTGTCACTTTTTCGTACAGTTGGTTGAATTTGATGCACTGCATGCCTTCAGCTGCCATTGTGCTCTTGCTGGGTGTCTCTTCCATCCCTGTGCTATTAAGAAAGGTTGGGCTCCCTTCAGGCAAACCTGCCCTTAATCTATCCACTGCTATATGTACCCCAAATTTGAGACTCTAAAAACTATAGAGTTAGGATTGCAGTATACAGAGGAGCCTTGACATAGGCACTGCAGCTTGCACATATATTTGCAAATGTGTGCAATCTAAACCCTCTGTTTTTAATGTGAATTGTTAAACAGGGACTTTTTTGCAGGCTAGCTGGTAAGAGTGATGTAATAGGAGCCCATCCCCTGACACCTCTGGATGGGTCATCCCTAAATCAATAGCCTTTAATCAGAACAACCTTACTCCCTTCAGGCATTGGTGGGAGGCTCCTCTGTCGAATTTATATCATGATGCAAGTTGTCCAAACATATGTTCTTGTTAACTGATGTTGTTTAATTGTATCTGATAAGTTGAACATAACAAACACTGTCTGTTTGCAAATATTATTCCTCTTTGGGGTACAAAGAGATGTTGTGGAGGGAGTATGCACCCAGAACCACTGTTACTAAATTATACAGAGCTTTAAGTTACTATGAGGACTTTTATGAGTGCAGATCCCTTTTTCCCACAAGATGACAATACCAGATATGTTCTATTCTTGAGCTTTAAGCTTGGAAGGCTGAATTCTGAGAAATATAGTCTGAGCCATAAGTGATGCCATTGTTGTTGGGCAAAATAACTACAAAACCCAAGGTACCTGCAGGCTGGAGGAGCCAAAGAAACGGGGGGGGGGGGGGAGTAAATGGAAAAGTCTGGGAAAGTGCTGGGAGCAGTTGGAGATCACAACCAACCAGAGAGGAGTGCTGCTGAGCGAGTAATTGTTCACAGGTTTGCTGCTGGAAGTAGCCGGTGAGCTGGTACATTAGAGAGAGCCACTGGACCCATGTCCAGATTGCTGGACTGAGCTTGTTGGGGTTCTGCGTTGCCTCCCTCTTCTGGTGATAACCTGAAGCTGCAAATTATTGCTGGGGAATCCGTCTATGCCCCAACGCCTAGAAAGCTGGGCCACTGTGCCTTGCAATTAAACCCATTTCTATAATGTCTTAAAGACTCCTACTACCTTCAAGTCTACCCCACTGGGTGCAGGATTATAAAAACTTACACATAAAAATACCCCTATCACACATGAAATTGACTTCAAGGGCCCCAATATAGCCAGCAGAAGAGCAATTTTAAGGACTATATTCAGTTTTTCTTGATCTAGAGGACAGTTCAGCATACTAATTTAAGTCCTTGACTGCATGCTTTGGCTTGGCCCCTCATTGCAAGAGCTCCCAAGTCACTTAGCTTATATCCGAGTAGTTAACCACCTGCATCACTTGCTGTGACTCATCTTATGATGAGGGTAACAGACAGTTTATGCTGTGGGGGTTACAATGCATGCTGGGATTTAAAATGACTGCAAGAAACCCTGTATACATTGTGGACATGAATATGTTCTTCATAGTTATGCTTTATCTTGATGGTGCTAACTTGTTAATACACTCTACTATATTTACTATAGAACCATGAGTCTAATTTCTGGGTGACCTTAAAGTGCATAGAAAGCATTACTTTGTTGACAAGGTATAACTGGTGGTGTTAGAGAGGTGGAGGCCTTGGATAGGGTTAAAGTAGGAGAGGTGGACCCGACTTAACCAGTGGCTCCTACGGGGGTGTCTCTACATAAAACTGAAATTCAAGCAGTATCACACATTCAGAAGCTGCACTTGACCTGCATTACATTGCTCTGTGTTTCTTTGGATACATCATGTCCCATTGAGGTGTGCTCAAACTGTAGTCAAAGCAGATCAAATGCAAGTTTTTCCTTTTACATGCTGTTCTTTTTCATTCAAATGCAGCTGCATGTGTTTGAATGTAAAACACAACATTTGGAAAAAGCAACCATCAACAAGAACCTGTAACACTGGCTGGTGGCCCTTTTAAGCAGTATGAGGTGCACAGCTCTGAGAACTATGCTCTTCATTGTGGCGCCCTTCCCCACTAGTGGCTCACAGGGTAGAGAAGAAGAGGGGGAAGCAGCAATTTAATTGTCTGCATCTTTAGCCACTTCCACAGTGAACCTGGGCAGGAGAATATATGGAGGAGAACCTGGGGAGAGAGGTGGCAGCATATGGCTGTGTGTGGACAGAACCATGAGGGTAGGCTGTGAGCTTGAGAAGCTGTGTGGCAGTGCAGGGAGAGCGAGAAACTCCCTGTCATTGACACAGTGCTGGTGTACATGGCACTAACAATTGACTCACAAGATGAGGCATTGAAAGGTACTGTTAACAGTGCTGCCTATGGTAGTTCTGGTGGAGGAGTGAGGATGCAGTGTGACATGAAAAGAGGTCTCCTTGTGATTAGATGAGGTGGTTGTTTGGTTTTGAAACAATTCAGCACTACGGGCACAGAGCTTTCAACCTGGCTTCGCTTGTAGATTAGATTGCCAACTTGCTTAAAATTATTTCAGCGGGTTGGCCAACTCAAATACATACATTGTGAGAAGAAACAGTAAAGCTCTACTGTGTAGCAAAGAAAAGAAGGAAAAATTGCTGGCATATGTAATGAGAAAATATGTCTGCTACCATCATACCTAAATAAATACAACCTATACATAATATTTTTTTTTAAAAAACATCAATGCACAGTGATAATATAATTTACATCAAACTGATCTCTTACATTTATAGTTAGAATAATAACAGAAAGGAAAATGATTACACTTGTAAACTGCAAGAATAATTTGCAAACCACGCTGTTTAAATATATCTGGCCTAGAGTACAGCCTTAAGGCAAACAACATTTCACTGTCCCTGAAGAGATTTCTTTTTGAAGCTATGAAAAATAAAGCTACTGAAGGTGTAAACTGCAGGAATAATTTCTTAAACCACATTGCTGAAAGATTAGCATCACAAACATTTAGCAGTTACCCTTATAAAGACAATGACCGGAGACATCTACGTGTGTTCATATATGGTAAACCCTAGGGTGCTGGGTCTCTCTTTAAAAATGTTAATGCGGAGCTCTAGCCCCCCTTCCAAAAATGAGGTCAGCATGCTACAAATACTGTAGCTGTTGACTTTTAATATTAGGACACTTACCTGTCCAGGGATCCCACAATGTCGGCACCCCAGCTGATTTTTCAATCGGCTCTCGAGTGTTGCCACCACCATTCCTTGTAAGGGAAATTGACAGTGAAACCTTGCGGCTTCACGGCTGGTTCCCTACTGCATATGCACGAAGCATGCTGCACTTTTTGAATGGCCTGGCGGTGGTGGTAGGAGGAGGGGGGCGAACTTCCAGGGGACCTCACCACGGCAAGGTCTCCTGGAAGTGGGGACGGGTATCTGTCAAAAACAGGTACCCGTTACCCCCCCCAAAAAAAAGTGCCAAACATGGCAGCGGAGGGGGGAGGAAGCAAACTGAGCTTCCCTTTTTGGGTGGAGGTCCGTTTTATCTTCATAATTTTTTTCATGTACCAGAATTTGGTGTGCAAAGAGTTGAAGTGTGGTGTGGGA
This sequence comes from Glandirana rugosa, assembly GCA_018402905.1. NCBI lineage: Eukaryota > Metazoa > Chordata > Amphibia > Anura > Ranidae > Glandirana > Glandirana rugosa. The sequence continues at coordinate 1,393,289 of BLSH010329371.1, forward strand.
CAAACAAAGTGCCACTGTGATAACTAGTATGCCGTCTCAGATGCCAAAATCAGATGTCAAAAGCCATTACAAATTTGGCTTAGTCCTCTACAGTATATAACACAAAGGTGAGAGCACAGCACTGCAACCAGGCAGTCGGCACATTTCTAGCTGATGCTAACTGCTGAATCACTGATCTATGCCAATGGCAAAACACTGCTGATAGCAGCCACTACTACCCTACTCAATCCTTCATTTTCACAGCACATAAAATGACAGTTGTTTCCATGATTGATGCTTTTTTATAGGATGATGCTCATTCACTTCATCCCTGCTGAATGTCTGTACTTCTGCTATTTCTTTGTTAAAATCCAACAAGCTTTGTTGGAGGTGGTGCAAACTCACAAAGCCAGGCTGTGGCACATTGTTAATCAACAGACTATCTCTAACTCCCTCAAGTCCATACATACTATATATAGCCAGCACAGCATGGATCTTCAAGATAGCATCCAAAAATGTATTATATTGATCACATCACAGCAGTAAATTGTGACATTTGGGGGCCATGCAGGACCTCTTTACTAAAATGTAGCGATTTACTGCTGTGATAATACATTTCAGCTTTTATACGTTTTTGGATGTTATCTTGAAGATCTATGATGTGCTGGCAATATGTTCTGACTTGTGTGGATACCAGTCTCCAGCTGGTAGTTGCTACAGCACCCACTTGCTTCAAGTTATCACAAGGAATGTATGGAATGGTAAAATTGTATTTGCTCTCTTACTCTTTTGACATGTTGTTCCCCAATAGAAGTTTAGTAATAAAGGTCTGTTATTTGGCTGCTGCAGACAGTAGGGAGGCTGTTTACTGAAGGAATATGAGGGATCATGGATCATCCTCCAATGTCATACCTAACATACGTTTGGTAGTAAAATAGTGTGAATCACACTGGTGAGGAACACACAGAAAAATGAATTATCTGCCTAATATTGATCAGCTCCATCAACTGTGAGCTCTGGTTCAAGCACATTGGGGTTGATTTACTAAAGGCAAATTGACTGTTCATTTTGCAAGGGAAGTTGTACTTTGCATGGCAACTTTTCCCATTTAGTGAATGAGGTGACGTCTATCATCCAATCATGATAAAGTAAACATTTTTTTTAATTATTATTATTATTTGCACACAATTGGGTATTCGTCTCAAAGTGAAATTTTTTAACATATTTACAAATTTATGGGGAAAATTCACTTGCAAAGTGCACAATCTATTTTGCCTAAATCAAACCTTATTAGGTCCATCATTCTTATAAACCTTTCTATAGCTTGTGGCATAAGGCTATGGTGTGTTAGTACTTATTGCTTAATCATAGGATTCAAATGAAAATCATTCTTGTGAGTTAAAGGTAAGGAGTTAGTTCATACAGTACAATGTTTAATGTATATCTCTAGAAAGGATAAAGGGTTAAATTTTGGAGCTGGCTTTGGTAAGATAACACTTATTTTATAATTTATACAGCTGATTTCATTATACGTTTTATCCCTCGAAAGAACTATTCAATAAATTTACATTTTACGATTTCTCTAAAGTGCTATTTGCAGTAGGTCAGGCAAGGGAAGGGCAAACATAAGCCAAGCTCAGCATTTTCTGTATCAGACAGAGAGGCATCTCAAGGTTTCCTTGTATTAAAGCAGGGAGGGAGGAGGGAAGGGGGCAATCTGTGGAAAGTCTTCTCTGTCCCATTGGGATAAGGAGAGAGATTTTTTTTTGTTCTGTGACTGGTCAGTGATTGACAATCCAGTACAGTCAGCTAATTGGTGTGAGGCTTGTCTTGTACATTTCATACTCTCAAAGCCACTAGGCCTGTCAGGCTGAAAATACATCTGTCTACCTACTAATTCTTGTTTTGTAAGGATATGGATGAAAAGTCCACATCAGGCTTGGTGATGTTAAAATGATTTCACAAATCAGCTTTGTGTGTTTATGGTAAAAAAAATCTATATATGTTACATACAAATTCCTGAATTTATGTCAGTGAAGGCAACAAAAAGGTTCAAAGACCGAACAGATCCTTAGTATGATTTCAAGCATGTGCTTTGTTTCAATACACATTACTACTTTGTAAAATATAGTGATTAATGAGGTTTAAAGCTCATTACACATATCACAATCTTATTATAAAATCTTCTTTCAAACTGCCAAAATTATGTAGTTCGAGGATCTGTCTGATTGGATACAAATTGATTGGATTGTTTAGGTAGGTCTACATATTACATAGCTTGGGTAGATCTAAAATGAATTGTACAGAGATTGTATAGTCACATTGTAACATGTATGGTGAACTTAACTCTACTACCAAAAAAACCCACCCCCTGTACAAAACAGATACTGTATTTCAGAATTCGGAAGACAGCAGTTTGTGTTTCTGCCTTCCTTACCATGACCAGTCCATGACCCCCTCTTCCATTTTTTAATAGTTACCCAGTTGTAATGATGAGCCAATAGCTTCTCTAAGTCATTCAATCAGAAAAGGTATGCAGATGTGGAGTTTGGTTTTAATCTAACTTTCCTGAACTGCTTGTTCCAGGTCATGGCTTGCAAACACAGATGGAAGCCAACATGGGAGAATACATATAACAAACATGTCAACCTCTTGCAGCTGGTCTTCCAAAATCCTCGTTTACTCTACATATTGTAGAAACCATCACAGGGATGTGACACCACCATCATTTGAGAATTTAATGACTAGAACAGTTTGGCAAAACTAATAATTTAGGAAACATTTTTCCACTATTATTGTTTGATATAAAAACACAGATCTTTATGAGAAACCACTAGAAACCCCCAAAGAATTAAAAATCTAGAGGATAACCCAACTACTCCCTCAACCCATTTATGACTGGCAATTCATGTTTAGACGGAATTACCCTTTTAACAGATATGGAATTATGAATAATGCATTTTTTGTCATAATACTGCATATTTGTTTGATTTAAGCAACAGCTTGCAATACGGATTCTTTTTTACACAGGACTACAGTTCAGACAGTCAGCTGTGAGTCTCTCTCCTGTTCTAAGGATGACAAATGGAAAATCAATTCTTTTCCAAGATTGTCTCGCTAGATCCTACGGATTTATAACCTTGTAGAAAACTCTTAATGTGAACAATTACGAACTTGTCTGCTCCCACTTACTGATCCCCGTTCCCACTATCTCTCTCTTCTTACCTCACCGGTGTTACACTGGCAGCATCAATTGTCTGCACTACTCAATGTATACCGCATTATAATTTATCACACACAGCAGGAAGTTTCTCAAGAATCTGCTATGTGTACCTTTAGATACACAGACATTTGCTCACTAATTAAGTAATTTAAGTAAAAAAAATAAAGAGTTGTGGAAAGCAAAAAAAGAGACTCTGAGTGGGCAGAGGGGAATCAGGGGCTGCTTAAAGGGTCAGTTCACCTTTACCAAAAAACATGCCTATGCAGATAAGGGGCATATGTAGATGGAAACAAACTGTGCATCTCTGACTAGAGTTGACTAATGCACTTACTATATGGAATACTCCCAGGACATTTCTAGAATATTGCTAGGTGAAGCCTAATAGTTACTGCTTACCTCCTCCATCACTGGAGTGACCTCTCAAATGCTGAGCTCAGAGCTCCTGCATCAGGTTAGAGAAAGAGAATGTGAGGGGGTATGAATTAGAGAAAAAGCTTATTCCTGTAATGGTAAAGGTGAGCAGTAATGACTGTAGGCCTCACTTAGCAATGTCCTGGGACTATTCCAGTGAGGCTTCATGAGGTATATAAATGGCCTAAACCTATAGCAAGGGTAATATTCAACTTGAGTCAAAGCTGCATGGTTTGTTTCTTGCTACAGACACCCCTTGTCTGCATAGGGAGTTTTTTTGTGAAGGTGAGCTAACTCTTTAATAAAGCTAAAGTGATTAGATAAATTCTTTGAAAAAACATGAACGCATGCAAGGTGGCCTTCGACTTTTTTATGTTACTCTTTGTATTTTAAGTAGTGGAG
>BLSH010329371.1:1404791-1418325 GCA_018402905.1 Glandirana rugosa
TATATCGTCATATGTCTCGGGGTCTATCGTCATATGTCTCAGTGGTCTATCGTCAGATGTATCTGGGGCTCTGTATACCCTATCTGGTGACTGTATACCCCATCTGGGACCCTGTATACCCCATCTGGGACCCTGTATACCCTATCTGGTGACTGTATACCCTATCTGGGACTCTGTATACTGCTATTTGGGACTCTGTAGACTGCTATCTGGTGACTCTGTATACTGCTATCTGGGGCTCTGTATACTGCTATATGGTGACTCTGTATACTGCTATCTGGGGCTCTGTATACTGCTATATGGTGACTCTGTATACTGCTATCTGGGGCTCTGTATACTGCTATCTGGGGCTCTGTATACTGCTATCTGGTGCTCTGTAAGTGTATACTGCTATCTGGTGACTCTGTATACTCCTAACTGGTGATGCTGTATACCCCTATTTGGTGATGCTGTATACCCTATCTGGTGATGCTGGGCTGTATACTCCTGACACAAGGGGTGGAAACTATAAGAGGTGGGGTTTATGAGAAGTGGGAGGGGCCAAAAAGGAAGGGCGGGGTCTGGGGCCCCCCATCCTAAAATTTCACCAGCCGCCACTGCTTCCTATAGCTGAATAGAGCTGTAGGGGAGTGAAAGGAAGATACTTATAAAGTATGCTGCTGGGGAGGTAGGGAATAAAGTTAAAGTGATACCAAAGTCTCATTTTTTTCTTTAAAAATAACAAACATGTTATACTTACCTGCAGAATGCAATAAGATAAAAAAATAACATTTTGTCTTTATAATCACTTTAATAAGTTGCTTTGCCCTGCATGGACAAAAAACAAGCTCACTTTAAGAGGCTAGTTTAAAATTGTTCATAGAAACAACTATAAAGAATAGGAAAATACAATCTCTGAAATATATGAAACATATGTAAATCTGCAAGACTGAAATATTCTGAACTTTGATGGTCTTAATCACACAACTAGTGCAAATGCATTGCTTTAGTGATTAAGGCCAGTGCAAAGTCTAGGAAACCATAGAAACTATTCAGATTACAGAGGTTAGCCGATGAGAAAAAAAGAAGGCAATTTTCTTTAGTTGGTCATTTTTATTACTAGCATTTCTTGTCTCTGTCAGTAAAGCTATTATTTCAGCTGTCAGTCATTTTTATATATATCTTTTTTTTTTTATAGAAGTAATATCTAACACTTCTTTGGTCAGAATCCACAAGCTTTCACATAATTAACAAGCAATATTAGAATCAAAGATTATTTTTTATTCTTCAAGCTTTTTGGAATACAGTTTTTTTTTAACCACTTCAATTCCATGCGCTTAGAATACTTCCCTACCTGACCAATTTTCAGCTTTCAGCGCTGTTACATTTTGAATGACAATTGCGCGGACATGCGACGCTGTACCCAAGCAAAATATTTATTGTTTTTTTTCCCCACAAATAGAGCTTTCTTTTGGTGGTATTTGATCACCTCTGGGGTTTTTATTTTTTGTGCTAAAAATAAAAAAAGACCGAAAATTTTGAATAAAATGTTTTTTCTTTTTTCATCACAAAATTTGTAAATAATTACATTTTCTCCTTCGCTGATGGGCACTGATGAGGCTGCACTGATGGGCACTGATGAGGCAGTACTGACTGGCACTGATGAGGCGGCACTGATGAGGTGGCACTTATATGCAGCACTGATGGGCACTGATAGGCATCACTGATAAGCAGCACTGACGGGCACACATAGATGGCACTGATAAGTGGCACTGATAAGCGGCACTGATGGGCACTCATAGTTGGCATTGATAGGCACTGATAGGTGGCACTGGGCACTGATAGGTGGCACTGATGGGTGGCACTGATAGGTGGCACTGATGGGTGGAACTGATAGGTGACACTGATGGGCACTGATATGTGGCACTGATGAGCACTTGTGGGCAATGATGGGTACTGATAGGCAGTACTGGTATTGCAGCAGCTATAGGGATGGCACTGGCAAGCATCACAGATGGGCACAGTGCCATCCCTTTTGGGCATTGTGTGCCCCTTATCTGGTGGTCTAGGGTGGCATCCCTGGTGGTCCCTGGGTGGCAACCCTGGTGGTCCCTGGGTGGCATCATTGTGTGGGCTCCCTGGTGGTCCTGGTCGGCTCCCTGGTGGTCAATTTGAGTGGCAATTCGAGGGGGGGCTGCGCTGATAAACTATCAGCACAGACCCCCTCTGTCAGGAGAGCCGCTGATCAGCTCTCCTCTACTCACGTCCACATACACGACTAAAGGAAAGGCTAATACACCACTGTGATCAGCCGTGATTTGTCAATGCTGATCATATGGCAATGAGCTTCTGACAGAAGCCCATTACCTAGATTGGAAATGGGGTGTGTCAGACTGACACACCACACCACCGATCGCCCCTCCCCTCTCCCAGCAGCTGCTGCAGGGGATGTTGCCAGGAGAGAGACCGGGCAAGGGGCCAGTAAATGTGTCATTTACTGGCTCTTTCCTTGCTTTATGATTAGAGTCAGTGATCCATACCAATCACTGACTCTGTTCATTCATAACATGGGGAGGAGGGGCCCGGCGGGGGTCAGGGGGGCCGTCTATGATTTCTTGCACTCCTTCCCACATTCGATTTACTGCATACTGGCTGCACAGGCAGGCCAGACAACATACCTGTACACCGCTACCTGTCTTCTGGGTTCGGGGAGGGCATGTGCGCCAACCTGTGCTGTAATTGGACATAGCAAGAGTTTGGAAGCAGATTTCAGTCAATGATTTTGTGTTTACAAACACACGTAACTATGTGTGCATAGAAACAGCAATCTGGCTGTTTCTTCTCCCTGAAAAGCAGGGAGAAAAAACAGCCAGATCAGAAAGTAAAAGCAGCACATATTACACACATTATGCTTGTTAGGCACACAGTTAACCTTATGATTGCCTAGATGTTAACCCCTTCCCAGCCAGTGTCATTAGTACAGTGTCAGTGTACAGTATTATAACTGGTCCCTGTATTCGTTTCACTAGCGACCTCAGTGTCATTTAGTGACCCTCCCAGATAGTGTCTGTTAGTGCCAGATTGCCCACCACCCTATCACAAGTCCACTATAAGTCTCTGATCATGGTATAGCATCTACAGCATACATTCCAGTATATACTGTATACCATAGTTTGTAGACAATATGGGGCTGATTTACTAAAGCTTGAAAGTGTGAAAATTGGTGCAGCTCCACACAGAAACCAATCAGCTTCAAAGTTACTGTTAAAGCTTGATTGAACAAGCTGAGGTTAGAAGCTGATTGGCTAGCATGCACAGCTGCACCGGTTTTTGCACTCGCCAGCTTTAGTAAATCAAGCCCTATAACTTCCGCACAAACAAATTAATATTCACTTATTGGGATTTTTTTTTACCAAAGCCATGTAGCACAATACATTTTGGCCTAAATTTATGAAGACATTTTTTTTGGATATGTTTTATAACAGAAAGTAGAAATTCTTTTTTTTTTAATTTTAAGTCTTTTTTCATTTACATAACAAAAAAAATAGTGGTGATCCAATACCACCAAAAGAAAGCTCTATTTGTGTGAAAAAAAAAAAAATCAGTAGCATACAGTATTGCATGTCTGCACAATTGCCAGTTAAAGTAGCACAGTGCTGAATAGCAAAAAATGTCCTGGTAATGAAGGGGGTAAATCCTTCCTGTCAAAGTCAAGTGGCTAAATAGAACCATAGTAATCAGTCTTTTCTAATGTAGCGTTTGCTAAACATGCCACAGTATAACTCCTTTCACAATCAATGGATTCTCAAAAGATGACTGGCAGAATAGTATTTACATTGACATGTATAGTGCTTTTATATTTTCCTTATTTGTGGGAAAAAAAGGATGTCAATTTTGTTTGGGTACAATGTCGCACGACCGCGCAATTGTCAGTTTAAGCAACGCAGTGCCATATCGCAAAAAGTGCTCTAGTTGGGAAGGGGGTAAAGTGGTTAATGTACTTAGACTAGGAAGTACACAAGCATTAAACACTACCCCCTAGTGGCAGAACTACTAATCACAATATGATATGTGAGAATGGCTCTTGTACCTACTGCATGTAGGCATAAACAGCATGCTGACAACACATACAAGATCACTATACAGTTCCTTTAATTTTTTTTTTTTTACTGCAGCAAGCTCCTTTTGAAATACACAGCTGTAGGATATATCACATATATGTGTGATATCTCAATGTAAAGGTCACTAAGCTTGTTTATTATAATTGCATATTTCAGTTTTACAAGTAATAATAAAAAAAAACAATACAATAAATCACAATCAATGTTACAGTGTCAGTTTACATATAAATATGAAGCTATACATGTGGCATGCCCCTTGCCTAAATGTTTTTTCTTTTGTCACCTCTTGAAATATTGCAGAGGGAGTCTTCTCTATAGAAAATGTCCCCTTGTTGTGAGATATCAGTTACATGCACTTGTGAGCCACCCCTTAGATAATTATCTTGCCCTATAACTCATATGTGTCATTGTCTGCTGCAGTTTCCATACCAATGTAGATGTATTCAATTTATCTACAAGGTGATTTTTCATCATTAATTAATTCTGTGCCGTCTTCTATAATCGAAAAATAAATACAAATGATGACAATAACTACTCCTAATGAAATAGGCTATATGGTTTTGCAAACAATTTAATTGGTGTTTCTATAAGAACAGATAATCTGATTAATTTGAAAAATAAACAGCCTTCTGAAGTACAAACTGTAATGTTGACCACAGAATCAGACATTTAGCTGCAGTAGAACCTAACAACTTCATTGTAGTATGTGAGGGAAATTTAGCTGTGAATCTCCTATGTGAGAATAGTTAAAAGCTAATGGTACTTTTTTTCAATATTTTAAGTTTTTATTTTTTTTATTTCTGTGAACACATCCACTTTAAAGAGACACTGTTACCTTGCCTATTTAGAGAAAAGTGACAATATCTGACCATTTTATACTTTCCTCTCTAACTCGCCCTCGCCACTCCTTTTTTGTAGCCGCTACCGAAATATCTAGTTTTGGCTGGTGTTATAGCAGAGGAAGTGGTGATATCATATTAACCCTTCTGCTATGTGACAGTGCTTAGACTTATAGTAATGTGTAAATCGGCGCTTTTGATATATGAAAACAATATAATCATCCCCAAAAAAGTCTATTTTCCCAGCTGCTGGGACAGAGCTCCAGCATTTCTCTGTGGAGAGAGGAGAACCTTCCAGTAGAACAACCGTCTCTGCAGCACTCCACCTATCAGGCCTGTACGGTAGAGTGGCCAGACGGAAGCCACTCCTGGTGTGGCCCACCTGGAGTTTGCCAAAATGCACCTGAAGGACTCTCAAACCATGAGAAACCAAATCCTCTTGTCTGATGAAATAAAGATTGAACTCTTTTGCCTGAATGGCAAGTGTCATATCTGTAGGAAATCAGGCACTGCTCATAACCTGGCCAATACCATCCCCACAGTGAAGCATGATGGTGGAAGCATCATGCTGTGGGGATTTTTTCAGCAGCAGGAACTGGGAGACTAATCAGGAAAAGATGAATTCAGCAATGTACAGAGACATCCTTGATGAAAACCTGCTTCAAATCGCTCTGGACCTCAGACTGGGGCAAAGGTTCATCTGCCAACAGGACAACGACCCTAAGCACACAGCCAAGAAAACAAAGGGATGGCTACGGAACAACTCTGTGAATGTCCTTGAGTGGCCCAGCCAGAGCCCAGACTTGAACCTGACTGAACATCTCTGGAGAGATCTGAAAATGGCTGTGCACCGACGCTCCCCATTCAACCTGATGGAGCTTGAGAGGTTCTACAAAAAAGAATGGGAGAAACTGCCCAAAAATAGTTGTGTCAAGCTTGTAGCATCATACTCAAAAAGAATTGAGGCTGTAATTGGTGTGAAAGGTGCTTCAACAAAGTATTGAGCTAAGGCTGTGAATACTTATGTACATGTGATTTTGTTTTGGTTTTTATTTTTAATAAATTTGCAAACATTTCAAACAAATGTGTTTCACATTGTCATTTGTTGTAGAATTTTGAGGAAAATAATGAATTTAATCAATTTCAGTATAAGGCGCTGTAACATAACAAAATGTGGAAAAAGTGAAGCTCTGTGAATACTTTTCGGATGCCCTGTATGTTGTAGGCCTGTAAGTCTTAGGAATAACCCACTTAAATCTGTCCAAACAAGAGTCTAGTAGACATCCTGGGTTTGGAACACAAAATCATAAATTATAATATAATAAATAATTATAAAAATAATAATATAATAATAATAATACATTTAATTCAATAATGTAATCAAACCAAAAACACTGAAATGTGTCCAAACAAGGGAGCAATATTACTAGCCACTGTAATACTAGACACTGCACATTGGTTTAGTAAAAAAAATGTAAACATAGGACTGCACAAAGTCCGATGTCACAATCAGGACAATGGAACTTGGTTTCCTTTTGGATTTTCTTTCCATTGTCATCTCGCTTCGAACAACAAACCATGCACAACCTAGTAGGTGCTGACTATTTTCTCGGTCGGTGGGATGTAGTCCATGAAGTGACAACCAGTCAGGTGTTCTGGGTTGACAACACCAATAGCATGACGTCCAGCTCTATTCACAGCCATTGATGGTGTTTGGTGGTTCCCAAAGATACATTCTGCAACTTTCCAAATGAAGTCAGAATGAATCACAGGCTTGTCACTCTTTTTTTTTAGCAGAATGTAGGCATTCCACAAGCATTGCTCAAGAAGATACCCGAAGATCTTATTGTAGTACTTCTTTTGCTGTTTCCTCATTGCTGGGTAAAATGTCATTGCTTGGTCGGCTCTGTCGACATCTCCCATGATGTTATTGTAGTCAATCACTACTTGTGGCTTCATGACTTCTTTCCATGCACACCATAACAGTGAAGGTATTATGAACTGTACTCAGTAGGCACACATTTTTCTTGTCATGCCATTGCAGTGCCATCATTTTGCATTTCTGCCAGGCAACCATTTCTCCAGTCTTCAGCTTCTTAGTGCCAAACATTGGCAGCAAGTCACGCTGGTTAGCCCTAATGGTTCCATAGGCATCTGTTTTGTTTTGCAGAATAAACTCATAAAGTTCAGGATTTTGTTCCTTTTCCAGTGTATATGACTGAATTTTAAATGTAGCCAGTTGACGATTCGCATAGCATGTAGGATTTTATGCCAAATCATGCTCTCTTTAATGCAATGTATTGTACCCAGCTGAGCCTTCCCTTGTAGGCCATTAGACTTTCATCTATGCTGATATCTCTTTCTGGCACATAGCTTTGTTAGAAATTCTTTAGAATCATTTGAGATACTTCCCAAATTTTGTTTAGTTTTGATGCAGGATGAGTAGTTTCATCAAATTCTTCTTTGTTTTCGAAGTGTAAAAAATTAATGATCTGGGAAAATCTGTACTCTGACATGGCCATGCCAAAGAATGGAGTTGCAAGTAATTTATTGTTCAATACCACTTCTGCAGGGGTTTCCCTACCACTCCCTGAAGTATTATTAGGTCCATAACTTTCCAAATGTCATCTTTGGTCACTGGTTCCCACTTTCTGCTTCTTGGAAACTTCCCATGCAGAGTAGCTAATTGTTGCTCATGGTACCGGTTTGTCTCAGTAACCATTTTTTCAATAACCTCATTGGTCAGAAAGTTGTAAGTATGCCAAGGGGTTGTCGTGTTCAACATCTACTTTCATACCAGATGCTCCAGTAAATGGGAATCTTGGGGGCGCTGTCTGATTTGTACCACAGTCAATAGAGCACTAAGTTTTCACATCACTGAGCTCAGTCGCAGAATCATCTCTGTCGTCACTTTCAGTGTCTGATGATGAATTTCCCCATGAATCACTATCACTCCTTTCTGCAATTGATTCTAATTCACTATCGCTGTTTTCTAGCTGGTCTAAAACCGCTTTTGACCTAAAGGGACACTTTTTGGATGCCATGGATGTTCTCAAGCTTCCAGGCAGAAAGAATAGTAAAAGTGCAGACAGGGCACTGGACAAAGCACTAGGGACAAAACTGAGGTGAAATGGTTTGATACAGTAATTTAATTCTAACAAATTACAATATAGTGTGTGTATCTGATGTTTTGTTTACTTTTTTGAACTTTGCGCCGTTTCCGTCCGGTGGACACAGCGGGAGGACATCGGGGAATCACAGGGACAAGGTAAGTTACACCACAGTGTAATCCCGAGTGTGGCTCGGGGTTACCACTTTTGATACTGAAAATTAACCCCAAGCCACACTCGGGATTAACGCCAGAGAGGTTAATCAACAATCCTCTTCAAGTGATCTTCAAGTGATCTTCTCACCAATATCTTAAAGTGTTACAAAAACCCAGGCCCCTGGTCTCCCACAGTATCATGAAAATGCATTTATTTTAGTAGATATAAACTGCTAAATACCTTTTCTCATCAGCATTATATAGCAGTCTTATGACTTCTACTAGTGTCCGGCCGAGCACTGGTTAAAGCTTGAGGAAGGAGTTTTCATTCTACTCTGACCGTTCTATGAGGCTGCAGGACCCCTGATCCTCTGTCTGGGACAGTGCTGATTGGCCCTGTGCTGATCACATGCGCCCTCCCAAGAAAAATAAAACTCTCTAGCAATACACACCAAACTGAGCATGTGCAGAGTGCCCCCAAGGCTCTGTTCTATCAGCAGATAGATTGAGGACTGTGGAAAAAGTGGAGGATCAGAAAAGATGGAATCAAACAGCCTTTTTACACAATGCAGAATATTAACCCCTTAGGTTCCACAGTGAGTATAACAAGCATGCTTTACTGCATATACAGACTGATTTTTACTGTTGTGAGTTTAGTAACACTTTAAATGCTTACCAGATAATGAGACCTTGCTAGCTGTTGGGCCTGAACACTGCTTCATGGGATGAGGTTGCATACTTGGAAACACCAGATATTTTGTAGTGGTACACACAGAAAAAAGAGGGTGGTAGGAGTACTAGGAAGAAATTGGTCAAATAGTGGGCTTTAAAGACATTGTAACGTTGCCTTGAATATGAGCAAGGTGACAGTGGCCTTTTCATATAGGGTGCACCCTTGACCTAGGATTCGCAGAACAGTGGGCTTTCTAAAGGGAGAACTAGCAGATACCGTTTGCCTTTTCTCTCTCTTGCTTTGACTGAACTTCGTATCACTACTCTGAACAGGCAGACAGGCAGGAGAGGGAATATTACTGCCTACTCTGACTAATTTAGACTTGTGTGTAAAGCTCGGTTCACACTGCAGAGATTCGGGAACCCTGTGAATCCACTGCGGGTTCCCGCATCGCATGTCTCCCAGCGGCAGTTCACACTGCCATATGCGAACTGTGGGGAGTGTCAATACAATGTTAATGACACCCCCAAATAAGTTTGCATATTGCACTGCAAACTGCAAACTCGCACAGGAATCAGATCGCATTGTGTGAACCACCATGCGATCCGATTCTGACACTGCGAAAAAAATGTCCTGTGCGAGTTTGCTCCGATTGCCATGCGAATTCAGCCATACAATCTCTATGGCTGAATTTGCATCGCACAGAGATCGCATACGGTTCACACTGCAGTGCGGTTCGAATCATATGCGATCTCTGAGATCCCTGCAGTGTGAACCCAGCCTTAATGTGTATACACAACTTTTTTTTTGTTTTAGTACAGCAGCTAATAAAGGCCTGGAAAGTATGTCAAAATGAATTTAGAGCCCCACCTGCTGACTGCAATTGTAAATGTGAGGTATTTTCTATTTAGCTGAATAAAAAAATCTAAAATAGTTTTAACTTTTTTTATTTTGTAGTCCTCAACAAAAAAATAATGAAAGCAAATATATATAAAAAGTGTGTACATTCTCGTTAAGCCCAAATATTTTCTAAAGGCACAGAAAAGACCATTAGTAATATACTAAGCATATTATCTCATAGCAAACATAAAAAAACAAAAATACATATGGGGCTTTGCATATAATCATTGCTTTCTGAAACACTTTAGTTATAACACATGCACAACTAAATTATCAGCAGTTAATAAGTATTTACAATGGCTTACTTTATAGAAACATTTTGGTCCTGTAAAAATGGCAAAAATGTACAGCAATATATTTTATTTTTCAAATGCATGTATAATTTTTGCAAGCATGCAACTATACTAAGTATGTAAAGAATTGAGTCACATGTCTGGTCATTGGTAGCTGTGGGGTATAGTTGCTTCCATTATAAGAGTTAGTGATCCATGACTACTTTAATGTGCTGACTCAAGGTATCACTGTCATCTTCCATTGCTCTCCCTTCCTCATTTCCAGAGGCAGACTGTAAAACTCATGTTATCTTGTCAGACTTTATGCCGCATTTCCCCATTTACTTGTATGCACTTTTTATAGTTCTGTCAGTGATGTACAACAATGTAGAGCATTAGACATTGCAGAGAAAAGGCACCGGTGAGTCACTGGCCTAGAGATACTTAGGTCTATTTTCATTTTTTTTATAACCTCTTTTTTATTAGATAGAGCAGGTATATGATAACATATGAGAGTGCAACAAACAATATTGTATATGAAAACACACAAACACATTTAATAGGTTTTGCAACTAAAAAATTAAATGTTATCATAAAGGGAAATAAGAAATATATTAAAAATGTTAAGAAGTGGGGTGAAATAAGAAAAATGTATAGGAGTATTTATTCCCTTTCATATTCATATTCCCTTTCATAAAAGAGCTTGGATGAAATCTGATTAACCCTAAAGGATATGCAATGTATGTTTGATACAGTTAATGATCAATTCACCATACTTTTAAGTAATTTGAATTTACAAATTGCATTTGCCCAGACTTTAACCTGATTAAAGTTTATTTGCCAGTGCTAAACCAGCATCTGAATTTGCCATTCTTCGGTTATCTCAGTAAGCATCTGTCAGCGACTTTTGCTCGCCTTAAGCAGACTTTGCTATCCAGTACAAGTTTATGGAACTACAAAACACTCATGAAGCAAGTCCAATGCAAGTCAACTGCAGGTCAAATGCACCCATCAATATTCGATTTCTATTTAGAAATATTTTTCTATTGTTCTGTGCACGATTGGCAGTTATATATGCACATGGTGGCATATTACTTCATCATGTGCAGGCTCTGTTAGTGGTGATATACGTTAGCTGTGTTCTTATGATTATCTTTCAAAATGCAAGTCATCCAATCAAGTCTTACTTACCATAATTTTGCAGATCTGCTGATCACTAATATTAATAACTACGAATATGTATTTATATGTTCACTTAATATATTCTATAGTTTTATTTTAGGAATGGCCTTTTTCCTGTGGAACTTTTCTGTACTAGAAAAATGTCCTCAGTTCTTGTAATGATGCAGGTTTGTATGTGTACAATCTACTTGATCTGTGTTATCCCCCATCTGTGGGTTATCACTCACCTTTGCCATAGCAGCAGACATCTCAAATCTGAGACTTGAGAAAGAAATAATGCATACCTAAACAAAAGTAGAAAGAAGAATCAGTCAAACATATTCATTCGTCAGAGTCAAACTGCAAGCCAGCACAACAAAGATGTCATATAATAGCAGTAAATGTTCTGATTAAATTCTGCATTATGCTGCCCTAAGCACTAGGAAGAGAGAACAGTTTTGACTCAGTGTTTTAATATTTACTGCATAAGTAAAAGACATGTAAGAATGAGCCGAACGACCCCATGTTCGGTTGTCACCAGAACTTTCAAACATTGCGAAAGTTCAGAACCGAATAACGGACCCCATTGAAGTCTATGGGACCCGAACGTGAAAAATCAAAAGTGCCCATTTTGAAGGTTTATATGCAAGTAATTGGGCATATAATGGTTATGGGGGTCTGGGTACTGCCCTAGGGGACATGTATCAATGAAAAAAAAGTTTGTAAAAAACATAATTTTTAAATGAGCAGTAATTTATTGATGCTTAAAGTGAAAGCATAAAAATTCCTTTCAATATAGTGCCTGGGGCATCCCCTTAGTATACCTGCAAAGTGGCACAACTGTACTGTGTAGCTGTGAAGATGCTATAGCAATAAATCCATTTATAAAGCCAAAAAAAAATACATTTTCCCTGCAAGCTTTCTTTATTTTGTAAGCAATGGCTTGGGGAACCAGTCTGTATGATGAAGCCACAATGTAGTGCACTGGGAACAAGATTAGAAATTTTTTTTGGATAAATTCTGGTGTCTCTTCCACAGACTTTGGATAGAAGTAAGGGGTGTGGAAAAATTGGTCTTTGGGTGTAGGTGGCGCCTTCACACCATAACCCTATTGAGGTACTCTTGATGAAAGCAAGAATTGGCCTTCTGTAAAAATTTTAAATGAAATGCACCTGTCAAACAGGTGCAGAAAAATTGGTCTTGGTTGAGTGTTAATTGTGCCCATGAAACCTACACCAAAAACATTCTTCCAGATGGAATCAACACCCATAACGCTAGGCAGCCTAGAAGTCCTGCAGATTTTCCACATCCCAAAAACACTTAATCCATGATATCAGCATCAGGGGCTTCATAGCTGCTGGTAATCCAGGACTGATTCATTTTGATAAAAGTCAGATGATCCACAGAGCCTGTGGACAGACGCGTACTATTATCAGTAACAAAACCTCCAAAAGCACTGAAAGCCCTTTCAGAAAGCACATTGGATGCAGGGCAGCCCAGCAGCTCAATTGCATACTGGGTAAGTTCTGGCCAGTGGTCTATTTTCATGACCCAGTAAGCCAGTGGATCTTTGACTGGAAAGCACTCTGTTTTTGCCCCTAGATAATCGTTCACCATGTGATGCAGTTGCTGCCGAAAAAATTGAGAAATGCATCACTTAGGCGGGCGCCTTCTCCACTGCTCCTCTCTTGACCAACAGAGGCCTCAAAACTACGTTTTCCACAACACTGTAACCTACCAGAGTCAGGAAAAGTGTTTGATAGACTCCTCTTTAAGGTGTCCTCAAGAGATTTAATCTTCTGCACTCTCTGTGGGGACGGGATGAGTTCTGAGACTTGTAACGGTGGTCAAGGAGGGTTGCCAACCAATAGTGATCCTTCTCCTTTACATCATGAATTCTTGGGTCCTTTTACAGGCTTTGAAGCATAAGGGAGCACATGCACCGCAAATTTGGGGAGGCATGGGAAGCAGACTCCTCGGGGTCACTCAAGATTACAGTATCTGAAGCTGCCTCCTCCCAGCCATGTATTACTCCCAAGGTTTCTGCGAATGGAAAACCATCTATTACTGTTTGATGTATGCCTTCCTCTGCTTCAATGCCTCCAAAACTGCCAGAATCCTCCTCCTCTTTCTCCTCTTGTGTGTTCTGTGGCATAGGAACAATGGTGTCTGCATAAAGTGGGCCTTGAGAGGAAAGGAATTCCTTTTCTTCCTCCCACTGCTCTGCCGCCAGTGACCTGTCCATAATGCCACACAGAGTCTGCTCCAGCAGGAACACAACAGGGATTGTGTCACTGATGCATGCATTGTCATGGCTCACCATC
>BLSH010329371.1:1429976-1446135 GCA_018402905.1 Glandirana rugosa
GTCTGACCTTGTCTAACCAACCACACCAACCACTCTGTCCCAGTCTGCCTCTATACCCGCCAATCTGTTACAGTCTGCTTCCACACTGACCGGTCTGCTCCAGTCTTCCCCCCACACCGGCCAGTCTACCCCAGCCTGCCTCCTCACCAGCCAATCTGTTTCAGTCTGCCTCCACACCAGTCAATCCATTCCAGCTTGCCTCCACACCAGCCGATCTGTTCCGGTATGCCTCCATTCCAGCCAACATACTCAAGCCTGCCTCAACACCAGACAATTTGCTCCGGTCTGCCTCCACGCCAGCCGATCTGATCCAGCCTGCTTCTACACCAACCAATCTGTTCCAGTCTGCCTCCACACCAGCCAATCTGCCCCAGTCTACCTTCTCGATTGCTGATAAGGTTTGGCCTGCTTCTGACAGACCTAAACATGCTGTCCAGCCTGCTGATCCTGTGCCGGCTGTCCAGCCTGCTGATCCCATGTCTACTGTACAGCCTGCTGATCCTGTGGCTGCTGTCCAGCCTGCTGATCCTGTGCCGGCTGTCCAGCCTGATAATCCTGTGCCCACTGTCTGGCCTGCTGATCCTGTGCCTGCTGTCCAGCCTGCTGATCTTGTGCCTGCTGTCCAGCCTGCTGATCCTTTGCCGCTGTCCAGTCTGCTGATCCTGTGCCCGCTGTCTAGCCTGCTGATCCTGTGCCCGCTGTCCAGCCTGCTGATCCTGTGCCCGCTGTCCAGCCTGCTGATCCTGTGCCCACTGTCCAGCCTGCTGATCCTGTGCCTGCTGTTCAGCCTGCTGGTCCTGTGCCCACTGTCTGCCTGCTGATCCTGTGCCCGCTGTCCAGCCTGCTGGTCCTGTGCCCACTGTCCAGCCTGCTGTTTCTGTGTCTGCTGTCCAGTCTGCTGATCCTTGGGTCTGGTATTCTCTGTGCAGTTCACACATTTCTGGTCACCCCATTTGTGACACTGTGGCTTTGTACAACACTGCGGACCTAGTATTTTAATGTCTTTTGTAACAATAAAATGTACAAACTTTTTACTCTAATACTCTCTTATTTTGTGAGCCTTTCAAGTCCCATGCTTTATGAGGGAATTTTTTTTCTATACACTTTCTAGGGATGTGGCTCCATCACACAGACTCCCCAATCCCCTTTTTTTCTCATAAAGGAGGATGAGTGTCTGTTATGTATTTTGGGTGCTCCCTACTGCATTATTTACAAAATAAAGGAAGCTTGAAGGGAAAAGGGAATTAACATTTTTTTCCTATATGTCACTATATGTGGCGCTACACATAAAAAAAAATACATAGGGTACCCATTCAGGTCTGGAATGGATTTTAGGGGGCTCTCGTGCAAATATGTCCCCCCAAAATGTATAATAGACCCTTCAGATCTTGCATTGCATATTCACTTTTCATAAAATTGTGATACATGTTAAGAAATTCATTGTTTTTATGTAGTGGCCTTGTGGGTTACATGATCTGCTCTATTACAAGCCTAGCATGTGATAGAAATTGTTACCTGTGATGAAGTGTTTTAGTTGGGTTCCTCTTGCCACTATATGTGCAGTTTCTAATAAAAAGAACTTACATTTCAGCTGTCCATGTAAAATTATCCATTTGTTCCTCTATGTGGCCGATAGTAAGCAGTGGTTTCTTTTTTCTTCAGGCCTGTTGGTTTTACATATTTACATATATATTTACTGTTTTGTGAATGTATTCCAGCAGCAGAGCATTTACTTTCCCTCCATCATCATTTCCATATCTGTCTCTATGTTTAACGTATGTCCGTGTTTTGTCTTTATCCTTATGTCTTGCTCACACTCTGTATTTCTGGGTCAGAGCACATGCCCTGACTGTTTGGAAATCAATATCAGTAAAGCCATGTTGGGAATTCTCAGTTCTCTAAATGCAATTTTTTTTTACTGCCATGGGGACTTCCGCATACATACTATAGTAAATTGATTTTTTTTCCTTGAAATTCTCAGTAAAAAAAAAAAAAAGCAAACACGATGATGTAATGCTTAGTGTAAAAAGAAAATACTGTTCTGTTATACAGGAGTACATAACCTAACTTAAAAACCTGTGTAAAACAGTCGTATGTGTATATATTTTGTGTTATTCTTTTGCAAATGATTACTGCTATTACAATTACTGCCATTATTGCTCTGTTTGTGATAGTTGTGAATGTTACTAAGGCTGAAGTTGCACCCACAAAAATCCTACAGGTTTGGTCACATCACTTACTAGTAATGAAGCATGTTTCACTTTCTGCAGGCAGCTGGATCCTGGAAAAATCTTCCCTGCATGGATGCCTGTCCTCTTACTGTCTCTGAACTTCCAGCACTGCAGTGATTAACAGTTTTGGGTCTTCAGGCAGAAGAGCAGTACATGCTGTGTGATGGGGACATGCTCCTTCTGGATTGAGAAAGCTTAAAAATGTATTTTATTGATTATACTGCTTATAACATTATCTTTGAATAGGGAGATAATCCTGTGACTGATCAGACTCTTCTCTTTCACAGATCATGTTACCAATGTAATCAATGAACAAACTTTTTTTCAATGAAAGAGGAGGAATAAGGGAGTGTGTCTCTGTCAGATCAAATGTATTGCTGTACTGCTGTTCTGCTTGAAGACTTGAAGTTGTTAACCATTGCAGCCAAGTTCAGAGACAGCAAGAGGACAGGCATCCCAACACTGAAGATTTATCCAGGATCCAGCTGCAACTTGGGACATCCTTTATTACAGGTAAGTGATATTATTAAAACTATAGTTTTTTTTTATCAAAACATTAGCTTTAAAAGGCAGTTTGTTTATCGCTTGCAGCTCTGCACTCTGTCGCTATTCCATCACTGCTGCTGCCATCTTCTCTGATTGCTCTTCAAGACCCAATGGGGGAGATTTACTAAAACTGGAGAGTGCAAAATCTAGTGCAGCTGTGCATAGAAACCAATCAGCTTCCAGTTTTTTTGTGAAAGCTAATAGTAGAACTATAAGCAAACTTTTTCTTTTAGTTTTGGATAGAGTAATGGAGGGTATATTTTTTGTGCCATCTGTCTCCCATTGCAGAGATTTCACTTCACTTCCTGTCCCAAAATCAAACAGGAAATGAAAGGAAATCCCTGCAAATTAAGGGAATTCCTTGGGGACTCCCTGATCACCAGAACTAGTGTACCATTGGTAGATTTCCCATCTATTACTTTTCTGGGGACAACCCAAAATTTGGGATTTTCTTTTACTTTCACTTTCAATGATAATAGTAAACAGGACAAATAGAGAGGCTGAACATACTTAAAGGGGGCACAGATAACAATAAAAACCTGACAGGTGTTCTCAGTGTTTCTGCACCAGATTTTACACACTCCGGTTTTAGTAAATCAACCATAATGCCTTCTTTCAATAAGCAGCCAGAAATCATGCAACTACTTTGCATGTGCACTGGAGTTGTATTATCTTGGTACTCGAGATGATAAGACACTGAATTCTTTCTTTTTTTTTTAACTCTTTATTACAAGTTTTTCTTCCATGTAGAATTACATTACATTACATTTTCATTATTTATAATTTACATTTATCCTCTTCCACATGCTTCTTTCATAGTTAACACTCATTCCATTCTCTCGCTTCCATACAATGATCACCATTATCTTCCTTCTAGCATTCACTCTATACAATATACAATATTTTCTAGGAGTGATCAGACACCCCCCTGGGCATATAGGCCACGGAGTGCACCAGTGGTAGTGTCTTCTCACTCCCCAGTGCCAAATCTATTTGGGACATGCATCCTTTTCCTGGTGCAGACCGTGAATAAGCTCAGGTATTTGGATTTTTAATTCTCCATAAGTCAGTCAACCCCGCTTCTTTTATAAACTTCTCTAAAATATCAGATCTCACTGTTCCTTTCTGTGGATCTTTCCATACCTATCCATCCATTAAAGTCTCCTATACAGATAACGTATGCATCTGGGTACTCCATCATGAACAACATTGCTTCCTTTAATACCCCTAGTGTAGCCGGAGGGGGATTATAATCCCCACAATTACAAATGGCAATGGCATAAACAAAAACATATCTCTCTTCAGGGTCTCTTCTTACCCTAATACAATCCCATGCCACTGTCTTATGTACCATCAGGGAAACCCCTTTTGAATAAGTTGTTTGGCAAGCATGGCGGGAACACCGAATCCACGGTTTCTTAAGGTAATCAAGTCTATCTTTAATCATATGTGTTTCTTGAATACATATTATTGTAGCCTGTACTTTACAAATCTCTGTAAACACCTGCGATGCTTCAATGTCATCCCCAAGCCTCTCACATTCCATAACAAAAAGGTACACTGGTTAGCCATGTCTGCCATTTTTTCTAAATATTCTCTTCTTTAATAGTAAGCATCCTTTTACTTGCTTACTTTTTCTGTCAGGGCATTACCAACATATTGCATCTGCTCCTATGTGGGTAATTCGTATCGATTTCAGCCTTGCTACTCCTTGACCCTCCTATCTTATCACACTGAAGGAAAAAAACAAAAAAAAACACCTTCTCCTTTTCTTTCCCTCCTTTCTCCCACCAGATCCACCCAGACAGTTATTCATCATGTTGTTCTCAGTTCTTCTCCCTCCTTCCCCTCTCATCCCCACATCCTGCCTACAATCTTAGTAGGTTCCTATAGTGCAAAGTTGTGTTCCCTTACCCTTCCTCTCTACAATATTGTGTCCTTCATTTATCATTGAACTTTATGTGTATCAATTTATCTGTACCAATTATCAACATCACCACCTTCCTTCCCTGTGCCAAACCCCCCCCAAAAAAGCCACACAACTCTTCTTATTTCGTTCATTCAAGTGCCCCCCCTCCTCCCCTTACCCCCACTCCCTTCCCTTGTTTACAATATCTTATACCTACCCCTAGCTACAGTGTATTTTCTTTCCTTCCCTTTTCCCTTTATCCTTCATTTATTATTATTTATATGTGAGTTTCATGTGTCCATATATCAACATCAACACGTTCTTCCCCGTTGTTAGGAAAAAAGACTGTTTGCCAGTTTTGTTTTCGGGGTGGTGCGCACACCTGTGTGCATTTGCGTGCTCCCGTGCGCGTCCGTGCGTGCCTCTGCGCGCCCGCATCCGCGCACCTCCGTGCGCGCGCATGTGCCGAAAACGCCGCCAAAAGGCGCTATTTAGGCCTGGAAGTTCATGCAATGGGTGCTGCTCGTTCTACAGCGTCCGTGACCTGTGAGCCTCAGCTCCCTCCATTTGTTCCTGTGTTTATTGCTTCCTGTTTGACCTGGCTTGCCCTGACCTGCTGTTTGCTACCTGCACCGACCCCGGCTATCCACGACCATCCGATTGTCTACTCCTCTGTACCTCTGCTGCCCGCCCGTTGAACGAACCTTTGCTTGGACCTGACTACCCGCCTGCCTGATCCCTTTGTACCTTCCTGCCTGCCCGTTACCATCCCAGCCTGCACGACCACTCTTCTATCTGCACGTCTGCTGGAACCTCACTACATCATCAGTGACCATCCAGCCCTCGTGCCATCCCGCACTCTTGGCGGGACTCCAAGACTCTCAGACTCCACCACCAGGTTCGTGACAGAAACGAGCAGCCATGACTGAGTCTGCGCAGGGAACACGCTCCGCTATGGATGACTTGTGTGCCCATCTGGCTGGCCTCACCCAAGCTGTCAAGAATCTCCAAGAGGAATATACCCGGCTGGAAGAGCGAGTGCAGGAACTGTCTGCCGCCCCAACCACCGGTACCGCAGCTGCCCGTACCATAGTGCAAGTTCTCTGGGGACCGGCGCAAGTTTCGGGTCTTCCGCAGTGCCTGCGACCTATATCTGGGTCTTCAGCAGCAGACATTTTCTTTGGAGAACACCAAGGTCGGATTTGTGATCTCCCTGTTGCAGGGTGAACCCCAAGCCTGGGCCCTCCGACTGTGGGAGCAGAATGCCCCCGGAGTTGCTTCCGCTGCAGCCTCCTTTCTGGCCATGGCGCAGCTATATGACGACCCCCATCTTGACGCCACCACGGAAGCCCCCCTGTACAACCTCCAGCAGGGCCGCCGCCCTGTGGAGGACTATGCCGCCGAATTTCGGCGCTGGAGTTCGGACACCGCCTGGGGCAGTGCGGCACTCATGTTCCAATTTTGCATGGGACTGTCGGATCCTGTGAAAGATTAGTTGGCCCGAGTGGGGATCCCTAAGACCTTGGAGGAGCTGGTCACCTTAGCCATCTCCATAGACCGGTGCATCAGGGAGCGCCGCGCCGAGAGGTCCTCCGGACAACTGCGTCCCACCTGGATGCTCCCTCGGGTGCCCAGTTACCCGACTCCGCCGGCTTTCCGGCCCACGACCTCCTCCTCCTCTCCTCCGGACTCCTCTGAGCCCATGCAGATTGGGCTGCTTCGACCATCCCTTAACATCGAGGAAAGACAACGCCGGTTCCAGTTAAATCTTTGTCTTTACTGTAGAGAGCCTAGTCACATGGTCAAAACGTGCCCCGCGAAGCGCAGTAAGTGCTTGTCCACTGTATCTGATGAACCGATTAACTCCCGTGCCCATCTCACCATTTTCTTATCTCTGCAGCTTCTCGGAGGGATTATCACGGTGCTGGCAATCCTTGATTCCGGCGTGTACAGCTGTTTCGTTGATTTGGATTTTGCTGCACAGCACCACATTCCCCTGCAACCCAAGGCTCACAAATTGGTGATCCGCCTGGCCGACGGATCACACATCAAACCCGGAACCGTCACACATGAGACGGTCCCTCTGCTTTCCTGTACTCTGGATGGTCACCGGGAACGTCTGCGGCTGGATGCCATTGCCTCTCCGCTCTGCCCCATCATCCTGGGATTGCCCTGATTCCAGGCCCACAACCCCAGCATAGACTGGACCACTGGAACCGTCCAGTTCCAATCCTCTTATTGCCGTCAGCATTGCCTGAACCCTAGAGATGGGACTGTCCCAGCACTTCTCAGCCTGGAGACTGACACCGGGCCTACCATGCATTCCTAGACGTTTTTAGTAAGAAGGGGGCGGACAAACTTCCGCCGCACAGGCCCTACGATTGCCCCATCGAACTGCTGCCTGGGGCAGAGGTGCCTTTTGGGAGGATCTACCCTCTTTCTGAACCCGAATTGGCGGCCCTTAAATCCTACTTGGAGGAAAACACCAAGAAGGGATTCATCAGACCATCTACATCCCCGCCCGGAGCCGGCATCTTCTTTGTAGAGAAGAAAGATCACTCACTCCGGCCGTGCATAGACTATAGGGAGCTCAACCGGGTAACCATCAAAAACCGGTACCCGCTACCTTTGTTTCCGGAACTTTTTCAACGGCTGGGGTCAGCAACCGTCTTTACAAAGCTCGACTAGCGGGGGGCATACAATCTTATTTGGATCAGGGAAGGAGACGAGTGGAAGACCGCATTCCGCACTCAGTTTGGGTATTACGAATACTCGGTGATGCCCTTCGGCCTATGTAATGCCCCCGCAACCTTCTAACACTTTGTTAACAATGTGTTTCGAGATTTCCTGGATCTCTTCGTTATCATATACTTAGACGACATCCTGGTCTTCTCCTCTTCCTTGGAGGAACACCGCAGGCACGTCACTAAGGTTCTTGGGCGTCTACGGCAGCATGGCTTATACGCCAAAGTGGAAAAGTGTTCTTTTGAACAGCCCAGTATGCATTTCCTGGGGCTGATCATCTCCACAACTGGCATCCATATGGATCCCCAGATCCAGTCCACAATCTTGGAATGGCCAGCACCTACAGACCGAAAAGGGGTACAGAGATTTGTGGGCTTCGCAAATTTCTATAGGAAATTTATTAAAGGATTTTCCGCCATTGTGGAGCCCATCACACCCCTAACAAAGCAGAATACCCAGTACCAGTGGTCCCCTGAGGCTCAAGCCGCTTTTCAGAGACTCAAGTCCCTCTTCACATCTGCCCCCATTCTGAAGCACCCGGACCCAGGGTTACCTTATGTCCTTGAGGTGGACTCACCGGAAACTGCAGTGGGGGCTATCCTGCCCCAGCGCCAGGGTGTCAAGGCCCTGCTCCATGCAGTGGCCTTCTTTTCCAGGAAGCTAACCGCACCAGAGTGGAATTATGACGTGGGAGACAGGGAGCTACTGGCCATTAAGTCAGCTTTAGAGGAGTGGCGTTATCTGCTGGAAGGGGCTTCTCATCCTATTCTTATATTCACCGACCACAAGAACCTGGAATATCTCCGAACAGCAAAGAGACTAAGACCTAGGCAAGCCCGTTGGGCGCTGTTCTTTTGCAGGTTTCATTTCCATCTTACCTATCGTCCCGGATCTAAGAATAGCAAGCCTGACGCTCTCTCCTGGATGTTCACAGAGCCAGGCAATACGGCCCCACCAGATACTATACTTCCTGCACGGAATTTCCTGCTGACAGACGAGGATTTTCTCTCCCAACTGCGTCGGGTTTTGGACGGTTCCACTACCGACAGAGACACCCGATTGACCATAAAGGATGGGCTATGGTGGTTTGGGCGGAGAATGTTCATCCTGGCAAGTCTGCGTCTTAAAGTCTTGGGTCGTTGCCACGACCATAAACTGGCCGGACATTTTGGTGCACAAAAGACCGCTGAGCTCATCTCATGGTCATTCTGGTTGCCCAACATTTTGGAGGACTGTAGGAAGTATGTTGGGGCCTGCCCTGTCTGTGCCAGAAACAAAACAGACAGAGCTAAAGCCTGGGGTCTGTTGAACCCCCTCCCCATACCTGAACGCCCGTGGTCACAACTAGCGATAGATTTTATTGTGCAACTCCCCCCGTCGGAAGGCTTTACTACCATCTTTGTCATAGTGGATCGAATGACAAAGATGGCACATTTCATCCCTATGAAGGGGACCCCCTCAGCGGCTGAAACGGCCAGTACATTCATAAAGGAAGTCGTCCGACTTCATGAAGTACCCAGCAACATCGTGTCTGATCGGGGGGTCCAGTTCACGTCTAAATTCTGGAGAGCCCTGTGTGCCGGGCTAGAAATCGAACTCGCATTCTCCTCTGCCTACCACCCACAGACAAACGGACAGACGGAAAGTACGAATCAGACGCTGGAACAATACTTACAGTGCTTCTCGTCCTTCTCTCAGGATGATTGGGTCGCACTGCTGCCAGTGGCCGAATTTGCCTACAATAATACTATCCATTCGGCCACCCAGCAGTCCCCATTTTGGGCCAATTATGGCTACCACCCCACATTCCTGCCCGATTTAAATCCGGAGTGTACCGTCCCAGCAGCACAGGATGTCACCAACTTCCTCCACTCCAATTGTCAACTCCTTCAGGAGACATTATCCAAATCCCGGGAGGCTAGTAAAGAGGCCTATGACAAAAGGAGACAGGGCAAATGGAGCTTCAACCCAGTAACCATATTTGGCTGTCAACAAGGAACCTGAAGCTTTCATGCCTCTCGAAAAAATTGGGCCCGAGATTCCTGGGGCCTTTTCCTGTGAAAAGACAGATTAACCGGGTGGCATTCGAACTTGATCTCCCACCATCCCTGAAGATCCACCCGGTTTTTCATGTATCTCTACTAAAACCCATGGTCCTCGATTCCTTCTCGGGTTGAAAAGTAGGGCCACCGGGTCCCATCTTAGTCAACGGAGAGGAGGAGTTTGAAGTAGAAGCAATTTTAAACTGTCGCCGGAGAGCTGGAGAAACCCAATACCTGATCAAATGGAAGGGGTTCGGCCCGGAGGAGAACTCTTGGGAACCTGAAAGGAACATCCATGTCCCTGGACTGATCCGAGCCTTCAGGAGAAATTGGCAGGGTGATGACACCCGGTAAGGCATCCGGAGGCTGCCCCTTGGGGGGGCAATGTTAGGAAAAAGGACAGTTTGCCAGCTAAACTGGCTGTTTTTGCGGTGGTGCGCATGCCTGTGCGTGACCTGTAAGCCTCGGCTCCCTTCATCTGTTCCTGTGTTTATTGCTTCCTGTTTGACTTGCCCTGACCTGCTGTTTGCTACCTGCACCGACCCCGGCTATCCATGAGCATCCGATTGTCTACTCCTCTGTACCTCTGCTGCCCGCCCGTTGAACGAACCTTTGCCTGGACCTGACTACCCGCCTGCCTGATCCCTTTGTACCTTCCTGCCTGCCCGTTGCTGACCCAGCCTGCACGACCACTCTTCTATCTGCACGTCTGCTGGAACCTCACTACATCATCAGTGATCATCCAGTCCTCGTGCCATCCCGCACTCTTGGCTCTCTGTCTACCATCTACCAGGGGTCCTTGAATCGGGTGCGCAAGAGCGGTTGTTCCTTGCACAAGACAGACTCCACCACCAGGTTCGTGACACCCGTGCTCAGCTCAAAAAACTCTTCTTTATTCAATTCAATAGTGCTCATATCAACCAACAAACACACAAACACACAAAAAAAGGGGGAGGGGAAGGGGTAGGAGAAGCCACAGTAGGAATTAGGCATGGGAAAGAAAATAAAAGGGGGGTTTCTATAAAAAGGAGGGGGGAAGGAACAAAGATGACAAGCAGATATATTTTGTCTATATGTTCTACACATATATTTCATTCTCTTTACTTCTTTATTCCCTCTTTTCCTCACACACAGTCCTCCATAGTTCATTCTGCCCCTAATATCTTTAGTATACTCATTACTTCTTATAATTAAAAAAAAAGACAAAAAAAAAAAAGGGAAAAAACACATCACTTATTCAGTCATTATGTCCATATGCAGAACCCCCCCCAAAAAAAAAAATAGGAAACAAAAAACAACCCAGCGTGTTTTCAATAAATCCTCCGGACGGTGTCCTTATCAGAGCTTATCTCCCATTTCTCCTCTAACCCATTATTTGAGTATAGGTTTAAGTGTCTGGATCCACTTTTGGGCCTGTTCTGGTGTATTGAAGTCATAATCTTCCCCCATCTTCCACTCTCAACCGGGCTGGATAAGCCATAGAGTATTCTCCTCATGTCTCTCTTGGCTTCCGTTTAGTCTCATTAAATGATGCCCGCTGCTTTTGTAACTCCAGTGAGAAGTCTGGGAATATTGACACTTTACTATTTTCATGTTGTACCTCTCCCATTTGTCTCGCTTTCTGCAAAATCAAGTCTCTATCTCTACAGTTCAATAGTCATGCCAACAGTGGCCTAGGGGGTGCACTTGGTTTTGGTGGTGCTGCAGGCATCCTATGTGCACTTTCCACAGCAAATGCTGCTGACAGCTCGGCATCTGGGAATATGCTTTTCAGCCATTTTTCAACAAAGTCCCGGGATTGCATCTCTCTACTTTCTCTGGCAATCCCACTATACTTAAGTTATTACGGTGCATGCAATTTTCCAACTCATCTGCTTTCTGCTGCCACATAGCAATGTGTTTTTCTGCTGTTGACACCTTTTTAAGCATAGGGGATACTGTATCTTCCAAAATGAATTGCCTTTTCTCATCTTCTGCCATCCTATCTCTGATATTTTGCATGTCCTGTCTGATCAGACCTACGTCTACTTTAATCTCGTCCATTTTACCTGTCAGGGCTGCATTGCTTGAGTGGATGGCTGCCATTAGCTGTGAGCTTACTTTTTCCAGCGTCAACTTGGGTTGTTTCTCCTGTTTCTCAGACTGCGGTACATTGAGCCTCTGTGTTTCCATTGTTAGTGGTCCATTGCTCTGTGTCTGTGGAGGGCTGCGCACACCTTCCTGTTTATCCGTTCTCGCGAATTCCCTGAGATGCTCTGCTGCTGTTTGTTGTTTGCCACTCATCTCACCACCGGGGTCTGTTAATCTCCTTGGGTACACGGGTCTCGGTAGCCGCAGAAAAACGTTATGGGTAAGCACTTTTAGTGTGAAACGTGTTAATGTTTCTTTGTTGCTGTTCATCTGTTAGTGCCTTTTATCTGGTTAATAAACCTCCAAATAAATAGAAAGCACTGTGGACCCACTTAACTGTTACTTACTTAGGAAATGGTCTTAACAGTCAAGTTCCGAGGGTTGCTTCTAAAATAATGGATAGGAAATCTGGTCTCCTTGGCAGGAAACAACACTATAGTTTAAGGTAAAACACCTGACACAAGAACCGATAACTCAATTTTATGTGAAAATACCTGCACTGTGAGTAAGTCACTGGGGCTGGAGCTATTGACTGTGCAGAGTCTGCACAATATACTGCATAGTGCTGTTAGTCTAATATGTTTCAAAAACGAAGGCAATATTTAGGTAGGATTGCAGAAGTGCTTAAAAGTTTTCCGTTGCAAATGAAATGCTTACTCATTGTCCAATTAGCAGGTTTTATTTAAAAAGCACATTTAACTCAGATAAAATACTTCTAGCAAAATACAGTTGTCTTGTAAAGTGACAAGTTTGAAGTTGTAAAGTTTCCTCAGCTTTTTGCTTCATAATTTGTCTCTCAATGTTACTTGCCAGTCACTTAAAAAACTAATAATTTATTAGTTAGATGATAACTAAATTTGCATGTTATTATTAAAAACCCTTCATTGTTTTAGCCCTTAAATTAACTGCAAATCCTTGAGTACGAAATATGTATTAGAAGTTACAGCTATTTTATTAATATTTTGCTCCACTAATCTTTTATAAAACCATGTAGAAATTCTAAATGAGTTTGAAGAACACTATTAATTGTCATTCTATTTTTGCATGAGAAGGTTTATTTAGTGCTAAAGAAACTCAGTTTTTGATTAATGAATAATACTAGCAAATGTGCATCTGCTCAATAACTAGTTAATTTAGACTGAATAGGTTTTGGCCTCTGAGTGATTCATAACACACTAGCATGCATTTTATGTCCAATTAGACAATATTTCAGATGAATACATGTTATTTAAGTACTCACTTAATGGTACTTGGTGCCAGCTAGATTGAAATGTCTCCATCCCGCTCTAATTTGTGTGTTCTAGGGTTGCAATGCCATCAGAAACATGTTCACATTTGAGGAACCTGCCCTATGCCGAGAAGATTTTGGACAAAAAGTTTTCAAACTTTTACAACTTTCCCTTTCCCAAAGACTTTTTTTGAACGGGAGTAATATCCCAGACGTAAATTATCCTTTCCCTTTCCCAAAGACCCTTGATTTGCATTCCTCTATCTCAAACACCCCTTCCTCACTAAACTCTAAACAACTAACTAACAATGTATGTGCTGTTGGCAGACAAACAAACCATTGCTAATATATTCAATAAGCACTTTGTATATACTTTTTGGAATCCAAGCAAAGCATGGATCTGGTCGTTATTATAGAGAAACTCACAAGCATATTCATGGACACCCATTATTTACCCACTTCCAATTTCCTACAATATGGCCCCCATGGATTCAATGCCTGTGCTTTGCATCCAGTTAAAAGCTATACTTCGTTAGATGTTCCTTCTTTTCAATCCATTCTGCATTTTCTTATTCCTCCACTTGCAGGGAGTGTACTGTGGATCATAAGTTCTTTCTACATTGGTCAATATCCTTGCTTGACTTGCTATTATTAAGGATAAGCATATGCACTTATATGAACATTTTAATTTTATTTTAAACCAAACAAAAGTGATTATAATGATATTCCACTCTCTATAACTTTGATTAAAACATAATTAAAGTAAATATGTATTATTTAGTCAAGTGTGCTATCTCAAAAACTGATATTGAGAAAGGCAGAGAGTTATAACTGATTGTGGAGCTGAGACTTACAAGAGAGGGAGCTGATCACTGAGAGAAGGGTAGGTGCCAGAGATGAGCATGGACTATAAGGAAAGAAAGAAGAGGCAGCATGATGACTAAGAAGGCAAAATGGCAACTGGGAGAGTGAAAAAGATGTAAAGGCAGTAAGTAGATGATCATGGAAAGGAAGAAAAGGAGGAAGTCTTTGTGATGATCAATGTCAGGAGCAAGCGAAAATGTAGAAGCACAGAGGAAATGTTCATGGATTGATAGAAAAGATAGACACTGGTGGGATCTGACAGTAGACAGGGTATAGAAAAAGCTGAGTAAGGTTGCTGGGGGTTAGCGGGATGGGAAGTAGCTGAGAAGTTGGATTTTATTGAGAGAATAGTAAGAGGATGAGCTGATGGGGTCATGTATTAATTGTCACCTCCCTGGTGGACAGTAGCAATACATGAGTGGTTCACTACGTGCACCTCTCTTTTTGGAGAAACAAGACGTTAGTAAACATCTTTGGGAAATAAAGAGCATTTAATATGTGTATAACAGTAGACATCATATCAGGGGTGAGATTGGTCTGTCTTTGGTCACACTTAGTTCTAGGTTGCTAAATTAACTTATAGTTATAGTTATGCAAATGGTCATTTTTCATTGTTATGTAATGTTTTGTCATATATACACCTAAAGGTAAGAATAAAAACATGACCAATACCTAATGAACTAGGCCTAGCACTCTACAAAAAGATTTTTTTTTTTTTACTGCTGAGATGTTTATGTAATAAAATATCATGTAAGGTATGATAACAATGTGATGATATATGAACTATTGACAAAGCAGAAACTATGGTAAATAGTTAAATACAGAGTTGATATATATGTGTGTCTGTGTGTGTGTGTACCCTGCCTTATGCAGGAATGCTGATTGCTTCTGCCTGCTAATTTTTTAGGAGGTTCCCATAGTAAGAGTAGGAAGAATAGTGGATGAGTAAGAATTTATATGCACCAGCCTAACGATTAGGATATTGTTCAGTGGCGGTAAATATTTGGAACAACCTTTCAGAGTTTTCTTCTCTCCCCATGGATTTTCCCTTGGCGAAGCTGTGTTTGAAAGTCCCTGGAATGCTGAGTCTATTCTACTCTGAGTAGTTGGACTCCATTGACAGAATGACAGAAGAGAATGAGCTGATGATGGACTGGAGGAAGGGGTCATGTATGAATTGTCACCTCACTGATGGACAATAGCAGTATATGAGTGGTTCACTACTTGCACTTGTCTTCTTAGACAAACAAGATATTAGTATACATCTTTGGTAAATTTTTATCGGGACTTCAATATCGGGGTGGACATGTCTGACATTTTTGACACTTTTTTGGGACCAATGGCATTTATACAGCGATCTGAAATTTAAATATCCACTGATTACTGTGTAAATGTCATTGGCAGTGAAGGGGTTAACCTGCAGGGGGAGATCTAGGGGTTAACTGTGTTCTCTAGGCATGTTCTAACTGTGAGGGGGCTTACCATGGGCATAAGAGATCTAACTGATCCCAGTGACAGGGAATCAGCAGATCTTTTAAATGCCCACTGACAGAGCGGGGAACTGCCGTGTTTACATCGGTGGTTCCCCATTCTTCCTCTCTGCTAGGCAATGGCGGCTCACCGGCAGAGATCGAGTCCTCCCAAGCCACGGCCACACTCCTGCAGAGTGCGGTGAGCACAAGAGTGCGCCGCCACCAGCACGCTCCAGCCCGCTACGGCACACGCTACAGCGCCGCCGTTTATAGACGGTGATTCACGGGACTCTGCCACTCTCCAGCAGTGAAAGTACATGAGCTGGTCAGGAACCGGTTAATCCCCTCACCTCCTATTACCTCCTCCACCCTAGCTTACATCCCTCTTCTTCCTTTATTGTGCCTCCTCCTCTTCTTCCCGACTCTCCACTTCTCAACCTGCCCGTTTTATCTATTCTGCCCATATCTCCGCATATTTCCTAATTTCTTTAAATTCTATCCATTTTTCCCAGATGTTTGAGAAACTCTCTGTATGGTCTTCAGCTTTAACCGCTTAACAACCGCCCCATAGACAATTGACGTCTACAGGGCGTTGCTTAATTCTGGGAGGACGTCTATTGACGTCCTCCCAGAATCGCGGTTCCCGCGCGCCCCCTGGGGCGAGCACACGGGAACATCCGTGACCGTCGGGTCCGGGGGACCCGACTGATCACGGATCGTGGTGAATGGCCGCTGTGAGCGGCCTTTCACCACGTGATCGCGCCGTCAAATGACGGCGCGATCACATGTAAACAAGCCGGCGGAAGCGCCGGCTTCTCTCTCCTCTCCGCACCGATCGGTGCAGTGTGAGAGGAGAGAGGGGGGAGAGAAGACGTGCAGCAGCGCTGTGGGCGATGTGCAATGCCCACAGCGCTGCCTAGTAACAAAATACTCCCCCCCACCATCTATTTACCACCCACCCACCACCCCCCAGCCACCATCAGCCACCCACC
>BLSH010329371.1:1449152-1467136 GCA_018402905.1 Glandirana rugosa
AAATTTTGACGGAAACACTGAATCGGGATACATTTTAAGTCTACGAACGACTGTGAATAGTTAAATTTATTTACAGTTTATAGACAAATATGTCTCCACACCTTTGAAAACAATGTTGCATGACTGAGTAATTGTCATTCAAAATGTGAGAGCGCTGAAAGCTGAAAATTGGTCTGGTTGTTAAGGGGGTTTAAGTGCCCAGTTGTCAAGTGGTTAAATATAACTACACTGCTTGCAGGGCAAACCTGATGCATTTCATTTGGGTGACTGGTGGGGTGCATTTTAGATACTTGCTGCAGCTACTTATAATATTTAAAAATAAAAGTTTCCACACCTCTGTATAAACAGATATTTGACATTTATTTAAATTGATAAGTGTCAGCAAGCATCTGAATTTTACATAGGGCTAAGTCACAAAGGCAGTTTTAAACTTTTGCTACTGAGAAATTTAAACATTTGCTGACAATCACTGCATTAGGCCTGAGCAACACAATTGATTTTAGTAGCTCCACCATGCTTTTAAAAATGATAGTGATTAATTGCTAGGAGTAGCATTTAATCACCAAGCAGATTGAACATATGGCTCCCTGTGTAGTAATCTACACAAGTAACATCTAGTAGCGATCAATCTCTCATGAACGCACAATACTTAAACCATGTGGGATTGATTGCTACAAAACTAGTAACACTATTGAGCTACCTACAATCTCCTGTGTACCTTTAACTCAGTCAGATGACTGTGAGCAAGTGGTTGACTTTTCCAACAGTAAGGAATTAAAGTGTATCTGAACCCAAGAACAAAAATATAAAATTTTGCAGCTTACCAGTCTTTAGATGTTGTGGTGGCATTTGTTTTCTTTTTTAACCAATTTAAGACCAGGCCTTTTCTGACACTTTCTGTTTACATGTAAAAAACAGTACTTTTTGCTAGAAAATTACTAAGAACCCACAAAAACTATATATTTTTTTAAGCAGTGGTCCTAGAGTATGCAATGGTGGATTTTGCAATTTTTGATGTCACACAATATTTGTGCAGAGGTGTTTTGAAAATATATACTTTAATAAATGTGAATGCACACAAATATAATATAATACCCATATTTTGGGATATTGTTTTACACTTAACAATACACATTTGATGGTATAGTTGAAGTGGTAGTAAACTGCAAGAAAAAAAAAAACAAAAGAAATCTTACCCCTGCAAGTTATGAAAGACTTGCCTTAAAACAAAGCCCTCCAGCAGCATGCTGTCAGGGCTTCCATCTTCAATCAGTCTTTCTTCCGGGTTCACCGGCTGAATGGCTGAGCCGCGATGATGTCACTCCCACGCATGTGCGCAGTCATGACTGTAGTACATCTCTCTCAATGGACAGCATGTCATCCTTTGAAAGCGCAATGTGCATGCACCGGTGCAGTTACCGGCTGCTGCTAGAGTAATTATCTCCTAAACCATACAGGTTGAGGAGATATTTACTGTACCTACAGTTAAGCCTTATTATAAGGTTACCTGTAGGTATAAATGAACAAGTGGAGTTTACTACCTCTTTAACAGACCAAAGGGAGCAGTAGAAGGTCATGGGTTTACATACACTTTATAGATGACTAAAAAGTATTGTATATCATGGCCTCTTTATTTTGCTACTGTAGACCCTGACCCACAAGCCACATGTGAATAAATAGATGCATATTCTTTAATCTATGCACACTTATGATTATTCTCTTACTGTTTCCCTTTCCTACCCTTGTGTCTCCTTTTACATCCCTATTGTTTAAAGCTTCCAAAGGCACCAACAAATCAAAGTATTGTCTAATATCTGTACCTTATAGCTGCTTTAACATTTCCAAACTAATAACCATTCTTGTTTTAATTATTTAGAGGTGCAGATGGTTTCAATGTGCAACTACTAGATTTTCCCCAGTATAACCAAGATGTACAGCAATTTCAAACTACTTAACAGAAGATGGCATGCACATCAGTATAGAATGGTATAAAACCAGCTACAGAGCTTATCATAACAACCACAGAGCTTCAAAAATAAGGAAAACACATTTTTCATTCGACTTGGTAGAAGACTGCACTGGCTTTAAAATGGCACATGTTTCAGTGCACAGGCCACCTTTATGATAGAAGTTGTTAAAAATAGGATCCCATGGATCACTTTTACTGTGCTACTCCATAACCACAAACTCCCATGCAACTTAAAGCGATTGTAAGGCTTAATTTTTTTAAAATTAAAACAAACATGTTATACTTAGGTACTCTGTGTAATAGTTTTGCGCAGAACAGCCCTGATTTTCCTCTTCCTCTTCTCGGGTCCCCTGACAGCGCTCCTGGCATCTCCCCTCTGCTGAGTGCCCCTATAGCAAGCTGCTTGCTGTGGGATCACTTGTACATGCTCGCTCCCAAGCCCTGATCGGTGTGTCCTTAAGACACACAGAGTGGGGTTCAACCTCATCCCCTGCCCCCTCGTCACTGGCTCTGATTAACAGCAGTATCAGCTGTATCTAAGCCAATGAGGTGCGAGAGACCAGAGACAGCCTCGGCTCTCGTGCAGATTGCTGGATTGAGATCGGGCTTGGGTATTTATTTGGGGGGGCTACAGGGGGAGCTGCATTCAGAAAGGTTTTTACCTTACTGCATAGAAAGTGGTAAGGTAAAATACTTCTAGCTTTAACAACCACTTTAACCTGGTCATAGATGGGTAACATTCTTAGAAAAAGAATGTTCTAAGAAAGTTCTTTTATTTTTCTAATCATTATTGGTCAAATCTACATTTGTTTTCAACCACAGTTTGAAGGCGCAAACAAATTTCCAGCAGTGTATGTGTTTTTCATTTCGTAAAGTCTATTCATTCCAAAATCAAATGTTAAAAGCAAATTAAATCTTTTGAATGACACTTGAATGTTCTGAGAATTTTCGTATGAATTTTCCTGAAACTTTTTCTGAGAATTATCATTTGAAATGTTATCCATCTATGGCCAGATTAACACAGAGATTAATGATGTGCACCAACCAAGCTTTAGAAATTGATTGAGCAATTCCATTTCACATTTAGTTCAAGTTGGTGGTTGTTCGTTTTAAAAAGCCTCCTAGGGGTTTATCTCAAGGGTATGGCTATTAAAGTGGAGAATATGTGATCAAATAAACACCAGAATTGTTTGCTTACAGGTTAGGTTCACCAGATATGGGGGTAGGTACTATTTTCATGGCAGCCTCTGAAAGTACCCTGACATGGGTGCATGGGTTATTTGGATTGGTACAATGCACCAGCACATCTTGAGTTTATAATTTGTTTTGGAAACAGTGACGTTATTTGAGCATTTGGAGGTAGCCAACCACATGTCTGCCCAATCCTCGGATGTCAAAACTTGATTAAAGTCTCACTTTTGAATACAGGCAGGAGGAGAGTAGAAAAAGCCATCAAGATGATATAGAGAAAAAAATCATGCAGTTAGGAAAACAAGCAAATAACGATTTTGGACTGTACAGGCCAGTTTTTGATAGAAAAAGATCATGTAATTTTGTCTGAAGAGTGTGGGTCATTACTGCAAATGGTCTCAATGAGGTACTATGTGAGCGAAGACTCCATATTAAAGTCGTTTTTCAATTACACATAACAAAATATTTCTGACGTGGATATTTTATGTGATATTCTCAGAGCTTCAAAAAACCTAACCCCCTGGAGAGTGAAAAGGTCATAAACTCTAAGAATTTTAATGTAGTACCACCATCTAAAAAAAAAAATGGAAATCGAAGTTTGGGTAGAAAGTGGGATTACACCAGAATTTGGAATGGGACAAGTGGAGGATAGTAGTTTACAAGATAATGTATTATTGTCGCATATTTTTGGAGAATGTTTCATGACAGGGTTTGAAACTCACTCTCTTTGATAGGGTGGGAGCCAAAGAATAGTAGCAACAGTGATTGGAGTTTTAGAATACGTTTTGAGGCTTACCAAAAAAGGAAGGGGAAAAAAGGGAAAGTTTAGAAGGAGAAGAGGAAGGAGACGGGAAGGACTAAACATGTGTAATAAACTATAGTGAATGAGATTAACAGTTCCACCAGAGAACATATTTTAGCTGGAGCTAAAATGTCCCATAAATGTATTGTGCAATAAGAATATAAATTTCCTTCCTCTGGCTGGTTTAATGGTACTGCTGCAACAATAGATTTCTGGTACCATTGTCTTCAACAGTGGTGGCAGTTTTGTACAGCAATAATATATCTGGTTTACAGGAATCCAACATGTAATACATGCCTCTTTCAAGTATTTGGAGTAATTCCCCTATATGTATTACCTCATTTGTGTTATTATATGGCAAGGTTTGCATTAAAGATTTTTCTGCATATGTTTAGCAGAGAAAGGTCATGTAGTTTGTCCTTTTCAGCACTTCACTCCTTGTGTATTGCTCACTCTTTTTTTCATACCTTTCCTCCAGAGCTCTAATGAAGTACTTAATCTCTCCTCTCAGCCTGCAATGCACCTCAATTCTTGCTATAAAGAAGGCTGTTAAATAACTTTATTTGTTATTTACCAGCTCCAATTGGAAATTAATTGCCTTTTGATTAATGAGCGTTTCAAACGAACACTGAAGCTGTCAGGGGATGCAGTGGGAGTGAGAGTGAGATGAAGTAAAGAGAGATGAAAGGGGACAATAGTAAGCACAAGATAGAAAAATCAATATTATGAAGAAGGGAAGCTTAGGGTCAGAGTGAAAAAGAGCTACATATGGAGTGATGGGATAAATGTACGGAGAAATAATCAAAATGAACTAATAAAATAATAGTTAACGGCAGAGGGAAGATTTTATACGTTTCTTCACCAAAATAGTAATGATGAAAATTTCACATGCTTATTATATAATCTTTTGTCAGCTTTATTTATTTACTGTATAGGTTTATTTGATATTGTACATATTTGGTTTTATAGGTATAAAGAGAAAAGGAGAAATCCTTGGATTTATATAGGGAAACCCATACACTGTTTGCTTATTCTCTGAATGTTTCAATCCAACTGAAACTTTATATGGGGCTGTCAATATTTTGTGTTTATCTAACCACAGTATATTTTAAACAGATACATACATAAAAATCCAAATTATTTAGTGACAAAAGAGCATTGCATATTTTGAATTGTATTTTGCTGTTATCAGATTTGTATATACTTGGATTAATAAATTTGTAATCTTGTGCATTGATCATTTTATTACTTTAACCCCTTTGCGCTTAAAACGATAATAAAGGTTAATTTTTTTTCTTAAAATAACAAACATGGTATACTTACCTCCTCTGTGCAAGGGTTTTGCACAGAGTGGCCCGATCCTCCTCTTCTGGGGTCCCTCCACGGTGCACCTGGCTCCTCCCTGCATAGAGTGCCCCGTCAGAGAAGCACTCTCCCTGGGGGCACCCATGCACGCGTGAGCCCGAGTCCTGTTGCTGTGCCCATTGACACAGACATCAGGAGTCGGCCCCGCCCCTGGCCCCCGTATCACTGGACTTGATTGACAGCAGCGGGAGCCAAGGGCTCCCCTGCTATCAATCTATCCAATGAGAACCGGAGCCCGCGGCTGGAGCTGCTAGGCTCGTCCCCGGCGCAGGATTGATCGGGCTCAGGTAAGTAAACGGGGGTTCTGGGGGGCAATTGCAACAAAAAAGATTTTTGCATAGAATACATTAAGGTGAAAAACCAGAAGGGTTTACAACCCCTTTAAGGGTAAAACAAATCTAAATGCCTAAGCACAATTTGGCAACTTTGACATGTGTTAACAAAACTCTACATATCATCACAACTACTTTGTGTATGCAGGTGGATTATACAGAGGTTTTTTCAGGACATACTGGGTTTTCATTTGGTGGTAAATGGTAATGGATATCAACTGATTTTTTTTATTATCAAAGGAAAACTGGCACAAAATAGTAAAAAAACAATATGTATGTATATATATATATATATATATATATATATATATATATATATATATATATATGTTTCTTGCTACTAATATAACCTTCCAGCAAAGAACAATCCAAAATAACCACATATGTGTATGCTAGTTGTTCTTTGTACCCATAGGTGTGCCCATCCTATTGCATTATTGTATGCACCAGAATATTTAGGTGTCAGTAGTTTATTTTTATTTTTACAATTTTGTTTATTTAATATTTTTTACAATATTATATT
This sequence comes from Glandirana rugosa, assembly GCA_018402905.1. Lineage (NCBI taxonomy): Eukaryota > Metazoa > Chordata > Amphibia > Anura > Ranidae > Glandirana > Glandirana rugosa. Next base: position 1,455,335 of record BLSH010329371.1, read on the forward strand.
TTATTTTATTTTATTTTTTTACAATCTTTTAGGAGCCCTGCTGGGGGGCTTTGGTGACCCCTGATGTCTCACTTTTGAGACAGAGAAAGAGAATGAGGACAGAGATTCCCCAGTCCCTCTCTCTGCAGCCAGGCAGCAGGGGGAATCTGCACAGTACAGGGTGATTAGGGTGTGCCCAGGCACACCTGCCACCCTATGTGCGCACGCCTATGTTTGTACCCATAGTACAGCCCAATAGTCAATCAGAGGCTATCACAGAGATCAGATGACCTGGAATCGGGAGTTCCGGGTCCCGATCGTAAGTATGTGGCCCTGGGCTCTGTGCTGGGGCATGCTGCTGGGAGAGGAGATATGCAAATATGCGGCCCTGCTGAAAAACCCCAGTCCAGAAAGGCCACACATTTGTGTTAGGTCGGCGTGAAGGGGTTAATGTCATGTGCTTCATTTAAAGTCCCAGGGTAATGTAAATTTGTATGTGTAGATTTAGGGAAGGAGGCACATGACCACTAATGGTGGTCACAATTTTTATATGTATATATTTCCAGGTGGAAGACACCTTTTCCATATACCATATATGCCATTTAGTTTGTGTTGACCTAATATCATGCTTCAGGAACATGTTTTACATTAGATATATATTTTCCAGCTTTTTTGTTTTTTAGGTGGTCATTTTAGAGTCTTGAGGCTGGCTGGGGTTCTTTTGATTACTTTTAGTCTTATTACAAGAAATGTAAACATTCCTTGTAATAGAAAAAAGCGAGCCAGGACCTCCTAAATATGAGATCTGGGGCCAAAAAGACCTCAGATCTCATAGTTACACTAAAATGCATAAAAAAAAAATGCCAGTGCAAAAAAAAAAAAAAATGGGCCCTTTAAGACCATTGGGCGGAAGTCACTTGTGACGTCGCTTCCGCCCAGCCATGTTACGGCTTCAGCCGCTCACTCGGCTCATGGACACTGGGGGGGACAGACTCAATCATCTCCGCCGCCGCCGGCGGGTCCGGTAAGCGGTGGAGATGACTGCAAACCAGCACGGGGGGGGGGGCACCCCTGTCGCTGATAAAAGTGATCTTGTGGCGTATCCGCTGCTGAGACCACTTTTATCATGTGCAGAATCTCCGGCACTAAAAAAGATATCAGGGTTATGGTAGCTATCTGCTACCATAACAACGGTATTCCACTTCAAACTGCCACCATCATATGACGGCGGGCTTTCTTGAAGTGGCTACACTATCTATCACACATCTTGTTTTGTATCTTTTTTCTTTGACTCACTTAGTAGCCACCTGGCTACACATCATCTATTCATATTATCATACATTTATTTTATTTTGTTATGTACACTATACTATTTTTACAGAAACCTCTAGGATTGCTGTGGGTATCACCACATTATGTGGATTTACACTTTTCTTGAAGTCAGCCTGCCCTCTATCTGCACCTTTGGTCCCCACGGGTCACACTGTCACAGTTTCTGGGACAGACATTCCCAGGAGCCTTCAATCCCCACTACCACTATGTTCAATTTTGAGATGATCTGTAAGTAGTTGGGTGTGATATCCTATTGATAGTTAGAAACCTTCTTTTCTGAATAACATTTCCAAATTATTCTGTTCTTAATTTATTCTCTGCAGACACACCTCCTGCATCTACTCGTGAGGAAGTGGATACTGTTCCACAAAATTTTAGATGCAGTTTTGTAACAATCATGCATTTATACTTGGACCTCATATTTTAATGTATTTTACACCATTAATAAATGTATTGCAATCTATCTATGTGGATATTGTATATATATTACTTATCAGTTCTATACAATTACATATTTTAATTGTATTTTGCTGTTATCTGAATTGTATATACTTGGATTAATACATTTGTAATCATGTGCATTGATCATTTTATTACTTTAATTTCATGTGCTTCATTTAAAGTCCCAGGGTAATGTAAATTTGTATCAGTTAAGATAATCATTAGGCAGTTTGTTTTGTTCTCAGTTTTCATAACACAATGGCGCCTACTCATAAAAGGCAATATACAGAAAAAAGTTAGCCCTTTTCAGTGCATAATTTTGAGAATACATTCATCAACTGGTTTCCACTTAATTTATGTAGGAGTAAAATTAATTTGTCATAGTATGAAAACCGGAGACTAAAAAGGAAAAAAGGCATGTTTGACAGCTGTCACATGTATAAATGAAACATTTATGCTGTATATCAATGATTACAGTGATCTTGATGAGTAAATGTGCCATTTTAAAGCTGACTATAAGAGTTAAATGACCCTGACAATGTCTCTATATCTATCATACAGTATGTGCACTTATACTTTACATGATCAGGGCCATATTGAGCTTGTTATCCATAGTCACAGATGCCAATTCTCCAACACCCTTTCAACTCTTTTGTTTGACCTCTTGAGAGTCGTCAGTGTTCCCATCTCCCTGTGCATGCACTAGAAATTTTGGCTGCATTCTTCATGGTATAAAATAATAAAAATATATCCAACAGGGATAGTTGGGCCCCCTTATAGTAGTATAAAAGGCAAGGTACATGTGCACACCAAGGAATCTAACCACTATAGTCCCTAAGATCTTGTTTACACTTGCTTCAAAATGTGGCATTGTACACACTTTTTTAAAGTGCTCTGAATGTCAATCAAAGCACCTATCACTAAATAAAATGGTAAGCTTACAGTCCTGTTTACACGTTGTGTTTTCCTCTCTTCAAAAATTATACCACATGTTTCTTTCTTCATGCTTCAAAGTGCCTCCAAAGCATCCATATAAATCTATGGCAAAGCTCGCTAGCAACATCTTCAGCTTTTGAGAGGCTTTTATTCAGCTTTAGCTTTGCTTTGTTTTAGAGGTATTGCAGGTATGAGGTATCCCAGGTGCAGCAGTCCCTTTCAGTTCATATGTATATATTCTGGAAGTGTCTGGTGCAGACATCACATCTAGTGTGCAGCATGGAGCAGCAGGAAGGTACTGTAAGCAGGGTCCGGACTGGAGTGAAGCAACTTGCAGACATCACACACATGGTGTGCAACATGGGAACGCTAGGATCAGCAGATCTTGGGGTTACTACTAAGCTGGGGATCAGCAGAGCTGGGGGTTACTACTGAGCTAGGAATCAGCAGAGCTGGGAATTACTACTGAGCGAGGGGATCAGCAATGCTGGGGATACTACTGAGTGGGGTATCAGCAGAGCTGGGAGCACTACTAAGCAGGGAATGTTCTGAATGAGGGTAGTAATAAGCTGGGGATCTGCTGAACAAGGGTACCAGTGAGCTGGAGATCTGCTGTACAGGGGGACTAATGCACCAGGGATCTGCTGAGTGGGGGTACTACTGAGCTGGGGTTTTACTGGGCCCCTTTAAAACAAATAGAAAATCAACACACACAGGGCATTTGCCAAGCTTCATTAGGGCACGTTTACACTTGCTTCAAAGTGTAGCATTGGACATGTTTTTTTTAAGCACTCTAAATGGCAATCAAAACATCTGTCACTAAATAAAATTGTAAGCTTATAGTCTGGTTTACACATTGCGTTTGATTTGCTTTGCTTTGCTTCAAAAATGATACCCCATGTCACTTTGTTGGTGCTTCAAAGCGTCCATAAAAGTTAATGACAAAGCTTGCTAGCAGCACCTCCAGCTTTTGAAAGGTTTTTATTCAGCTTTAGCTTTGCTTTGTTTTGGAGGTATTACAGGTATGAGATATCCCAGGATGCACTGGTAAACCAACAAGAAAACCGAAAAGACGTCATCAGTAGTCACTTCCTATTCATGTCTATATATTCTGGAAGTGTTCAGTGCAGCCATCAAATCTGGTGCGCAGCATGGAGCAGCAGGAAGGTGAGAGTGGTCCGAACTGGAGCGGAGCAACTAGCAGATGGCTCAAGTGGTGTGCAACATGGGAATGCTATAGCAAAAGGTGAGTGGGGGAGCAGGAGCAAGAGAAACCAGAGAGAGAGGAGGATCAGAAACCCAGAGGATCTGCAGAGCTTGGGGTTACTACTGAGTGGGCAATCAGTCGAGCTGGGGGTTACTATTGAGTTGGAATCAGCAGAGCTGGGGGTTACTACTGAGTGGGGCATCAGCAAAGCTGGGAGTACTACTGAGCAGGGGATCTGCTGAACAAGAGTAGTAATAAGCTGTGGATCTGCTAACCGAGGGTACCAATGAGCTGGGGATCTGCTGAACAGGGGTACTAATGAGCTGGGGATCTACAGAGTGGGGATACTACTGAGCTGGGGGTCTACAGAGCAAGAGAAACTAGCAATGTCCCACATGGTGCACAGCATGGGAGCAACATAGCAGGAGGTGAGTGGGAACCAGAGAAAGAGGAGGATCAGAAAACCAGATGATCACCAGAGCTTGGGGTTACTACTGAGGGGGAATCAGCAGAGCTGGGGGTTACTACTGAGCGGGGCATCAGCAGAGCTGGGAGTACTGCTGAGCAGGGGATCTGCTGAAAAGGGTACTAATAAGCTGTGGATCTGCTGAACAGGGGTACTAAGGAACTGGGCATCTACAGAGTGGAGTTCTACTGAGCTGGGAGTCTACAGAGCAAGAGAAACTAGCAATGTCACACATGATGCACAGCATGGGAGCAATATAGCAGGAAGTCAGTGGGAACAAGAGAGAGAGGAGGATCAGAAAACCAGAGGATCAGCAGAGCTTGCGGTTACTACTGAGTGGTGGATCAGCAGAGCTGGAGGTTACTACTGTGTGGGGGATCACCAGAGCTGGGGGTTACTACTGAGGGGGAACCAGCAGAGCTGGGGGTTACTACTGAGTGGGGCATTAGCAGAGCTGGGAGTACTGCTGAGCAGGGGATCTGCTGAACAAGTGTACTAATAAGCTGTGGATCTGCTGAATATGGGTGCCAATGAGCCAGGGATCTGTAGAACAGGGGTACTACTGAGCTGGGGGTCTACAGAGCAAGAGAAACCAGCAATGTCACACATGGTGCACAGCGTGGGACCACTGAGTGGGGGATTAGCAGAGCTGGGGTTACTACTGAGTGGGGGATCACTAGAGCTTGGGGTTACTACTGAGGGGGGAATCAGCAGAGCTGGGGGTTACTACTGTGTGGGGCATCAGCAGAGCTGGGAGTACCGCTGAGCAAGGGATCTGCTGAACAAGGGTATTAATAAGCTGAGGTATCTGCTGAACAGGGGTACTAATAAGCTGGAGATCTACAAAGTGGGGTACTACTGAGCTGGGGGTCTACTGGGCCCCTTTAAAACAAACCAAAAATCAACACACATATGGCTCATTTATACTTGGTTCAACTTCAACACACATTAAAGTGACTACCACTTCAACATGCTTTTTTGATGTGTTTTTGAAGCTTCTGCAATGCTTCGGTGGTGCTCTGGTGTTGCTTCAATGAGGCTTCGATGGTGCTTTATTGAAGCTTTAATGAAGCTTGGCAGATGCCCTGTGTCTGTTGATATCTCATACCTTCAATTTCTCCAAAACAAAGTGAAGCTAAAGCTGAATTAAAGCCTCTCAAAAGCTGCAGGTTCTTCAAGCGAACTTTGCCGCTTTGAAGCACCACTAAAGCGACATGGGGTATAATTTTTGAAGTGAAGCAAAGGAAACGAAAGGTGTAAACAGGACTGTAAGCTTATCATTTCATTTAGTGACAGGGGCTTTGACTGGCGTTCAGAGAGCTTTAAAAAAGCATGTCCGAAGCCATGTTTTGAAGCAAGTATAAATGAGCCCATACAGAGCATTTGCCAAGCTTCATTAAAGCTTTAAAAAAAAGCATCACTGAAGCATCATCAAAGCGTCACTGAAGCTGTGATCAAAAACACATCATAAAAGCTTATTGAAGCAGTAGGCGCTTTAATGTATGTTACAGTTAAAGCAATTGTAAATAAGCCCTAAATAAAATATTGTCAGGTGGTGAAATGCCAGATCTGGGTGGTCAGATAATTTAACAGACTAAGGGCAGGTAGTAGATGGTTGCGCCTCGGATGCCATGTAACAAGAGAGAAGGAGGAACAAAGATATAATGAAGTATAACTAAATACTAGATGTAGTGACTCTTCTGAGTTGAATTATGAACAGCATCAATCAACCTTCTTCCTCTTGCAGGATGTGGGTGCCTACACTGCTTGCATTTAAAAATGAAACATCTAATAATGTATCAAATGTTGCAAAGAAGATCATGCTACTTTTTTTAAATTTCAATTCTTTATTTGTAAATACAGGATGTACATACCAAGTTATACAGTGTGTACCAGGTAGCTAGAAATCAACAGCTGAGAGATTCACATGTATTATCTCAGGTACCACACGGAAAGTAACAGACATACTTACAATCTAAGCAAACTCTACTTTTCCACTTAGACCACTTTCACACCAGGGCCACCCGAGCGTTAGCAGTAAAACACCACTAATTTGCGGTGCTTCACTGCTCGTAATAGCGGCACTATGCGCTTTTAACCCCCCACAAGGGGTTAAACAGGGGTTAAAAGTGCCGGTTAGTGATGCTCCCAAAGCAGTGTTCAGCAATTCGGGAGCGCTGTCCCATTGTTTTCAAGGGGCAGAGGCGGTATAGGAGCGGTGAACACACCGCTGCAAAGATGCGGCTTGCAGGACTTTTTTTTACTGTCCCGCAAGCGCACCGCCCCAGTGTGAAAGCACTCAGGCTTTCACACTGGGGTGTATTGGGGGGAGTTTTTTAGGCGCTTTCTTATCGCTATTTTTAGCACAAAAGCACCTGAAAAACGTATTGGTGTGAAAGGGGTAATACTGTTATTTACAAGAAAGGGGCAACAGCCTGCAACATGTCATAACATGGGTATGAGTTTTCAAATTGTGCCAAAAATGCCAGGGAGGGTTGAAAAAAAAAGGCGGGGGTCATGCAACTTCTTATTTTTGTACCCTGACTCGCGTTAATGTGCAAAAGAGACTACTAAACCAAATACATTACAGAGGAAAACTAGAGCATCACATAAAATCAATGACTCATAAAAATCGACGTTTCTCATTACAATATAAATATACATATATTTCACTTTTCAATTATTTCTTTGATCTTTTATATGTAATGTTTATTGAAGTATTGAGCAAAAAAAAAAATCTACATGTATATCGGTACATGAACATAGGTTATTCAGTAAAGCTGTACAAAATAACCCATATCAATCAAGTGTAAGATCACTGTAGATTAGTAAAATGTGATTTCAGTTTGGTTGCCATAAATATCTGATACAGTGAGGTGGGGACCTCTATTTTGTTTAAAAATAAACATACAACTATACAACAAATGAATAATGAATAAGCATAGCATTTTGATTACATTTCCAGCTTTGTTAGATGGCCTCTGGCTAAATATATATGGGATTTCCAACAGTCTTGCCTCTTACACTACATAACCTTGTAGAGTCATATAATATTATTGCTTCTTCAGGCAACAGAATAGAAAGAAATGTTACATACCTGTTATATGCCTTTAATTAATCTAAATATATGCATTTAGTCATTGTCCATTCAGTGTCATTATGGTAAGGTCCTAACAGTATTTTAAAGTATAACAGGGCCAGGTTTACCATGAAATTGGCAGAAAAAAGGAAGCCACTTTTTCCTGTATCATTATTAGCCATATTTTTTCCCATCATTGCAAGCAAATGCAATCTCACATGAGGTTTTTGCAAATAATCACAATATTTTATGACATGTTAGGATTTGGAACACAAACTGGAAATTTATTCTGTAAAAGTGAAGAACTTAGCAGAGGGTTGTTAGGTAAGGCCAGTGGCTGTCAATTCTGTATCCTGTGCTGTACATGCAAATGCGCAAAGTCTACTCAGGCATAGAGTGGGCATTTTCACATTGGGGGCTTAGATTGTTTAGAGTTTGCAACCATATTTTTCAAAGGTGACTTGATAAGGCAGTTTAGATCACGTATATTTGCTAATGCATGCAACAGAATCCCCGGTTTTAATTCTTTAAGACAGTATTCTGTGCTGACTGGCTGGATTGAGTTGCTGATAATTTTTACTGTTTCTTTCATGCCATCAGCATTTATTTTACATGTTCTCATATGGTTTTCATTTATTCAGATTTTGCTGTAAACATAAAAACCATATTGGAAAACTGTCAGGGCTGGGCTCTCAGCCCTACCTTCTCAGTGCTCAGGTTGCTCAGATGTCTGTTAATTGTCAGGACTCATCGTTCCACAGTGGCTCACCTGGTGATCATTTCCTGCTCGTCAGTCCAGCCTACAGCCAGCCCCTTCTGGATATTTAAACTGCCTGGTTCATTCCTTCCATGCCTTCCCCTTGGTTAAACATATCTGGAAACTCTCTACTGTGTTCCTGTTGAAGACTTGTCTGGCTGATGTCCCTTCTGGTTCCTGAACCTGTCTGCTGCCTCCGACTACGCTGACCTCTGGCTTCCTGATTTACTGGCTTGTTCTGACCATCTGCTTTGGCTACCGTACCCTGGCTATGTTTTGACTATGTTTACTATTTGTACCATTTTTACCATTATATTAAAATGTGTGATTTTTAATGCATTTTCTGTCTCTCTCTGATTCATGGTTCCTGACATAAACACTTTGGTTTCATTTTCTTTTGTATACAGATCTGTTTCCTGCAAGAAAACATTTGCATTGTTTCCTTAGCTTCACTATTTAACCCTGTCCTGACAGTGTACTATACACACTATGTTAACATATACAGTATCTTGTCACTGTAAATGTTAGGTCGGTGCAGTTCCTATAAAAAAGTCTCTTGGACCACTGATAATATCCAGAAAGGCAGATGACAGTGAGCAATTGATATTCAGTACAATAATGCTGCTTGAGTCAGTAATTACAGACCTGGAAGGATGGGTTTTACCGTTGCTGTTCTTACTGCACACATATAATGTTTATATCCATACCAGCCATTCCAACTTAAGATGCATTTTTTTCTTCCTTGAAAGGCTCACTAGATGAATTTTCTCCACTAGAACAGGCTGGGATCTGAAGCAGCATTAGAGAGCCATATGCTGTTGTTTGAGAAGTAAATGAATGCCATAAATTATCTGTTTAATAATTTATAGCAAGTGTTGCCAGCTTGCTATGGTTATAACCCCATTCTAGAAATTTTTGCATGCTGGGATGAAGAGCATACCATCCTTCGAACACAGTATTCCGCCTTTTACAGAAAACATGCGTACATTATTATTTTTAAATTCACCTTAACTGTCTGCTGTCTTTTGCATTTTCTTAAGTGAAAAATGTCTTTTAGCAATTTATTTGGATTTAAAAATAACTCATATAATGTGTCCTTTATTATTACAACAGTAAGGCAAGTATTGGTACTACTACATAAGATATGATGCTGTTTAGCTTATGCTAATAAACGTATGATGGCTCATGAATGGGTAATTTAATCTGAATGGTTTTTGACCTCTATCAGGCAAAATTTTAGTTGGGCATACATTATTTAGTTATGTACATCATCTCACTAGAATTCAACTAAAACTTGCAATCTCCAGCATTCTGTCTCACTCGAACTGACCATGTGGAATGAAGAGAGTAAACTGACTTTAGAGCTAGAGGGCAAAAGAAGCATAGGGGGTTACTGAACAAAAACCACTGGGAGATAAGGCAAAGCTGCATAGGTTCATGGATTTTTAGGGAAGGCCCACCGGGAATGATAGAGGAGGCAGAACGGCAACTAGTTGGGAACCAGGGGGGCTGTAAAATGGATGGAAGCTGACCATAACAGCAGGTAGAAAAGAGGCACAAGAGTAGATGATCATGGATGCACAATATGAATTTCACAAAAAGTGAAAAAGAGATATCGGAAAAAAATATGATCATGGACCAGGGGAACAGCAAGGAAACAGGGTGGAAATGATTGTGGACAGGATATAGTGTGCACACTATCCTCTGTCCATGCTCATTTCCACCCTGTTTCCTTGCTGTTCCCTTGGGAGATGATTGTAACTGATGGAGATGGGGGTAGCAGAGTGAGTATTACTGAGGGGTGAAAGGGAGAGAAAATCAACCAATGTTTGTATTACTCAAGAAAAGGATACAAAGAAGTAATTGGTCATGGACCAGATTGTAGGTAGGTGCAGTCTATGTTTTTCTACTGCAGGTGGCTCTTGTCCACAGTGGCAATGCAGATGGGGGAGGAAGTTGAGAGCAACCTAGTTCCTCTGGTTTCCTCAGTCACCTAGAGGCAGCTATCCGATTGGATGTTGACTCTCGATGGAACTTTGGTGGCCAACTTGGGTCAGGCAAAGTCTATTTAAGACCCCTATTTAAGACCACAACTCCCAGATTCGGCGTGCAATTTACGAGTGTCTAGAGTAGAGACAGGTCACCTATCTGACAGGGACAGCACTTTGAGCCAGGTAAAGGTTCCCGAGTAGTAGGGAAAGTGCAGGCAGTGCTGCTGATAAGGCAGTACAACTGATCCTGTTGTACTGGGTCCAGCCCTATAAGCTCCACGGGGGGGAGGGGGGGGGGGCTGGGCAGCATTACAGTTCATTACTGCATAATAAAAGAAATAGGACTTGCTAAATTTCTCCCCTGCTCCTACTTGCTTATGGGGGGTGTAATTAGATTTTCCTGGGCCCCATCAGGTCAACAGAGGGTCCCAGGGGGTGAGTGTAGTAGAGGATCTTTTTCTTCTTTTTTGAGGTGCATGTACATCATTCCATCCTGCATGTAGCCTGGCTACTCAATTAGTCCCAGCTGCTGCTGCCCACTGCCTTCCCTGACAGAGTGATACTATGATTCTCTGCTTAGTTCAGCTCTGGTCTTTATCATCTTCACCCAGGGGGTCCAGCTCCGGTAGTCTGTACTCCCTCTCCAGCAGGAAAACCTGCCGCACGGTCCCGGCCCCTCAAAGTTTCTCTACAGCTTTGAAATTCTCACCGTGGTCTGCACAAACCAGCAAGATCACCCTGTATGTATTATCTATACACCATTCGCATTCCCCCATATATCATCTATACACCCTCCACATCCCCCTATATATCATCTATACATGCTCCACATCCCCCTATTTATCATGCTATTTATCGTGCTTTGGAGGCCAGAGAAGAGATTTGGGGTCTCCATAAAGAGGACCTGTCATGGCCCATGCTATCACAAGGGATGTTGTTCATCCCCTGTGATAGCAATAAAAGAGAGAAAAAATGTAAAGATACAGTGTAAAATTTAAAAAATAAATAAATATTAAAATCAAATGTTAAAAAAAGTTTAAACTGCCCTCACTCCTCTGTGCTCATGCAATATTGCAAACGTGCACATTGGTTCTGCACGCGTATAGAAATGGCAGAAACCTGCATTTTGTTTTGAGGTGTGGTCAGGGGTGGGGTTGAAGGCAAAGTTGAAGGGTGCCCCATCATGTAGGTTGTATGGGGTCCCATGATTTCTAACAGGGACCCTGAGTGCAAGGACTATGCAAACCAGGGGCGTCGTTAGGGTGTGGCTATGGGGGCTACAGCCCCGAATCTAATGTCATTAGCCCCGAGTGTTTGACCGCCGGCTGGGGGGTGCATTTTATTTGGTAAAGAAGGCCGCACACAGCAGCGGCGGTAGCCGCACTTAACTTTCTTTGTGCTGCGGTGAAAGCGGCACCGCCCACTGAGTGAGCGGAGTGATATGTGAGGCGATTTCCAGCTCCATGTCCTCCTCCGCCCCCCCCTATATTCCCCTCGGGCACCACATCCTCCTCATCCGCCCCCTCTACCTCCGTTCTGCTTGTGCTCCAGCCTCCATGTCCTCCTCCTCCGCCCCCTCTCCCTTCGTTCTCCTTGTCGTGCTCCATGTCCTCC
>BLSH010329371.1:1469430-1484005 GCA_018402905.1 Glandirana rugosa
CCTCTGAAACCCTTCTCTTTCCTTACCACACGTAAACTTGGTAGTGTCCCGTTCTCCCTCTTCCTTTTGTACCTCTAATCATCTTATACCCTTCTCTGTACTTTTCTCACGTAGTTATGTTCTGTCTGGGTCCCGTTCTCCCTCTTCCCCTCGTGTCTTACATGTCTATGTCCGTGTCCCGTTCTTCCTGATATCTATGGTCCTGTGTTAACTTTGTCTCTACTTATCTCAAATGCACATGTCGTTGTACCGTTCATACTCTTTCTCATACCTCTGATATCCTTCCCTTTATCTTACATGAACATAGTTGTGTCCCGTTCTCTCTTTCCTTCGTACTTCTGGTCCTCTGTCACCTTTCCCTGTACTTTTAACTCTATTCATCTCTGTTTCAATTGTGTCCTGGTATCTATAGTCCTTCTTGCCCTGTGCCTGTATCTGTACATTCTGTGCTCCCCTTCTCCCTCTTGCCCTGGGTCTGTCTTGTATTGATGCACTCTTTTCATGTCTCTTCCCATATTCTACTAATCTCCATGTTTTCCTTCTCCCTCTTGCCCTGTGATGGTTCAAATGCACACCATTCCTTTCTCTTCCCAAAGTCTCCATGCTCTTTGAATGCACATGTACACTCCATTAATTTTTCCCTTCCAGCTGTGTCATGGTCTCTATGTTCTGCTGGGGGCACCTGTGATGTAAAGAGGAACTCCACTGGGGGGGGGGCACCTGTCATGGAAGGAGGGACTCCACTGGGGGCGCCTGATGGATGGAGGGACTCTGCTGGGGACACCTGATGGCATCTGTTAGCAGGCAACATGGCAAGTGACACACTCGGGGCTCCCACTAATTCTGCATTATGGTGAGTTGAACTATTTCATTTTATATTACAATGTAATTATAGAAATAATGCGCTTCAATCATCCTGACACCATACCAACCATGGTGCCGGAATGATTGAAGCACTAACACCAGGTGATTGGAGTATCTTTATCTGCTGATTGTTAAACTTTCTGGAAAACACATATTGTATTGTGGTGTAGGACCTGGGCCTGCTGTCCCTCCATCCCTCTTTCTTTCCTTCCTTCTCTTTTCTTTCCTTCCCTCCCTATCTCTTTCTTTCTTCCTTCCTCAATCCCTCGTTCATCTCAGCCGTGAGCCAAACCCCAAAAGACACGCCCATTTAAGCCATACCCATCATTTCATTTAGACCACACCCATTTTTCGCCGCGGCGCACTATGCGCGCCGCATTTCTTTGGGCTGAAGCCCCTGATCTTTTTCACACCTAGCAACGCCCCTGATGCAAACCCTCAGAAAAGTCTCCCCTTTGGGTACAGACCAGCCAGGCTGCACTCCTGTGCACATGGTTGGCACCTCCAGGTCTCCAGTCTACTGTCCCATCACTGTTACACCAAGTGTGAGTGTTCCCTGTCAGGTTGCCTACTCGCCAAGCCTGTTGTGTATTGCTAAACCTTTGTTACAATATACAAGGTGTGTCTAAAAAGTTTGGTGAATGGTATCAGAGAACAAACAAACAAACAAACAAGAAGATACAAACAAATTACCTTTGTTGGCCTTCAAAATAATTTCCATCCTTCACAACACACATTAAAGCTTCTGTAAACTGTCAGCAAAGTCCTCTTTAGGAATTGATCTCAGAACCGCTGTCACACATTCTTGGATTGCCGTCACGTACACAAAACATTGCCTTGGACTTTTGCAGGCGACTCTTTTTGGGTTGTGAGGAAGGCGGTGAACACCATTTCATGAATTGCGGCTTGGATTCTGGATCTCACCAGGTATCATCCCCTGTGACGATGGTTCACAGAAAGGATGGATCCTGGTCACACATGGCAATGGAATCTCCAGAGGTTTCCATCCGTTTTGCTTTCTGTTCGACTGTCAGGCACAAACAGGGAATAGATCTTCCGCTTACCCAAATCTTTGCGAACAATGGTATACACCGTGTCCTTGCTAATGCCTAATTCCTTTATCATCAATCGCAGAGTCAGTCGCCGATCTCATGCCAGCATCTGTCGCACCTGCTTGATCATGTCTGGTGGTCAACATCCAACTCGAACGTGGATCATCCTCAGTCGTTTCCTTCCCATTGTGAAAGAGCTTGAACCAGTTGTAAACACATTTTCTGCTCCTTCCTGTACACTTGCACCAACCTTTCATCCGTCCTATAGCCGTTTTCCCCTATTTGTAGAAGAACTTGATGTTGCACCTCTTACCCTAACTACGTTTGACTGCCCACAGCGGGTTTACCCTGATGGTCACATGTACTACGCATTACGTGGTGCTTCTTGACGTGTCTCTGGATAACCATGTGCATGCGCACGTACCTGGCCCATGTTGCCATTGAGATATCAGACCATTCACTGAACTTCTTAGACACAACTCACTTTCCTGTTACTGCACTTGGACTCCATGTGCACTTGGTCTCCAGGTCTGACATACCTCTGACAATAGGATGAGGCTTAGCAAATAGGACATTTTCTAGTGGAAGGGGTGAGACTTAAAACACAGAGAATTTCGGTATATTTATTAACCACTTAAGGACTGGAAGAATTTCCCCCTTATGACCAGGCCATTTTTTGCGATACGGCACTGCGTTGCTTTAACTGACAATTGCGTAGTTGTGCAACGTTATATCTAAACAAAATTTGTGTCCTTTCTTTCCCACAAAAAGAGCTTTCTTTTGGTGGTATTTGATCACCTCTGCAGTTTTTATTTTTTGCGCTATAAACAAAAAAAGAGTGACAATTTTGAAAAAAAAAACATTTTTACATTTTGCTATAATACATATCCAAAGAAAAGATAAAAAAACAAATTTCTTCCACAGTTTAGGCTGGTATGTATTCTCCTACATATTTTTGGTTAAAAAATTAGCAATAAGCGTATATTGATTGGTTTGCGCACAAGTTATTATAGCGTCTAAAAAATAGGGAATTGATTTATGGCATTTTTTATTTTAAGTTTTTTACTAGTAATGGCGGCGATCAGCATTTTTTAGTGACACCGTAACATTGCGGCGGACAGAACGGACACTTTTGACAATTTTTTGGGACCAGTGACATTTATACAGCAAACAGAGCTAAACATAGCCACTGATTACTGTATAAATGGCACTGGCAGGGAATGGGGTTAACACTAGGGACGATCAAGGGGTTAAGTGTTCCCTAGGGAGGTGCTTCTAACTGTGGGGGGGGTGTATTGACAGGAAGTAGAGAGAGAACTCTACGTGCATCGGCTCTGGCGATGTGCAGCGGGTGACATTGGGGGCAGTGTTCCAAGGAAACAATGTAAATAAATTGTCTATCATTTGTACTCTGTGTCAAAGACATGACAATGAAGACTGCAGCAACCCAATATCTAAATACAAGATATACTAGATTAGCGGTCTCAAACTGGTGGCCCCCCCAGCTGTTGCACAACTACAAGTCCCATGAGGCATTGCAGGGCTGATAGTAACAAGCATTAGACTCACAGGCAGGAGCATGATGGAACTTGTAGTTTCACAACAGCTAGAGGGCCGCCAGTTTGAGACACCTGTACTAGATTATAGTGCACAATAGGTGCACTGTCTCTTTAAATAAACCAAAATATGTGACGCAACTCAACGTAAAAAAAAAATATTAGTTCTAAGTGCTCAAATGAATAATCAATATTATTAAAAATATAAAATATCTTTCATATATATATATCAAAATAAACTCAAAAACATCAGTCAAGTGCTATAATTATCTGAAAAAACATGAACACATTGATAGGTGAAGTGATAATAGAAATAAATCTCATGCACCCAAAAAGAACTACAAAATGCTATAGTGAATAAATGATTAAAATTACATGAATTCATTCAGTGAATAAATTATTCAAACTGGTGCTTATGTAATATAATCATGGGACCTCTCCTATCTTCAGGTGTTAGAACCTGAAAACGTGTCTTAACACAAAACACGTACTTAGGAGCCTGCTCATGATGTCACCATGCATGCTATGGGGCGGGGAAATGCAGGCCCATAGTGTGAGTATTCTGTTGGATTGATATGCTGTATAGATTATATGGTATGCAAGTAGAACTTTTAATATATTGGCTGATTTTAGTTGATACTGCACCATGGAATATTTATTTTTCCACTCATATGGTCATGATTGAGCTGATGATATACTTAAGTACCAGAACGTGTGTTGGAGCCATCTAGTGAAATGCCAGAAATGTATTCCAGGCAGAGGCTATTGTGCTTGTGGGTTTTATCCATCCATGCTGTAATGACCTCCTATAGTTTAGAGCAGCGGCCCCCAACCTTTTTGCCACTGAGGACCAGTTTCACAGAATTTTTTTTTTCCAAGGACTGGAGGGGTGGGTCATCAATGATTGCAGTACATTATTTCTATTATTACATTGTCATATATAATGAAACAGTTTACCTCACCATAATGCAGAATCAGTGGGATGCCTGAGCTTGTCACTTGCCACCTTTGCCTGCCACCAGATGCAGCGTGTCACTTGCCACCTTCATCTGCCACTAGATGCAGTTTGTCACTTGCTACCAGACGCAGTTTTCTCTATGAGCAGAGGACTGCAGTACCCCCCACCTGTGTGTCCCTGAGGATCGGCACTGTCCCACTCATTAAATCCTGCATCCCCGTGTGGTGCCGCAGGATCAGCAGGGGATCTTCGGCTCAAGCTGGACATTCAGCTTGCTTTCCCTGATTGATTCACTGAGACAGCCCATGTGTAGTAGCTAGAGGGACAGGAGGCATCTGACAGGCCACTGACTGGTACCGGTCCGCTGCCCAGGGTTGTGGACCCTTGGTTTAGAGGTTTGCCTGTTCGGTAAGGTGTTTGCATTTATAAAGGTGGTGGAGCACTAAGGACAACCAGATGTGGTTGGAATATTTCACAAGCACCAGTTTGAATAATTTATGACCTGAATGAATTCATGTAATTTTAATTATTTATGGAATTACTATAGAGCTTTGTTTGTATGTATGAGATTTATTTTTAGTATCAGTTCACTTATGAATGTGTTCATGTGCTTTCAGGCCATTATATCACTTAATTGATTTGTTTGAGTTTATTTTGATATACATGAAAGTACACTTTATAGTTTTAATTTATTTATTTATTCAATTATGCATTTGAACACTTAGATCTAATATTTGTTTAGCACCTGTATACACAGTGTAGGTTAATTTAGTTTGATTATAATTTCTGGCAGTCTCTGAGGGCTGAGTCTCTGTCGCCCCTCCCTGGCTTCTGGAATCTTCCCGGAGGTTCTAGAACTTAGAGGGTGGAGGGACAGAGATAGAAAAACCTGAATATTTATGGGGTCTCCACCCATCTCTGAGTGAGGATGGGCCAAAATGCTGGAGCCTTGGCATGTGTGGAGAAAGTCCAGGATTCAGAAGCCTGGAGGGGGCCCCTGTGCTGGAGGCTCTGCCTCCAGGCAAAAGGTACCAGTGAGACAGTGAGCTGGGAGAGAGAAAAAGCAGAGAGAGGAAACCTTCACCCCCATTCAGACTCAGCCAGGCTTGGTTGAGACACATTCATTCAGAAATGGAAGTATAGTAAAAATTGTTTACTATGCTTCAGGTTATGAATGAACCAATTGGTACCAATCACTGACTCTGTTCATTCATAAAAGGAAGGTGCCGGAAAATTACAAATTTACCGACCCGTTCCCATCTCTCCATCATGACACATCTTCTACAGCATCTGGCAGGAGAGGGGAAGACAGCAGCTCTGTGGGGGGGGGGGGGGGGGGACCAGGGAAGCACACCCTGGAAACAGCAGAAGACAAGTAAACTGGATAAAGGAAAATGGAGGAGATTGGGTCCTCTAAATGCAACGCCCGCCAACCCTCCTATTCAGGTGTACAAGGGAGGCACATGAGGCCCAGTTGCAATTGCAATTGCAATTGCAACCCCTGCAACCCCTATCGTTACGCCCTGGCTCCACTTCTCAAAGACACTCCTGGGGACAATCCCTTGCGTCCAATAGAAAACAAATATACCATGCAGCGTTCATATAAGGGGACAAGCCTCACATAGTGTAACACCGTCAGGTATATTTTATTGAATAAAAGTAATGTACTTACAATTCTTATGTATAAAAACAGCATAAAACAGTCTATGTATGTATGTATGCAGGTAACCTTCACCCCTGCTTAGGGAATCTGAGGTTTGGAGCCATGTGTTGTGGTATTTTTGTGGGGAAGAATAGAATACCTTTACACAGTATTGAAGTTGAACCTTGTTTTTCCAGTCGGACCGTACAGCTATTCCAATGGGAGTACAGTCTAAACATTTTGTGCTAAAGATCAGAGACAGTTACCAGTTGTCCTCAAAGTTCTACTTTAAACTGAGTTTTGGGCATCCCATACTATCCTAACCCCATCCAAGTTACTTTCCCTAATAAATTAACAAAACAAAAGCCTTGGCCTGGTTTTCTGACTTCCGTATGTTTGTGGAAAATGCTTGTTGCCTAGCTGGCCAGGCAAAGGGGGACCCAAAATCCAGAAGCCCCTAACGGGGGAGTGAATGCTACATTTTTATGATTAATTTAATCCTTTGATTTATTTACTTTGCTAGGAAACATACTACAGAAAGGATAATATTGGGGAAAATTAGGAGTCAGAATGCCAGAGACACTAGAACATTAAAGCAGTGAGATGGCAGCAGCAAGTAGGCTCAGGTTTGGGGTACAAAGCACATGGGATTGTACAGTCCCACAAATAACCATCCCATTGCCACCCACCCCCTAACCATTTGATCAATCGTGATAATAATAAAGCCAAGAAACTAAAGTGTGGAAAATTATGGCCTTGGCCTCTTTATTTCAGTTTTAAAACAAATATGATAACCTTTAAACTTTGTGTGTACCATACCTTCAACATTAAACACACAGACCAATACCACCATTAAATCTTTAATCAAACCACCTGCTCAGTCTTTCAAGAATTGAGCACCAAGTAACTGTATCAACCACCAGGTACCACCATAAACACCTTTCACTTGCACATTATCCCAATAAAGTTACAGCTGTGACAAAAGGAAGGAGGGAGAGGAGATGACAGCTTGATTGAAGATTCAGACTAATGTACCAGACCACAGATGTTGGAACCCATAAGGAAAACACTTCATCCCCATTGGTTGCTTAATTTACATTCAAATTTTGCTTCTAATCAATTTTTTTAACTGCCCAGAATCAAAGCAGTGTGGATCTTCTGGCAATAGATGTTTTCTATGCCTTCTAATCAGTGACCAGGATGTGTGATGGGGGGAAAAGCAACAGGATCTGAAAAGATAAACAGAAAAAGCCAGCAGAAATATTCTTTACATTTTATTGCACCAATTCAATGAAACCAGTTGACCATTGAAGACAATCCAGGAAGTAAAATGAGGGGTCAGTTGTAGGGGATGACAAGTGCCATGGGAACACTTGGTTAGCTCTGTGTTCACACCAGGTGATTGGAAAGTCATGTGTGTAGTCCGAGGCGTTGGGGGGGGGGGGTGAGGAGGGCTATAGCCCCGAGTCAGTCCCCGAAAAGCCCAAAAATGTCTCGGCCATTCATAACTGAATTATTAGCCCCGAGCCCGAGCGGTCGTTTACAAAGAGAGCGGGCTGGGGATCGATCCGAGCATTGCCGAGTGACATACACAAGTTCCCGTCTCCTGGACCAGGCAGCGCCTATGATGGACATCCCGCGGGATGTGTGACGTCCATCATAGGTGCAGCTGGGTCCAGGAGGCGGGAATAGCACTGCGGCCAGGCACTGGGAGATCCCCACTCGCTTCGTGTAAATGGGCGGACGGCTCTCCTTTTTGGCTCTGGCTGCCTGGTGCCTGCAGGGCTGTCTGAGTGGTCATGAGGGATGGGCGCATACACACACTACAGGTAAGGATGAGCTGCATGAGTCTCAAGAGATCAGAGGTCAGGTCAGTGTATATATCAGGTAGGTCAGTGTATGTGTCAGTTAGGTCAGTGTAGGTGTCAGGTAGGTCAGTGTAGGTGTCAGGTAGGTCAGTGTAATAGTCAGGTAGGTTAGTATAGGGGTCAGGTGGGTCAGTGTAGGGGTCAGTGTAGGGGTCAGGGGGGCTAGTGTAGGGGTGGTAGGTGAGTGTAGGGGGCAGGTAGGTCAGTGTAATGGTCAGGTAGGTCAGTGTAGGAATCAGGTAGGTCAGTTTAGTGGTCAGCATTGATGGGCACTGGTGAGGCTGCATTGATGGGTGGTGAGCCAGGTAGCAACCATCAAGTAAGCCTACTCCCCACCCCCACCGACCCCTGAAACCCCCCCCGGCCCCCACGTCCCCCCTTCGGGCCGAAGCCCCTGGTCTTTTTCCCACCAAGCAACACCCCTGTGTGTAATGCTGATTTCAGCGGATGGTATTGTGGAAAGAGAGTGGAATGTGATATAAACAGAAACATGCACTGTAGTGTGGATAGTGGGGTAAGACCTGTATGAAAAGCTGCTGTTGCCAGTGAGAAGAGACTTGCATATTGCATAATTTAGACGGTGTGGTAATTTTTGTAACAGAAACTAAAGAAGAATGTGAAGAACACTCTGCACTCATCTGTGTTGTACAGGGTGGGCCATTTATATGGATACACCTTAATAAAATGCGAATGGTTGGTGATATTAACTTCCTGTTTGTGGCACATTAGTATATGTGAGGGGGGGAAACTTTTCAAGATGGGTGGTGACCATGGCGGCCATTTAGAAGTCGGCCATTTTTAATCCAACTTTTGTGCAGCACCTGAAACTACGGATATTGGTAGCCTGTGCTAGCATTTCTCCTGTGGTGTTGCTATCAGTGTGAGAAGAGTGGGAGAAGAGGGTTACATTGACAATCCAACACAATGGGCAGCACATTGAACACATTTTATAAGTGGTCAGAAACTTGTAAATAACTCATGAAAGAATAAAGTTACGCTAAAACCAAGTACACCATGGTTTTTCTTGTGAAATTCCCAATAAGTTTGATGTGTCACATGACCCTCTTCCTATTGAAAAAACAAAAGTTGGATTCAAAAAGGCCGACTTCAAAATGGCCGCCATGGTCACCACCCATCTTGAAAAGTTTCCCCCCTCACATATACTAATGTGCCACAAACAGGAAGTTAATATCACCAACCATTCCCATTTTATTAAGGTGTATCCATATAAATGGCCCACCCTGTACAACACAGACGAGTGCCGAGTGTTTAATGTTGTGGATACTGCTGAGGGCACATTGTATGGCGGGGACAAAAATGACAAAAGAATGTCTCTACCAGGGCATGGGCACTATGTAATAAACAATGTTTGCTGCAAAGTACAGTGCTGTAGTGCAGACTTTTTAGAAATGGTTGCGTCCACAAGGTGGTGAGTGGTGGACTGACAAATCTTGTGAGTAGTTGGTAACAGCACCATTAACATACAAAAACAGAAATTAAGTTATTAAGAAATGTGCCTCTCATCAACTTCATAAGAGACTGCTAAGAGAATCTAACCTATCATTTAGCAGTTTGCAGGAGATTGCAAGGATTATTGAATTTTGTGAGCCTAAGCTTAATATATTGATATCCAGGAGTCTGCATCAGCTAATGCTATTTCTTCTTCTTTTATCATGCATGACCATCTATATGATTCTGTTAAAATGCAGGCTAACATGCTTATAACCACATAACTATTTAGTTGAGCTGACCAAAGCCTTGTTTTCTCACACTGCTGTGTGAGGAAGGTTGCACAGCAAAGAATTATATAAACCACAAGCCACTATTAGCAGATGATAATACGTCAGTGGATATGGGAGTTATGTATGATTCAGAATTTATTTTTAGTACTCTGCCCTCACAAACAGCCCTTCTTTGTAAAATAAATCACAGCATTGACTGACTCTATACCATTATGTCAGCTGAACATACCATTTAAGCTATCATAAAATAACAGTATGACTGAGCACTTTAAGAATAGAAGATAGCAGCTAGCAAAAAACAGAGAAGCAAAAAAAAAAGGTGATCGGCCAACCTTATATCCAAAATATGTAACATGATAGTGCAGTGATTTAAATATTATAAACCAACACTCCAAGAATAAATGCATGTATAAAAAATAAATACAACTCAACAAACTACAGGTATATTAAAACAATACATGTTTCTAAATGTAAAATAATGCATCTAGGGAAAAATAATCCCCTGAGAGAGTACAACATTGGGGGTACAGTGTTAGCCAGCACTACAGAAGAAAAAGATTTGGGGGTGCTTATTTCAGATGATTGCAAAATGAGCAAATAGTGTGACCAGGCAGTGGGAAAAGCAAATAGAATTCTGGGATGTATCAGTAGAGGGATCACCAGCAGGAGGAAGGAGGCCCTGATTCCTCTATATAGATCTTTAGTGAGACCTCATTTAGAATACGGTTTCCAGTTCTGCAGACCTCATTTACAGAAAGATATTGATAAGTTAGAACAAGTCCAGAGACAGGTAACAATAATGGAGAAAAGTTTGGAGGATAAAACATATCGAGAGCGATTTCAGGAACTTAAAATGTACAGTCTGGAGGAAAGAAGGGAAAGGGGAGACATGATTGAAACCTTTAAATACATCAAGGGAACGAATAAGGTTCAGGAGGGAATTTTTATCAATATGAAACCAAGATCAAGAACACGGGGGCATGACCTCAAACTAACTGGAGGAAAGTTCAAAACTAATCTTAGAAAGTATTATTTTACTGAAAGGGTATTTGATGCTTGGAATAAACTACCAACAGAGGTACTGAGACAGTCAACAGTAAATGGCGTCAAACATGCTTGGGACAAACATAGATCTATAGTCAGAAAATAAAGTTAATGAAAAAAACCCAAAACAAAACAACAAAAAAAATGGGCAGACTCGATGGACTACTCTGTCTTTTCCTGCCGCCACTTTTTTGTGTTTCTATGTACTTCCTACGTGGAATAGCTCGCAAACAAGGAGTCCACAAGAGAAGTAATATAGTGTAATGATTTAATATTAAAATTGGCCAATACACTTGAATAAATAACCAACGTCAGCACATAAAGGCCCCTTCCAACGCGTTTTGCGCACACAAAATGCGTTGGTATGGGACTTTAGGTGCTGACATTACATCGCACAGTCTGCGAGCTGGATCAGCGACCATTGGAGTGAGTTCTGAATTGTTTGTTTTAATATTTCCACATGGTTATTTATTTAAGTGTATTGGCCAATTTTAATATTAAATTACTACACTATATTACCCCTCTTGTGGGCTCCTTGTTTGCAAGCTCTTCCACTTAGGAAGTACAGTACTATACTTGGGATTCGGATTGCTGATGATTACCTGGTGATGCAGCATTTGAGATGCCTTAATATCTCATCTGTCTGGTGAGTGCATATAAGAGGTTGTGGTTTGACGCACTGCTGGAGACAGAGTGGAGTATTTACTCACCTTGGGAACATTTGCACGCACTTTTGGAGGAAGAAGACTGAAGTATATACATGGTTTTTGAGACTAATTTGCGATACAAGCACCTTTTAAAGGACTCCTATTGTTTACATATATTTTGCTGGGGATATCACCAGAATTAATGTATTGTTTTAATTTACCTGTAGTTTGTTGAGTTGTATTTATTTTTTAGCACTTTATACATGCACTTATTGTTAGAGTGTTGGTTTATAATATTTTAAGCGCTGCACTGTCACATTACATATCTTTGGAGCTACTTGGTGACTATTCTCAGGTATTACATCAATTCTAATATTTGATTGGCTGTGCTCTGAAGGTAGGACAATTATGCACTTTTTCATAGTCCCATGAAGGTTGATCCTTCTCCCTCTCTTCCTTCTTCTGTACATAGATCCTTTCTTTGGACCAGGGTTTCTCCCCCATTGTTCTGGTGTATTTGGGTGCCTGCTATGAGGTATTTTTAAAGTACGTACTTGCTATTTCTATGATATGTTTTTGATGATTTTTTGACACCTGTATGTCTTGTGTAAATATTTGACCCCATAGTCTTCTCTATATAGGTATATTAATGTCTGCCCTCCTTTGACCTCTCTCCCTATGCCCGCCCAGGGAGTCTTTTGCATGTTGGTGCTATGATGTTGAGGCATGTCCTACATAATATGTGTATATGTATGCCAAGTAATTACTCACACAGTTACCTTTATGAGTGTTTTTTTTTCCTTTCAGACAATTGTTGTATTGTTTTCATACATCTTGAGGAAGCTATTTCTATGGAAACATGTTGACATAAATAAACATACATGTTGTATGATATTTTATATCTTTTTCTTATGATTTTATACAATTATGTACTTCTTATCTGCCCTATAAAGCCTGATTTTCCTCCAAAAGTGCGACCCCCCCCCTTTTTCTTTTTGCTTACACTACGGATGTTGGCCATGAGTGTCAGCCCTTCCTTTCTACAGTATTGACTGACATCTCAATTTGTGCAACACAAATAGGCAGATTTACACATAGGGTTCTAGTGTCCCACTGTACCTTAAAGGAAAAAAAAATTACATTAATTTTAAAAAAAGGGTATAAACTTCACTGTGAACTGAAATGTTTGTAGAAAAATATTCCCTTTCCTTGTCTCCAATACAGCTACAGCTAGAGCGGGGAAGGATTTGTCAGTTTTAATTGCTGTCTGTGTCCCCAGTGGGGAGACTTGTTCCCTCTGTTTGTCCTGGGGACCATTGTCAAGTAAGAAAAATTCCAATATGTTGAGTTATCTTCTTTACAAGCATAGAGATTAAATCTTCTAATGGAGACACTTTGACAACCGTCTAAGAAGGGATTTAAAAGTGTTTGCTGCCCCAACTTTTAATATTCCCGATATGTGCCCACTGTACCATGTACTTAATGTATATGAAAACTTATCCTGATCTCTTTGTATTGCTTCCTTTGTGTGAAATCCCTGGTGTTCCTGCCAGCCCCTCTGCTTTCATAATAAAAACTGACCACACTAAGCAGAAGAACAGAAGCAGAAGAAGTGGTAATTTCTCTAGCTATGCTTGGAACAGCTCAGTCAGCTCTCCTCCAATGATCAAACTTGTCCTGACCCCCCACCCCCCACACACACACACAGCCTTTCACTGGGAAGATCAGTGCACTGTTGCTTTTCCTCCCCCTAGCTCTTATGCAGCTAAGAGGGAACAGAGGGAATGTGATCACTTATAAAAAAGGGAAAAAAAGGTATTAACAATGTTTTTCTTTTTAAATATCCGTACACAAATGTTTTGCCTTTCATTTCTATTTTAAACTGAATGGGTTGTTTTACAGTCACTTTAACCTCACTTTGGAGAGATTTCCTCTCATTCCTTGTGATGTCCATGGAATAGCAAGTGAAGGTTTACCTAGGGGACGGAAAAAACAAGGGTACTTCATTACATTTTTTTAAAATTTGGCTTACATAAGTTATTTATGTAAGTTGAAAGAGAAATTTAGTTTGTGGACAGTGATAGAACAAATGTATTACAGAAATGTGGTATTACTGAGCTAAGGGATAGATTCACCCCCCGGGCATCTCCTTTAGTTGTTTCACGAAAGAGTATATTTATAAAAACGTGAGATGTGCTGGCCAAGCACTGACCATGGCAAGGCATCAAAATCTTACTATTAATTATATTCCATAACAGTGCCGGGACAAGGTCATCCAGTGCCCAGGGCAAGAAAGGCAAACTGTGCCCTCCCCAGCAAATACTGGAGTAATGTTTGAGGTGTATGTAATGCAACATTTACTTAAATAGTTGCAATTGTTGTGGTACACCACAACAAACTAATTCGTTTAAAATTGGGGGCATGTCCAAGATGGCGCTGGGAGAGGATGTCTAGTGTCTGAGCTCCCAGAGGCTAGCTTCCTTTCCTTCTGTCCATCGGGTGCAGAGCAACCTCTGGATACTGGCTTGTGCCCCCCTGACACGGCCTCAGCAGCTGACAACTCAGGTAAGGCCAGAACCACGGGCTCGCCTGCAGTCCCTGTTTACATGGCGACTCAAACTGAGGAGACTGACCGCACCCCTGCCACAGCCGCGGACCTTGCAGCTGTTATACAGTAGATAACTACCTTGACAGATAAAATCGATCATATACAGATGAATGTTGAATTAATTTGCAAAGATCTTGACTATTTTCTCGGCCATGTGATTGAGGTGGAGCAGCGGGTTTCTCAGACTGAAGAAAACATGGTACGTGACCACAATGCTGATCTGCATACTTTGAAGATAAACGTGAAGGCTCTGGAAGTTCGGACTGAAGATGCCGAAAAATGCAACAGGCGGAACAGTTTACATATTCTGGGCCTCCCTGAGGGGGCTGAGTGCACAAATGCTACTGCCTTTGTTGAACAGCTTCTGCTTTACCCTCTGCTACTGATGTACAGTGCCTGTTTGCTTTACACTTCTGGTCCACTTGTTTATACGTAGGGATTATATCTACTACCTACTCTAAATAATTTTTTCAAGGCTATTTCGGTGGGTGCTATTGTTTTTACTTCCTATGTTGCCACCGACTGGATCTAAGTTCATTAGCCTTATGCCTTATCCTCATGGTCATGGACTATGTTTATATATTAACAGTTGTC
>BLSH010329371.1:1493889-1506046 GCA_018402905.1 Glandirana rugosa
ACAGAGATAGAGACCTCAGGTATGGAGAGAATTATGTTCTTTCCTAAAAGGAACGAAACCTTTGGCGTCGAACCGTAACGTACGGTAATAATTCGAATACTAGTTTGGTAGATCATAAGCTTAATAATGGCATGCAATGCCAAGCTGCGGTTTCCAAAGCAAGGAAAATCCTTTCTTGTATTAAGAGAGGTATGGACTCCAGAGATAGAGACATAATTTTGCCCCTGTACAAATCATTAGTAAGACCTCATCTGGAATATGCAGTTCAGTTTTGGGCACCAGTTCTCAAAAAGGATGTCGGGGAACTGGGGGAAGTGCAGAGAAGGGCAACCAAACTAATAAGGGGCATGGAGGAGATCAGCTATGAGGAAAGATTAGAGGAACTGAATTTATTCTCTCTTGAGAAGAGGAGATTAAGGGGGGATATGAGCAACATGTACAAATACATAAGTGGTCCATATAGTGAACTTGGTGTTGAGTTATTTACTTTAAGATCATCACAAAGGACAAGGGGGCACTCTTTACATCTAGAGGAAAAAAGATTTCATCTCCAAATACTGAAAGGTTTCTTCACAGTTAGAGCTGTGAAAATGTGGAATAGACTCCCCCTAGAGGTAGTTTTGGCCAGCACGGTAGATTGCTTTAAAAAAGGCCTGGATTCTTTCCTTAATGTAAATAATATAACTGGGTACTAACATTTTTAGGTAAGGTGGAGGCCAAAACCATCCCTGGAGCCATATACTGGAGAGAATATCATCATCATCCTCATCATCTTTATCTACAGCATCCACGTCTTCTGTTCCAGTGTGGTGAGCGGGTGAAACACAATTTAACAGATACTGTGTATAGACAGCATTACTTTCTTTACATGTTGCTATCATCTCTGATGCAAAAGGTCTGCCTACACACCGAGCTTGGACACTATACACAGACATCCATTAGTCTGCTGTTGCTTGTAGTGCCACAGAGTTAACCTTGCCAGTGATCACTGTGAAATTTCTACTGTTTCTTTTCCTGTAAGGGTGCTGTATCCTAATCATACTTCATCTCTTTGTATTAGCTATTGTTCCATCAACCAATATTTTTTGCATGCAACTAAGATTACAAAGAGCTAGCTGAAGACCTATTGAATTGTCAAACAGTGACATTGGACTACTTCTACTTCTATTCCCATATAGGAGTACGTTGCTTTTGTGAAGTAACGAATATTGCATTCACCAAAAAACTCTCTATAATAGCAAGTTGAATAATTCTATAGTTACTCTTTTCTTGAGTTGTACTTGTTTATTTTCTGCATGGCTGCTCTTATGTGAGTGAGCAGTAGAGAGTGGTTTGACACTAGCAGGAGTCATTCCTCTGCTCTCCTGTGCCCCACTTACATGTGCAGTATATGTGTTTGTTGAGTTACCTTAATTAAGTGATATTTTACTAGGTTCTTTCTTTGATATATCTTTTGACTAAACATTACTGATTCAACTCAGTTTGGTGTATTTCATTACTCTGATTTTATTTGAACCATTATTCAAAGGAAATTAGCACAATGCTTGAGCCCAGTGTGTCAGAGATAGCAGAGGACCCACAGGGTCAGGGTAACCAGAGGGGTATTGATATTTCTTGCAACCCTGAAGAGAGGGGAGCACTACACATACATTTGGGCTGGCTACTAAGACCTCTTTCTGGTAACTTAAGCAACTTATTACATGAATCACATTCATCTTTTTATAGAACCAATCCGTGACCACATTTCTGACCTTTTGCTTTTGAGTGACTCTATTTATTCAAGCTATGGATTGCCCTTGGGGGTTCTCCTGTCAGCTGTTCTAGCCCTGATGCACTGTCCCCATGTTCTGGGGTGGCCTGGATCCCTCTATTTGGACTGAGCGTTCTGAGCTACAGATCGTATATATGATCTTCTGAAGAAGCCATTTATTGAATGTGGGAGAGTGGCTGGGAGATTGGTGTGGGAGCATCTGGCTTGTTACATACTTATACTGGGACTCTGAGAGAGATGTGTAGACAGAGGGAGGGGGAATGAAGCAGAGGTGAAATGAGACAGGAATAAATTAAAGTAACTTATCTGTAATGAGCGTGGAGTGACCCAAGAAGGAGAGTGAGTTGATTGGAGTGCACAAGGCTTGGTGAAGGAGAAGAGGGATTAATATGCTGCAGGCAATAGGAGAGATAACACAGAGCTGCATAGGCTGGAGCGGAACAGCGGAAGAATGACAGTCATTCCTGCCAGTTAGGTAGGAGAACCGGCAGGGGCTCCCAGTGCGCCCTGCTCGCCACTGCGCCTGGGGCACAGTTCCCCTCTGTCCACCCCGGTCCTGTTCCGTAAGAGGTGAATGGAGCAGCATTTTTTAGTAAATTTGGCTATTATCAGACACCAACATGTGGATTCATAACTGCATCTGTTAGCCATTAAATTATGATGTTTAGCATATCCTGTCCCCTGAGATTTATGAACAAGTGATTCAAAAACTACTGTATGGTTGTGAAGGCACTCACATTATTAAAGACAGTATTAATGTATTACAGCAAATAGTCCTGCACGCAAATAATTTATCAGTGTCTGGGTGAAAAGCAGAAAGAAACAAAAGTCTGCTAACATGTTTCAGCTGTAAGAGGACTTAATCAAAGCTAACACTAACATTGCAAAAACATACAAGACATATCCCCACTTCCAGGAAAGAGGAGGTGTACACAATCGCCAACATCAGTATACAGAATTTAAAAACTCAACAACATATTGCTAAAAAGAAATATATTCCAAAAGTATTACAATAATTTTCCATTTAATCACATTGTCTAGAAACCAGGGCAAATACAGATATACAAAAAAACGAAATTAAACAAAATATATTAATAATAATAAATACAAGTGAGTTCATTTTAGAAATACATCTATGTACCAGTGATTGTCAAGACCAAAATTAACTCTTTTCTCTAATCTTAATATCCAGAACACTTCTCTGTTACAATTTCTGTTCATAAAAATCAAATTTTCTCTCAGACAAATTAACTCTTTCCCCATTCAACTATATCCCCAATTTATGCTTGTAAGAAGTGTTTGGATACATTAGATGTATATTAGATTACATTAGGTTGATGAGCCTCAGGTTTACAACCATCACAATAGAGTCCTGCAATTCT
This sequence comes from Glandirana rugosa, assembly GCA_018402905.1. Lineage (NCBI taxonomy): Eukaryota > Metazoa > Chordata > Amphibia > Anura > Ranidae > Glandirana > Glandirana rugosa. The sequence continues at coordinate 1,497,043 of BLSH010329371.1, forward strand.
CATTCCAAGGGGATGAATTGTACATCCTACATATTGTAAGGATACAGTGTGTACATTCTATTACATACATTACATAATGTGTGTTATGATGAATAAAGTGGAAAAAACATCACCTATAACCACTGATTTAGGAAAAGTGGTCATTGCATGTATGTACTCAACAATAGCAGCATGTCTTTACACCACACTTAGTGGACCCTGTTACTAATAACCATGTTTTTGAACTTTAATTCACATAAAAATAACTGGGAGACAGGGTAAAACCTAGGGACCTAGGGTGGTGCTTGAAAATTGACATCTACCTGTGAAAAAAAAACTATGCAAATTTTTATGTGCAAACAAAATGCACATTTTTCTATCTACAATTTGAGCTTATTACACTAAAAAATGAGTGGGGTAAGTTAATCCCTCCCCCCCCCCACACACACACCTCCCCTTTAGCTCCTTCTTGTGCCTATTAATCAGTAAACACTGTCTTGATTTACTAAAGGTAATGTTTTTAGTTCTCAGAACCGACCACAATGTAGAATCTCTTTCCTCTAGCCTAATTTTAATAAGTTATTATTTTGAATACATTCTGATTCTTTACTAAAAATAAAATCACTCAAGCCCTTGCTCTAATGATTTTCCCTGCAGGATTTTCTTTACTGGTATGGGGAGATGACAATTCAATGCTCCTAAAAGTATATTACCTGCACATGTTTTACAAAAGGTAGATGTGAAGATTTGGCCTGTTCTGGACTTACTCATAAACGTCACATCCAAAAAATCTATATCTATAATAACAAAATGCTTATTATGAGGTAAAGTTATAAATAAATAGATACATTCAGGACATTGCTGTCAAAATGCTCAACCATCTGTTCTCTCCTCCACACCAAAATCTCATCAATATGCTTCATATTCGAAACAATATTTTGTTGAAAGGGGGTTCCAGTTCTTCGGACAACGGAAATATCTGTATTATATCTATGCAATTGTGTAATCGAGGGTGAAGCACAGTCATGTTACAATGTTTTTATGATTCATGTCAATTTTGCACACATATTGTCCTTCAGTGGATGATATAGTCCTTTGTTTTTGTGATACCTATGAATAAAAGTATATTGTTTTTAACATGTGGTTTGGTGTACCTATTTAAAGTCCCAGTAAAGGGGGTTAATTTCTTGCTATATTGGTCAATAGGGATGAGGTAACCACTACTGTATACTCACAGCCTGCACAGTTCACTATCATGTAAAGGTTAAAGAGAGAGATGGGAAAACTAAACCCCCATTGAAGCTCAGTATCTTTGCAAGTAGTAAACCCCCAAACAAATAAAAAAAGTTATGCCTCAAGCTAAACTTTACCGCCATGACAAGAAATTTCTATAGCTAACATGAATATCCATTGTATCTGGACAGAGGGGTGCAGCTAGCTACAGAGGCCTAACTGTAATATAATAAACCCTAGCTAAACACTGCCCAGTGGGTAAATCTATCACAAAGATTAGCGGTGGTGGGGGCCCTTTAAAGTCAATGGTGGAACACTAAACCTTCAAGACAATGTATTTTTATTTCACAGGGTAAAGGTATCCTCATAAAATGTCCCAAGCAAGTGATAATTACAAGTTCCCTGTAAGGAAGTTCTGCCATAGGCAGTAGTGTCCCCAAACATGTGTGGGTAAAGTTCAGCACAGCAATAGATGGCCAAATGCAACTCATCATTGTGAAATTCTGCATATGTTCTCTGGGATGCAGTCTGTCCTCTCGCAGCATAAAGGAAGGATTTCTACATGAAGCAGCAGCCTGCAGGACATGGAATACACACTATTACATGTAACAAACATGTTAACATGTTTGATGCCATATACCCCCCCCCCAAGAAATAAAAATACTAAACTCCAGCTTTAAAGCTATGCTGTGTATTTATTTAATCACAATGTCTAAATGCACATGTAGGTTTTAATAGAATTTATTAATCATATATTCAAGATGCAGGAGATATCTCTATAACTCACCATTTTGCTTTTCTGTATCACTTCCAAGAGAACTGGATATCTTTAATCACAACATTGAATGTTATTAACAGGACAAGCTTACATTGTCATTAGCAGTAAATTAATTTTACTTTGGCTTCGAGGCTCTCTATACTTGCATAATAACCTCTAATATAAAACCCAATAAAATATGCATAACCTCATTCAAGTAACCAAAGGACCTTTTGGGCTTTTTTATTTTGTTATTCTTTTGTGATTAAATAGTTAATGTTCCAAACATTATATTCAGAATTAGCTTGTGAAGCAAATATACTTGGTTTGAAAGGATCTTTGTTTATGCAGATCATCTGGCCAACTGTCCCGCAGTTCCTCGTGTTGGTCATACATCTGTACTGCTGTCCTCCATGGGGTGACAGGCTATAGGTAAGTTATTTATCACTGGATCCTTATGTTCATCCTGCCCATACCTATATCTTTCCCTGCACTTCCTTTTGGCCTGTTGCTTGTATTGTGCGTTCTTGCACACAGATTGTTTATGCTTTCAGACAGTACCCATTCTGGTGCCTGTCTGTGTATTTTTTCCCATGAACTCATGCATTCTTTGGCTCTAAGCTACTGAGTGCTGTCTGTGTAAACATTCTCTGTCTAGTCCCATTTGGGAATGATCACTTTGTATAGATTTAATACACAGGGCTGTATATGCTGTAAGGCAGTGGTCTCAACCCTGTCCTCAAGTACCCCCAACAGGCCATGTTTGCAGGTTTTCCTTTTTCACAGGTGCTTTAAATCAGAGTCAATGGCTTGGTATTTTGGACAGCTATTTTATCTATGAGAAATTCCCAAAACATGGCCTGTTGGGGGTACTTGAGGACAGGCTTGAGAACCACTGCTGTAATGCACACATGGGCTAATATCTTGGGTAGCAAGGTTAAAATAAATAAAATTAGGCTTCAAATGCACACTCTATGATTATTTGTTTCCTTGTACTGCTTCCCTATTTTGTTAATCTCTGAATGTTTGTGGCTATATCTAGCAAGAAAACTATAGGGAGAAGGCAGTAGGGGGATATCGAGAAGAGTCAAAAGTTGTTCCCTTTCCTTCTTTTTGCTTGGTGGTCTTAATCTGTGTAGATGAAATACAGTTCTGCCATCTACAGTATAGTAGTGCATTCTAGTATTAGTTTATGGTAGAATAAATACAGTATATGACTGGATGGGAGGGGGGAAGGAACAAAGATATCATCATTCGGTTGTGCCTAGGGTAGCATGATTTATAAATACAGCCCAGGGGGCACTAAAGAAGGGTACAAGCACATACAATTTCCTCAAAAGGAAGAAAAAAAACAATATCCTTTTTCTCCAAATATAATCCATACACATCCACTATGTACAGTATGCCCTGTAATCTATTTTTCATGACATTGTTTCTTACTGTGTTTTTCTACCTGCTTGCAATAGTCTCCTAAATCTCTACTTTTCTTCTCTCACTTCCATTTGTTTGGAATGAGCAGTGCATGTTTGCTGTGGTCATATGTACTGCTTTTTACACACTAAAAATGCCATAGTACCTAGTCCCTAGTCCACCTCTCCTATATACAGTGGGACCATGAGGAACGAACATAGACCACCCACTAACAGGAACGCCAATCAGAACAACATAAAAAAAAAATAATTTAGAGATTTGGAGAAGGCTGAGAGAAATAGAAGGTATTTATTTTTAAAAGTGTCACTAAACCCACGTGTTAAAAAACTATCAATAAATGGTGTATTACATGCTGTTCATATTCACTCAGTCACCATGAGATTCGTTTTCTGTATTCTACAAAAAAACAGTCTGATCCTGCTGCTCTCTATCTCCACCGTCTGTTCATGTCCCCAATTTAGCAAGTCATTTTGCAGTTGTGGTGGCAACTCTGCACATGCTCAGTTTTAGTGAGGTTCTATGCTGAGCATTTCCTCTCTATCACATCTGAGCAGCTCATGTGACTATAGAGCCACACGTGTGGACATATACACAGTGATAAATGACAGCCCACTCCCTCCCTCCTCTTCCATGCTCACTAACCAGCTAAACACAGTAGGGGTGTGATATTATATCTTGATTGATGGCAAGAGGCCCTTCACACAGGAGGTCCATATTTCCTCACAGAGAAATGGGATAACCCAGCAGTATATATCAGCAACAGAAAAACCTTATTTAATGAATTCCAAACATTTTTTCAACAAGGTAAAAATAGGCATTGAAATAAAAGTGACAACATTGTCTTGTTTAAAAACACCATACGGTCCCACTCATACTGATACACATCCATTCATTAGCTATGAAGTGTGAGGTTGGGGCTCTTATATAGATCCTAGGAAATCCACTTTCAGCATTTAGCCCACTAAAGTGCTACTGGCTGGGGTAGGGAACATCTAGGTCCATCAATGCCCAATGTGATTTATATATTGAGTGGAAAACTGAACAGTAGAGTTGAGCGAACCCGAACTGTAAAGTTCGGGTCTGTACCAAACTTTTGGGTGTCCGGGACCCGGACCCGAACCCGGACTTTTCAAAAAAAGTCTGGGTTTGGGTTCGGGGTTCTGGTAATTTAATAAAAGTTTTGAAAATTGCTGTAAAAAAGTCCTGGAAAGTCCTAGAGGTCTGCTTCTTAGAACAGTGGTATGGCTTCTCCCCGCTAATTTACAGTTTTCACACACAGTTTGCAGATGTTCTAAGAACAGTGATATGGTTTCTCCCGGCTAATGTATACTCTTCACACACAGTTTTAAGATGATTGTAGAATCTACAATCATCTTCAAACTGTGTGAGAAAAGTATGAATTAGCCGGGAGAAGTCATATCACTGTTCTAAGAACAGTGATATGGCTTCTCCCCGCTAATTTATAGTTTTCACACACAGTTTGAAGATGATTTTAGAACAGTGATATGGCTTCTCCCGGCTAATGTTTACTTTTCTCACACAGTTTTAAGATGATTGTAGAATCTCCAATCATCTTAAAACCGTGTGATAAAAGTATAAATTAGCTGGGATAAGCCATATCACTGTTCTTAGAACAGTGATATGGCTTCTCCCCACTAATTTATACTTTTCTCACACAGTTTGAAGATAGTCCACATCCACCTCCATTTTTGATTTTTTTATGTGATTTTTTTTTTTTAATTATTTTAAGTTATTTCCCTATCCCCATTTCTTTGTAGGGCACTTGTCCGACCCTTACCCCCATTTTCCTTCCTTTTACAGACCTCTAGGACTTTCCAGGACTTTCTTACAGCCATTTTTGTGCCTAAAAGTTCGGGTCCCCATTGATTTCAATGGGGTTCGGGGTCCGTGTCAAAGTTCGGGTCCTGTCTGGACCTGAACCCGGACTTTGTCCTGAAGTTCGGCCGAACCAGCAGAACCCGAACTTCCAGAGGTTCGATCAACTCTACTGAACAGGGATTAGGAGGACAAAATTAAATAAAAGTTTTGGATCAGATAGGGGTCAACAGGTATAAGTCTAATAGTCCGTTCCAAAGCTAGTTGAATTGCCGAGTGCAGGATTTGCACAAATCTAAAGGCAGTACTAGCTTCACTAAGCAACCAATACGCCTATCCAGCAAGTCAGTGGCCACCACCTAACAATCCAATCAGCGATCTTGCGAAGTGAATGGTATGTGAGAACAAAGTGCGATGACTGAAGCCGTTGCCTGAAGGCAGCTGGTGCCTGTGTGTTGGTCCCACGGTAAGTAGATCACTCACAGTTTGACAATCTCACTGGGGGTGATGTCTAGTGGCAATCTTGTCTGTGAGCAGATCCCCACATCCACACGTAAGTCCGGTGTGAGAGCAGTGAGTGGGGCTTCAGGTGGATGGCCGCTGTAATCCCTCAGGTTGCTTGGTTGGAGTTACCGCCGGTCCTCCTTGCGGTCTGTGCAGTCCATCAAGTCTGTTAGTCGCTCCGGCTTCTGGGTGGGGGATGTTTCTAGCCTCAATCTAAGTTTGCATCAGCTGGTCAGTCAGCCACTGGGTGCAAGTGAAAGTCAGGAACGGTTTGTTTAGACTCCCAGTTGACGTTGCTTGTTAATACATTCCTCATACGGGGCTGTTCAGAAGGTATCAGGGAAATGCCCCAATGGGAGGGGGGACCCCCAGGTGTGTGAGAGGGGAAACACTGACGCGTTTCACTCGCTATCCTGCGAGTTTCATCAGGGTGAAGACTTCACCCCCTGTTATTCTAAGGCAAAGGCTGGACGGTATGGCACAGTCTTTGCCTGGCAGAAATCCACCCACACCATGTTTTGGCCAAAAAATTATAAAGATTTGATTTCATATATTTGTATGACAATTTAAAGCGGTTTATTGATATTAATTATTTATTTTTACTCTGTATTGCAAAGGCTGTTTTTTTATTTTGAACATGTGACCAGCAGCAGTAGACCCTCTTGTTTATGTTTCCCTGCAGGCAGGCTGGGAAAGATCTAGGTCATGTGACAGCAGGGGCGGCAGGTGAAATTTTAGGATGGGAGGGTGCCAGACCCCGCCCTTCCTTTTTGACCCCTCTCACTTCTCATAAGCCCCGCCCCTTATATATTCCACCCATTGTGTCAGGAGTATACAGCCCAGCATCCCCAGATAGGGTATACAGCATTGCCAGATATGGGTATATACAGCATCACAGATAGGGGTATATACAGCACCACAGATAGGGGTATATACAACATTACAGATAGGGGTATATACAGCATAACAGATAGGGTTATACAGCACCATAGATAGGGGTATACAGCACCATAGATAGGGGTATACAGCACCACATATAGGGATATACAGCACCATGGATAGGGGTATACAGCACCACAGATAGGGATATACAGCGGCATTACAGATATATAGCCCCCCCACCACGGGGCTCACGGCACTGACAGAAGATCCCTCCTGGGTAGTCGGGACATCAAAGTCCCACATTTTCCCCATCTAGGAGCGGGCAGCAGGCAGTGAATGGTGTCCAGTGAGCGGGGAACAGGGGGCGGTAAGCAGTGTCCAGTGAACGGTGTCCGGTGAGTGGGGTGTGAGGAGAGGTGTCCAGTGAGCGGTGACCAGTGAGCAGGGAGTGGCTTGGCTTTGGCCGTGCATCCCCCTCCACCGACGAGAAAGGCATCCAACAGGATCACCTGTCTTCTCCGCCAATTGGGAAACCGGTAACATATCGGCGCTTCCTGATTGGCGGACAGCGGTTTAGTGTTAGAAAGGCAAATGTTACTTTGCCTTTCTAAGGGCTTGTGGTGGCATGCTCTGCTTCACAAGCCACACTATATTTAAGGCTATTAGAGCATACGGCTCTAATGAGATGCTTCAAAGAAACCCCCCCACAGCGGTAATTCATGCGGCTGTTGCCTCAAAGGGGCTGGTCGCATGAATAGGGGGTGGTCATGGGCGACCATGGATAGATTCATGCTATGCATGAATCTACCCATAGCATAGATGGGGTGGCGAGGACAGAGGGGGCCCCCATGCCCCCTTAATGGATGGGCCGCCACTGTGTGACAGCTGGATATCGATTAGGAAAAAAGTACTTAAATGTTTTTTTAATTAAGATAATGACAGTGCTATCATCCACATACAAAAATAGAAGGGGCAATGTAAATGTGTGTGTTTAGGATCACTTTAAGAATACATACTTGATTTAACATACCTAAGAATACATGGTTAAAATGTAACATCATATATTCATTTCCACACTGTATTTCAGTTACTTATAGCCCATTCCTACTAATCTGAATGATCTTAAAGTATGTAAACTTACTTTGTGCAAATCACCACACTAAAACATCTTTCAATTCTGTGACACATTTTCACTATGCCCCATGAGTAGTCACTGCTGTGTCACACAGTCTGCCTTCTGATCTATAGTGGTGCTGAGAGGAGGAGTTTCAAGAGGTGGAGTCAATATAGAAATCACTGCTTGCAGGCAGCAAGGTACAATGGGATATGTGATCCATAGAAAGTGAAAACAAACAGCAGACGAGAAGCTGCAAAGCATGCAGGGAATCCAGGGAGTAGGAAGAGATGGCTGACAGACAGGCAGCACTCACAGCATGAGAGGAGATTTTCCAAGTAAGCTTCTATTGGATTGTCAAATATAACCAGTGTATGTATTGTTAATACAATGCTGATGTTATAACATTAACTTGTATAGAGTATAAGAGTATAGAATCACATAAAGTGATTGTAAAGGCTTGTTTTTCCATAAATTAACAAACATGTTATACTTACCTCCTCTGTGCAGTTGTGTTTGGTTTTGGTCCTCCTCTTCTGGTCTCCTGGCTCCTAACTCTGGTGAGTCCCCCCTCAGCCAGCAGCTTGCTATGGGGGCACCTGAGCTGAGTCAGAACTCTGTGCCTCCATTCAGACATGGAGCCCTGACCTGGCCCCGCCCCCTCTCCCCCTGATTGGCTGACTGATTTTGATTAACAGCCAATCAGGACAAATGTCTGGGACAGCTAAGACACCATTGGTCGTCGCTGTAGAGAGAAGGGGCTAAGGTAAGTAATTGAGGGGTGCTGGGGAGGCTGCTACACACAGAAGGTTTTTTATCTTAATACATAGAATGCATTAAGATAAACAAAAATTTCTGCCTTTACAACTCCACTTCCCGCCCGGCGCATTGACAAATGATGTCCGGGCGGGGGGTTCATTATCCTGACTGGACGTCTATTGACGTCCTCAGGATAATCCGCGATCGCGCGCCCCTGGGGGCGCGCATCGCAGCGATCGGTAGTGCCGTGGGTCAGGCTGACCCACCGCATTACCGACCGAGGTAAAAGGCTTCGATCCGAAGCCTTTTACCATGTGATCAGCCGTGACCAATCACGGCTGATCACAGTGTAAATAGGAAGAGCCGTTGATCGGCTTTTCCTCTGCTCAGGTCTGCAGACCTGAGCAGCGGAGAGCCGATCGGCTGCTCTCCTGACAGGGGGGGGCTGCGCTGAACGTTTATCAGCGCAGCCACCCTCAGGATTACCCCACTGGACCACCAGGGAGCCG
>BLSH010329371.1:1506620-1518028 GCA_018402905.1 Glandirana rugosa
TCTTATGTTACGAAAGAAATTTTTTTTTCAGATCGGTCTTGAAAAAATCAAATTTGGAGACTACGGAAAATGACGATGGAAACGGAAATTGGTGACAGTGCCCGTCAGTGAAGGAGAAAATGTACTTTATACAAATTTTTGTGACAGAAACAAAGAAAAATGTTATTTTTTTTTCAAAATTTTCAGTCTTTTTTTGTTTATAGCGGTGATCAGAAATGACGCAGAGGCGATCAAATACCACCAAAAGAAAGCTCTGTTTGTGGGAAAAAAATGATAAAAATTTTGTTTGGGTACAACGCCGCACGACCGCGCAATTCTCATTCAAATCGCAACAGCACTGAAAGCTGAAAATTGGTCTGGGCGGGAAGTGTTCTAAGTGCCCGGTATTGAAGTGGTTAAAGGCAAAGGTAGCAGTAAAAGGCATCAGAGGTTTAAACTAAAAAAGTTCTGGCTAGACTTTTTTTTTAAAGAAAGCATTGTATTCTTACCTTTGCTTTAATTATGTAGTAAATTGACAATGTTAATAAGAAATCTACACATCCTATTAAATCTGTGTTAATCATATTTAGAGATATAGAAACAAATCTATAATTGACTGACTTACTGTCTTGTATAATCACCATGGATACTTTAGCCATAAAAAGGGGTGGACAAAATATACCAAACCAAATATTAGTAGTGCAATATTCAATCTAAATGTTATTAAGTCTTCAAAAATGATTGTGTAACAAGGGAAGACAGGGGTGGAACTGAGGGTGGTATGGCACACAATGTATGCTGACAGATGTATGTGATAAGTATATCTGTAAATACCTTTATTATAATTGATATGAATGCCTCTATACCATATGTACCTTCAATTTTGGAAATTTTCATTAGTTGCATACATGGGCGTCCACATGGGGGGCAAGTGCCCCCCCCACAGAGCAAAACTCTGGACACACAGCCCTCAAAATTTCCACTCTCCTGCTTGAATTTGGCGAGTGGAAATTAGTGGAGGGCAAGTGTGGAGCAGGGGCGGACTGGGCTGACAGTTTCCTGGCTTATCACTTCTGGCAGAAGCAGTGTTGCCATCAGAGTGGCATGGAAGGGGTGCTCCCTGCTCCCTGGACTGATCTGATGTCCTGTACAAAACAGCTTCTGCAAGAAGCAATCAGCCAGGAAGCTGTCAGAAGTATCGGGCAGCCGGATGACACAGAGCAGGGATCTCCCACTGAGACGCGGCTTGTTTATGAATAGCCAGCAGCTGTCAAACAAAGTCCCGCCTCCTGGAGCTGCATTGGACCAGTGTGCTGTCTATTAGAGTAGCCGGTCTAGGCGGTGGGACTTTGTTTGATAGCGGTGGCTATTCATATACAAGCTGCACTGATGGCCACTGGTATGGTGCAGCTGCACTGATGGCCACTGATGAGGTGGCACTGATGGCCACTGATGAGGTGGAACTGATAAGCTGCACTGATGGGGCTGCACTAATGGGTGCTGATGAGGCTGCACTCATGGGCACTGATGAGGCTGCACTCATGGGCACTGATAAGGCTGCACTGATGGGACGGTACTGATGGGCAATGATCGGCTGCACTAATGGGCACTAATAGGTTGCACTGATATGCTTTATGTTAATATTGTTAAAGTTGTTGTTAATATTTATTTTTGGAAATTCTGCATAAAACATTTAACAGTGTAATTTCATGAGATAATTTACTAGGGTGTTTATAGGGGCATGTTTAGGGGCGGACTTTGGAGTGGGATAGGGTAGGGGTTAAAAGCAGATTAGACATTGCTAATCAGACAATGGCAGCTTGATCCGTCTATTAAGCTTTTGCATCAAAAGGGGCAGAGCATGGGTGACTTAAATTCCCCCCCCGAAAAAAGTTCTGTGGACACCCATGGCTGCATAATAACTTTCCTTGTTAATCCAAAAGAGATGTTATTTAAACTATGCATATTCAGAATCTCCTTATTGACTCATTTATATTCAAAGTTTAGTCTCTTATTTACACTGCAACTCAGTATATCTGCCAACTATGGGACAACTAGACATCGTTCCACTTTAGATATCATCAAACCGGATGAATTCCTCCATGCCAAATAATAATGATTCTATAAGAAAACAAAGTAGTATAATACAATATTACCAAATGAATAAAGAAATAAACAAGACATGTCTGGTACATTTCTGATACTTACAAAATGACTGCAAGCAAAGTTGTTTGAAGGAATCCATCAAGATAACCTTGCATTGCTTGTTGTTAGAATTCATAAGACATTCCATTGTGTCAGTGATGGCATTTAGCAGGAAATCTGTCTCAGTCAACAGAACTTTAAAGTTGTAGAATGTAAGGCATCAGCTTTATAAATCTATCTATATATTATTGCATTCCAAGTCTTATAAATGGAACAACTTAGTAAAGCGTGATATAAATAGCTAAATACACAGCTGAAATACATACGTGAATGGTTTAATCTACCAATTTGTAAATCTGTCCAACAATTTTGGTAATTCACACACCTCTGCCAAAAAAGGTTATGGATCTATAGAGAAGAAATACAAAGGTGTCACCTCCCAACACTTAAGCCTCGTACATACGGTTCGACGATCGCATACAACAGGTCGTACGAACGACCATTGTATGCTAATCCGACCGTTAGTACGCGTGATTAGAACAGTCGACGTACGACGGTCGTACAACAGAAGTTGGATGAGCAGATTAGAAAACTTGGTAGTACCAACAAGCGGTCGTACGACCATTGTATCGTTTGTACAGAGAAGTTGGTCCAACAAGTTGTATTGTCCAAAACACGCATGCTCATAAGTCAGGAATGGCCAGACACTAATTACATGCTCCTGAACTTTCTCTTTATACGTTCATAACACGACACTACGTTTGGCTTGGTCGTACGATCACTTAGTGCATGTCAGTATGCGAGATACAACAGCCAACATATGATTTGGTCCGTTCGGTCGAACGATTGTCGACCCATGTATACGAGGCTTTAGCCTGCTGACTGAACAGCAAAGGAATAGCAACACCCTGCTAAGCCATCAGCTCTGATCTCTGTCAGTAGCACATGTACATGTTGCAGAACCTGACTAGCCTTTAGTGATGCATTCAATTGGCTTTTATGGCCTCATACACATGGACATTTTTTACCGCCGCGTTTTTGAGCATTTTTGCAGCTCTCCATGTTATTCAATGGCCCCATAAACGTTGACGTTTTTGAGCTGTAGAGAGCATCCGCATTAGTGATCTGAAAGCAGAACCCAAGGCCAGCGCGTTCCGAGGCTGTAGCGTTATGGTGTTTTTGACGCTGAGCCGGCAAAACGCTCACTAACGTGTATTAACGCCATAGCGACATTAACCTGCGTTTTTAGCGCCAGCGTTTTCAGGTTAAAATATAGCAGAGGAATGTTTTTTTAAACAAAACACCTATTAACACCTACACTCATTAACGTGCATTAACACCGATGCAAAACGCAGACGAAATCGCATTTTTGACGCCGATTTTTCCCTAACGTCGGTCCAGACGTTACAGTTAATTCATTTAATACGCCCGTGTGTATGGGGCCTTAATCTGTCTGGAGACACGCTTTACTGTACTAAAGAATCTGTATTGTGGCTTGCATTGGGATTTGCATCTGCGTCCTTCAAAATCTATACTTTCATTCATGCCGAATAGTACAGTTATCACTTGTGGTTGTTATTGTTTGTGGATAGGGTTGCCACCTGTCTGGGATTCACAGTCCGGGTTTGGAATCATGTGTCCGGGTTTCAGTCCACCTGAAACTCGGACACATTATTCAAACAGGAATGCGGCTTGGAACGGGGCTTGACAGGAGGGTGAGGGGGCTCTATGTGTGCCACATTACTATTCTCTTTGGAGTGCCCAAAGGTGTCCCAGGTCTGTTACAAACCTATAGTTTATGCTGAAACAAAAAAAAAATTACTGTGCGTCGCTAAAGTGTTCGGCTTTGGCTTGAAGAAAAAGTGGCAACCCTAGTTGTGGCTCTCATACAAAGAAGCATTGTTTATTCACTCCTCTCTCCACCCATTTACAGAATACAAGACGTTTTGTGAATGGCAAAGGGAAGAGAAGGAGACATGAAGGAGTGGTATGCAGCACATTAACTAGGTAGAAAGGCCAGCTTCAGGTCTATCTGCTCCACCCATGCCAGTTTCCATTTCAGAGTGAAATAGAAACTTGCACATGTCTGCACCTAATTAACAAAGGGACCACTTCAGTTTTCTATATAAAAAAAACTGCTGCAGGTCCCTGGCAGCTCAGAGGTGGTGTACAGGATGTGAGCTATCAGCAGATAGCTCACATACCTCTGTCTGTCCATGCAGCAAGTACATTACACAAGCAGAGCCTGCAGGATTAACAACCCTCCCAATACCTCTTGTTCTGAGTTGAGCAGGGGGCAGGGATGGGCAGAGATATTGGAGCATGCAATTCCAGCTCTCCTGTTCTCTGTGTTATGTCTGTGAAAGACAGGGAAGTCCAGAGAAATGATTGCTCCTGAATAACAAAGGGGCTTGTTTCCCTTTTGTTAATTAGGTATAGCATTTGCTCCATTTCCTATGTTTATTAGGCCTCTAGAGGCCTAATGGTGACCTCCAGAGTCAAGAAGAGCTGACATACCTCCTCAAGGTGCAGGTTACTAGGCATGGTGGGTGTAATGCAAGTTGGAAACATAGGCGCCAGTAACTTTTTTTGATGCAAAAAGAGATTTATTGCCTCATAACAAGAACTGGGGGAGAGACGGTTAGGGCCAGGGCACCCTTAGGCAGAGGCAAAAGCAATTGGCATGCTCCGCAGACAAAAATAGTAATAGGCAGACAGCTATACAGGTAGAGGGCCTTTAAGCTGGATGCAACAAAATGTATTTTGTAGAACTGCTGTCTCCTATAGCAACTGAACTTTCAACAAGTCAATGTAGATCTGCACACGTAACTCACAGTATCCCATTGTAGATCTTCATTCACATCTCACGGTCTCTTACTGTAGATCTTCACTCACTGAGCCCCTGCCTCTCTCTAGACTTCTGGGACCCCAGCCTCCGCTGGATACCCTGAGTTCTTCCACAGGTAACCCGCTGTGTACTCCCGAAACTTCCCCCACGCTAACCCGCTGTGTCCCTGGCTTGGCACTCTGCTGAAGCTTTCCCACTTCTTCATTGTCCCCAGCTAGTGAAAAAGGCTGCCCTGGTACTTCTTCAGACTTCCATACACTGGCCTCTGATAACAGGAGTGGTTGTCCCTTATGGCAACCGCTTCTCCTTCGCCTCTGTTGTCAACTTGGTTCCCCCTCCAGCTGAACCTCTGCAACTTGGTTGGGCTCCCGACATTAAGCCCCAACCCTGCACTGCTCCTCACAATCCTGGATAGGCCTCAACAGCCTAGCAGCCAGGTGCTCCCAGATAGGCCTTAGGAACAATATAACACACGTCCACCCAGACAGCCATCCAGGTGGCACAGAACCTGATCACCTGACTCCTCCCAAATAAATAGGTTTTCCCAGCTGCCCATGGGGACAAAGAAACTTCTACCAATTGGCTGGAACAATATCCACTCCTAATTCACTGTGCCCTTGTCATTCTAATGCCACAGGCAGCAATGCCACCTAGTGACAGTGAGAGGTGCACCAAATTCAGGTTTAGGGCAAAAGTCAGTGGATCACCCTACCAATTAGCCAGGCTAGTTACCACCTAAGCAAAACTAAATTTATGAGCAGCCTGTTTAGGACCAGGGTGCTACATAAGCATTGCACTTGCGCCACTGTTTATTAATTACTCCTTGATGTTTACTGCAGCTTTCCCTTTTATATGATGTTGATTTACTAAAGGCAAAAAAAATTTCCAAATTTTATAAGTGATTCTAATTCGGATTGATCTAAAAATGATCTACCGATTCAAATTCTGTGTGAAAAATAGCTGGTTGTTAAGGAGCGGGCCGGGAAGGTGGCTGCCGCATCCTTAACAACTGATGACGCGTCAGCTGAGAGCTGAAATGTAAACAAAAGAATGTCGGCAATAGAAAAAAACTGTGTGCGGTCCCCCCCTTCGGGTCTGCTATGGGTTTTAAGGGGAACCCCATGCCAAAATTAAAAAAAAACTGGTGTGGGCCCCCCCCCAAAATCCATACCAGACCCTTATCTGAGCATTCAGTCCATGCTCTCAACATGGGGGCGGGGGGGGGGGGGTGCTTTGGTGTTATGTTAATGCGGACAAGGGCCTCTTCCCCACAATCCTGAGCTTATCGGAATCTGGAAGCCCCATTTAACAAGGGAGCCCCAAGATCCCGCCCCCCCTATGTGAATGAGTATGGGGTACATAGTACCCCTACCCATTCACCAAAAAAGTGTAAAAAGTGAATGACACAAGTTTTTAACAATTCCTTTATTAAGAATCAAAAACATTGTCCCTCAATGTAGATCCATCCATTATCAATCACGCAGCCTGTTCTGAAAATGTGGAATTCATTAGGAAATTAATAAACAAAATGAAATTATAGAGAACAAAATGAAACTAAACAAATTCTGAAATGAATCAACAAAACAATATTAGTAACATAACGAATGTATACGAAACGTAACAAAACTAAACAAATGTTTCCCTTCTGCACATGTCTACCCAGAGTTTAGTGAATGTCTGCTGACTTCCATCTTCCAATCATGAGCAAGCAAAGTGCTGTTTTTTTTTATTTTTTATCTTCCTTGCACGTGATTGAGTGTTCTTTACAAAATAATACATTCATTATGCTTTGGGGCAAATTCCCATTCAAACTGCAACTTCCCTTGCAAAGTTAACAGCCGGTTTGTCTTTAGTAAATTACCCTCTATGTGTCATGGCAAATAGCAGAGACAAAAGGAGGAGCCTAGTGACTAACAAGTAACATGTAAACATTGTTTAGAGACACTTCTACTAAGAATGACACAGGGCCATATTTATACATCCTCTCTATCCGATACTTACCAACAGTCCCTGATTTGCCAACATAGCCCCCCTTTTCAGTCTTTTGTCCCATCACCACTGCATCCTGCTCTATGACAGCTGCAGTGTTAATGTCCTAGCTTCAGTGGCTTTTCACTTCTGATCTGGCTCCTAACACCGATCAGGCACTGCTTTTTTCAACCTCCCTCCACACAAAGCCTGATGTCAATGAAACTACCAGCCAACCCCAGCCTCGGATCTTTGAACTACTGCCAGTCAGCCTGGAAAGTCACCACACACAGCCTGTCCCTATTCTGCAGAGTGCTCCCTGATATTACTACCTGCTATGTGCTGCTGAAGGGCAGGATAGGAGCTCCTTATGCCCAAAGCCATTTAGTTGCTGGAGCCTTGTCTATATTCCTATTGCACACTTTCCTGCAAACAAGGCTCATCAGTAATGTGTGCTGCAGCGATTACCAGCTGGATACTGGAAACACCAAATCAAGTCAATGTACATATGCGCTAGCACACCAGGAATCTTCATTTGTCGTCCAAAGGTGTTTATTGCATATAGATCACATCACAAAGACAAGTGCAATGTTTCAGAGCCATGCAGGACCCCTTCGTCAGGCATGAGTTGCTGAAACTGGTATCACTGTGCTACTACTTGCAAGTTCCTCAACTGTAGGGGTACTGACAGTTCTACAATTGTGTCAGCACATGTCCATACATGCAGCTTGATAAAACTAGAAAAGTGCATCAGGATCTAGCAACAAAACAGATGCAAAAATAAATTACTCCCTTTACACACTTCAGCATCATTATCACTGTGCAGGAAGTGGAAATACTGCAGACAGCATGCTGGAACACAGGACGGGCTTGGAGTGCAGAGACTTTCAGAAGCACTGAAGGACCCGGGTGAGTTAAATACAGCCCTACTGCCTGTACCTGTTGTAGCCAAGGTCCCCCTTAGGGGTGGCTGGTTGCGGTGGTCCACCTGTCACTCTGCCCTCAATAACATATTCCTTTCATCCTGAGTCACGGAAAAGGCCAGTACTTTGTTTGTTTTTTTTATTTAGGGGGATAGAACTTGGATGGGCTAGGGGTGACTGTGGGATGCCCAGTAGATAAAGAACACGGGACCTTCTATATACACCTCTGTTTATACACTCCTTCCTCTCTCCAGAAAGACACTTGCTGACAGTTGCACTCCTTCATTTCTCTCCTGCACAAAGCGGTGAGGTCTGAAGGGAAATTTATCAGACCTCCATTACATCTTCCTCCAGCCTAGCTAGCACATGGTGAGGCCTGCATTCCTGCTGGCAGGACCTCTGGACCGCCCATTACAGGCAAGGGCCACGTGCCATTAAAGTGTAGCTAAGTACATTGGTGCTAGCTAGGGTTGATGGACTACTGCTCCCAGCTCATCCTCTTCCAGGCCACCTCAGCCCTCCTTGCTGCTCTGGCCTGCTCCACTGCCCAGTGACACCACCTCCCTGACTGGCTCCTCTGACCTCCACAGAATGTATACTGTATCCTCCCAGCCTGCTCCAGTCCTCCTTCTCTAGCTCCCAGGGTATGTCACTCACCGACACCAGTGGATCCTTTAAATAGTCTTTTCCTGTAGCCTCTCTGTTGCTCTCCTGCTCCCTTGTACTGCTCCAGGATCTCTTTCTCTCCTCCTGGCTGCACCCGAGCTCCCAGGCCTCAAGGTCAACCCCACAGACTGGGGGCTCCCAGGTGAGGCCTCTGCAACCTCTGATACATCTCCATTCTTCCACCCGACACTCTCCTCCCAGGCTGGGCTGACCCTGGGTATTTAAGGAGGCCTGCCCCCTGCCAATCCAGATTGGGGATTGGTCAGGGCTCCTTAGAACACCCCAGATGGCTACACCTCCCCTCCCACCTCTCCTTCCAGAAAACACCAGAAGTTTCTGGAAAGAAGTGGGAGGTCCCGATGACACCATATTTGAATCACCCAGTCCTCCCTGAGCCACTCCCAGCAGCCCAGAACCAAAACAATCAGACCTGCACAACAGTAGGGCCTGAATACATTTGCCTTTCCTAGCAAAAATCTACCTTTACAGCATCTATCACTATGGGGCGCTACACTGTAAAGTGTCAAAAGTCTTTTCCCAGCTTAACCCCCCCCACTTGCCATACCACCTTACCTTCTCTCTTCCAGTCACAGCACCTTCTTCATTCCTGCCTGGTCTCCGTGCATCCCACACCACCTAACCTCCGAGGTTACAGCATTCTACCACTGTGCTATCCACCTAAACCCCTCTTCCCAGTCAGATCACCTTACACAAACTATTGTATTCTCCCTGTGCACAGCACCTTCAACCCACCTCACCCTCCCTCCTGACCAGAGGAAGGTAACCTGCTTTATTACATTGCCTTTCTGTTATTCAACTGATAAATGAAAGAAGCCCAATTTGTCCTAAGAAAAAAGAAAACAAGGTATAGTAGCTGTGATGATATGTACAGTTTTACTAACACACGTCAAAGTTGCAGAATTGTGCTTAGGCATTAAGATTTGTTTTACCCTTAGGTGTGAAGGGGTTAAAGTGATTGTAAAGGAAACATTTTATTTAAAAACATTAACAAACATGTCATACTTACCTGCTATGCGCAGTGGTTTTGCATAGAGTAGCCCCGATCCTCCTCACCTGCTGGCGCTATGGGCCCCTCCCCCTTTCCAAGTGCCCCCATAGCAAGCTGCTTGCTGTGGGGGAACTCGTACATGCTTGCTCCCGAGCTGGCTCTCTGCGTCCATAAGGCACAGAGAGAGTGTCTCAGCCCTGTCCACTGCTCCTGTTTCACTGGCTGTGATTGATAACAGCGGGAGCCAATGGCTCCTGCATCTCAGCCAATCAGGAGGGAGAGCCTCGGGTCTTGTGCACATCGCTGGATCGCGATCAAGCTTAGGTAAGTATTAGGGGGTGCTGAGCGGGGAGTTGCACACTGAAAGTGTTTTTACCTTCATGCATAGCATTTAGCCTTTACAGCCACTTTAAGTAATTTTTTCTAGAGTGAAAATAAATCAATTAATTCCATTTATTATACAGCTTTTGTCACATGTAAGAGAGCTATAGACAAAGTAGCTTCGACTTGGAGCATTACTTCAGTTCATGTAAAACTACAGATTAACTTGTGATTTTCTGTGACAGGTCTCTTTACATAATACTGGCATGACTCAACACCAATTTTCTCAAGGTGCCACACTGAATATATTCTGAATATATTCTGTGCTGGGTTTATTTCCATGTGTTAGTGTGTGCACAAGGTGGAATCAGATTATTATGAACTATAGCACCTTCAGGTCACAGATACATTGAATTTTTATTGGTGGCAACGATTCTAAAGCACACATTGCAGCAGCATGCACATATCTGTAAATTGCAAAACAAAAATATGAACCAGTTTGAATATCACCTAAATAATTGAATAAATAGTGGAAGAGGCAATAAACCTGCAAGGCTGACTTTACTGTGCACCTGGTGCTTGTGCGTTACATCTCTGAAGCCAGCTAAGAATCAGCAAGTCACGAAGCAGGGATCCATTTGAGGTATCCATTGCCAGGAATAAGTGCTACAGTGTGTGAGACACTGCAGGCTCCATTACTTTAAGGTTGTAGACAAGGATATATGTATACTTGTATACCAAACCTTACTATCACAGTATATGGAACAACCACTTTTGTGAGATACTGCTTATATATGTGGTAATAAAATCCATCAAAAACACCATAATTATGTGTAAGAATATTATCGGAATATTATCGGAAATTTATGACCAATGTCTGACCCGGAATTAGGTGATCAATTTTCAATTTTTAATTATTAATTTTCAACTACAGATGGACATGCGCATATCCGCATCTACACACATACTTGCATTCATGCATGCGCATATGTTTCCAATAATATTCTTACACATAATTATGGTGTTTTTGATGGATTGCCTGAGGGGTTGCCTTCCCTGTTTCCACCTAGCTGGTATGGTTGCTCATTAGAGCTTATGACTAGAGTTGAGCGAACTTCTAGAAGTCCGGGTTCTGCTGGTTCGGCCGAACTTTGGGACAAAGTCCGGGTTCGGGTCCGGACAGAACCCGAACTTTGTCCCGGACCCCGGACCCCATTGAAATCAATGGAGACCCGGACTTTTAGGTACAAAAAATGTTGTAAAATAGTCCTGGAAGGTCCTAGAGGTCTGCAAAAGGAAGGAAATGTGGGTAAGGGTGGGACAAGTGACCTACAAAGAAATGGGGACAGGGAAATAACTTTAAATATTTAAAAAAAAATAAAAACATAAAAAATGCAAAAATGGAGATCATCTTCAAAATGGGTCTGAAAAGTATTAATTAACATTAGAGGCCATAGAACTGTTCTAAAATCATCTTCAAACTGTGTCAAAAAAGTATAAATAAGCCCGGAGTACTCATATCCCGGTCATGCAAAATGTGTGTGTCACT
>BLSH010329371.1:1521910-1532758 GCA_018402905.1 Glandirana rugosa
GTAAATCGCGCTCACAGTATGTCTGTAATGCAGCCGCCGTAATATTACGGCGGTTTGCGTTACAGAGCCACTTTGCCGCCGTCAATCTCCGATCGGCGGTCGGCAAGTGGTTAACTTTTGATTAAGCTTCCGGTGCCCGTAGTGGGCAGGTTAGTCCGGTGGTCACACGGATGAGGCTAACTAATATTGCATCACTTAACTTCCGGGAGTTGGAACGCAAGCTATTTGCTATGTTATTGTTGGTTAGATTGGTGACGAGTTTCCGGTTCCGCAAAGTATCAGGTGACTCTTTTGTGTCCAATCAGGATTTCCCACAATAGCCTTTATATACAAACGCATATTGCGCACTGGCCACTTCCCAGACGACGTCAGTGATGATAAAACGGGTCAGATGGAGCTAGCCAGCATGACGTCACTGCGTTCCGGATCGTGGCCGCCATCAATTTGGTTTGAAACAGACCGCAAACGTGTTTCACCACTTTTTACCTAAGAAGATGCATGTGAGTGTATTTGGTTTTATTCTTCAATAAATTGGTCACAAACCTACTTCACTATAGGTACTTTCTTTCTTGTATTGGTGATGAGCATCAAGGACCAGGGAGATGTAGCGGTTCAACGAATTAAGGACCCTAGCGGTTAATTGATTGCGCACTTACCAGCATTCCAACATTGCAAGATTCTCCCACACATAGGCCAGATAGACCTCCGTAATAGGGGTCATCTCAGGAGGGTAAGAGGCAGTTTGTGTGGGTGTCGGTGAAGGTTCCCTTTCCTCTACGGTGACCACTTCCTCTACTTGTTTTGTTGCTTTTGAACCTCACTAAGGATTTTATTTGGGACATTTTATTTTGTCTACATTATTTATTTGTAATTAGCGCTGCACCTGTACTTTTAAATGTTTTTTTTATATTTATTTTGGATTTGCATTTTAGCAAAAAGTAAGAAAAACTGTTTTTTTTTTGCAAAATTGTCGCTCTTCTTTTGTTTATAGCGGTGATCAGAAATGACGCAGAGGTGACCAAATACCACCAAAAGAAAGCTCTATTTGTGCGAAAAAAAGGACACAAATTTTGTTTGGGTACAACGCACGATCACGCAGTTGTCAGTTAAAGCGACACAGTGCCGAATCGCAAAAAGTGCTCTGGTCCAAACCTGGGAAATCCTTTCGGGGCAGAAGTGGTTAAAGAAAAGAAAATTGTTGGATTCACACATCAACACAGTCAGTGTTGATGGGGCAATCCCTTCCGCTGCACTATTGTATTATGACAGCAGGAGGTTCCTCTGCTGTCAGAACACAATGATCACTGCCACCAGCTATAGCCACCACCAGTGATTGAATTAATAAACCTGACAGGCTGGTTGTACTGAAGTCAATTAAAAGATCGACTTCAGTAAAAGTCAGTCAATAGATTGACTTTAGTACAACTAGCCTGTCTATAGATGGATCAAAATTTGGACAGTTCCTGCTGAACTGACCAAATTACAATCTGTCTATGACCAGCTTTAGACTCAAAGGAAGATGTATGCATGCCATGTCTAGTCAGATATTCCAGCAGGTCAAAGCACAGCTATTATTTTTCCCAGCAACTGCTGACTGATTCCAATTGACTTTTTTAATATAAAGCAACAGGATCAATACCGTTTTCCATTGATGCTGAATCAAATTATTTTCATTTGAGAACTGCAGCCCAACATTAGTAGCATCCCTTGCAATATGAGTTAAGCATTCCAGTCCATAGCTAACTAGAGGTCGAGGAAAGAACCACATTGCATGGCTGGAGGCACAAGCATTTGATACTGAAAGAATTGTCAAATACTGAAGATTCTAATGAAGGTTGCAGTGCTCAAACAGAGAATATAAGTTATTGTGAGCTGAAGAGGTAAGTATACTATTTCTTCTTTAGGGGAGTGCTTTGGGCAGTTTTTGGGGAGGACAACAGAGTTGCTTTAATCATGTGAGGCCTAGCATTCTTCTTGATATCGTTATTGTGATTTGAAATTTGTAGATGCCCTGTTATTTCTGTTACCTTAAAGTGGTTCTAAAGCAAGAAAGCAAGAAAGTATTTTAACTTAATGCATTACCTGCATTATGGCAAAAAAGCGTCCACTAGTTGATTCACCCACTTCCTTTCTGGTGCCACTTGAAAGCCCATATAGTTATAAAAGAAGATTCCATAGTGCTCACTGCTTGATTATTTATAAAAAAAAAAATTCCCATTGTAGCCGAGGGCCCACCCAGCATAATGACGTCAATAGCCCATGCTCATCTGATGCGTTACGCAACGCATCAGGTGAGTGGGGTCTGTTTATGTCATCTCACTGGCTGGGCAACAACTGGCTACAACACTGGGGATTGCTTGTAGCCTCAAAACTGCTGTGGACTGGTAATGATCATGTAGAATTGCATGTACATATATTTATGAATGTAAGTGCAACATTTTTATTGGGATTTTAATAAGCAAGCAGTGAGCACTATGGATAATTTTTTTGTTCTTTTATAACTATATGAGCTTTCAAGCGGCACCAGAAAGGTGAAGTGAACATTAAAGTGAAACCTGGGTAGCTTGACCACATGAAGCTGTATTTGACCCGTTTTTTACTCTAAGTGCAAATACTGAAGATTCTAATGAAGGTTACAGTGCGCAAACAGAGAATATAAGTTATTGGGGGCTGAACAGGTAAGTATACTATTTCTTCTTTTTCAGGGGAGTGCTTTGTGCAGTTTTTGGGGAGGACAACAGAGTTGCTTTAATCATGTAAGGCCTAGCATTCTTCTTGATCTTGTTATTTTGATTTGAAATTTGTAGATGCCCTGTTATTTCTGTTACCTTAAAGTGGTTCTAAAGCAAGAAAGCAAGAAAGTATTTTAACTTAATGCATTACCTGCATTATGGCAAAAAAAACATCCACTAGTTGATTCACCCACCTCCATAAATACTTAAAAATGTTCACTTCACCTTTCTGGTGCCACTTGAAAGCCCATATAGTTATAAAAGATGATTCCATAGTGCTCACTTCTTGATTATTTAAAAAAAAAAATCCCATTGTAGCCGAGGGCCCACCCAGCATGATGACGTCAATAGACCATGCTCATCTGATGCATTACGCAACGCATCAGGTGAGTGGGGTCTGTTTATGTCTGGCTTCAACACTGGGGATTGCTTGTAGCCTCAAAACTGCTGTGGACTGGTAATGATCATGTAGAATTGCATGTACATATATTTATGAATGTAAGTGCAACATTTTTATTTGGATTTTAATAAGCAAGCAGTGAGCACTAGGGATCATTTTTTTGTTCTTTTATAACTATATGAGCTTTCAAGCGGCACCAGAAAGGTGAAGTGAACATTAAAGTGAAACCTGGGTAGCTTGACCACATGAAGCTGTATTTGACCCGTTTTTTACTCTAAGTGCAAATACTGAAGATTCTAATGAAGGTTACAATGCGCAAACAGAGAATATAAGCTATTGGGGGCTGAACAGATAAGTATACTATTTCTTCTTTTTCAGGGGAGTGCTTTGGGCAGTTTTTGGGGAGGACAACAGAGTTGCTTTAATCATGTAAGGCCTAGCATTCTTCTTGATATTGTTATTTTGATTTGAAATTTGTAGATGCCGTGTTATTTCTGTTACCTTAAAGTGGTTCTAAAGCAAGAAAGCAAGAAAGTATTTTAACTTAATGCATTACCTGCATTATGGCAAAAAAACGTCCACTAGTTGATTCACCCACCTCCATAAATACTTAAAAATGTTCACTTCACCTTTCTGGTGCCACTTGAAAGCCCATATAGTTATAAAAGATGATTCCATAGTGCTCACTTCTTGATTATTTAAAAAAAAAAAATCCCATTGTAGCCGAGGGCCCACCCAGCATGATGACGTCAATAGACCATGCTCATCTGATGCATTACGCAACGCATCAGGTGAGTGGGGTCTGTTTATGTCATCTCACTGGCTGGGCAACAACTGGCTTCAACACTGGGGATTGCTTGTAGCCTCAAAACTGCTGTGGACTGGTAATGATCATGTAGAATTGCATGTACATATATTTATGAATGTAAGTGCAACATTTTTATTGGGATTTTAATAAGCAAGCAGTGAGCACTATGGATCATTTTTTTGTTCTTTTATAACTATATGAGCTTTCAAGCGGCACCAGAAAGGTGAAGTGAACATTAAAGTGAAACCTGGGTAGCTTGACCACATGAAGCTGTATTTGACCCATTTTTTACTCTAAGTGCAAATACTGAAGATTCTAATGAAGGTTACAATGCGCAAACAGAGAATATAAGCTATTGGGGGCTGAACAGGTAAGTATACTATTTCTTCTTTTTCAGGGGAGTGCTTTGGGCAGTTTTTGGGGAGGACAACAGAGTTGCTTTAATCATGTAAGGCCTAGCATTCTTCTTGATATTGTTATTTTGATTTGAAATTTGTAGATGCCCTGTTATTTCTGTTACCTTAAAGTGGTTCTAAAGCAAGAAAGCAAGAAAGTATTTTAACTTAATGCATTACCTGCATTATGGCAAAAAAACATCCACTAGTTGATTCACCCACCTCCATAAATACTTAAAAATGTTCACTTCACCTTTCTGGTGCCACTTGAAAGCCCATATAGTTATAAAAGAAGATTCCATAGTGCTCACTGCTTGATTATTTAAAACAAAAAAATTCCCATTGTAGCCGAGGGCCCACCCAGCATAATGATGTCAATAGCCCATGCTCATCTGATGCGTTACGCAACGCATCAGGTGAGTGGGGTCTGTTTATGTCATCTCACTGGCTGGGCAACAACTGGCTACAACACTGGGGATTGCTTGTAGCCTGAAAACTGCAGTGGACTGGTATTGATCATGTAGAATTGCATGTACATATACTGTATTTATGAATGTAAGTGCCACATTTTTATTGAGATTTTAATAAGCAAGCAGTGAGCACTATGGAGCCTTTTTTTTTTTGTTTTATAACTATATAAGCTTTCAAGCTGCACCAGAAAGGTGAAGTGAACATTAAAGTAAAACCTGGGTAGCTTGACCGCTTGAAGCTGTATTTGACCCGTTTTTTACTCTAAGGTCCCCCGAATAAGGTGAGGGCACATGTATGAGTGCACCTGCGTGGTGTATGATTTGATAACTCTGCTGGTTTATTGAGCTTTACTGAGGTGAAGTCGCTAGTTCTTGGATCTGTTATATGATTCACATGAAGATTAAGACTCTTTGGACTTTTTACACAGCATATGGGCACATGAGATAATTTATGGTATAATCACTGAATTTCTAAGTGTATATACAGTATATGCACGCTTTTTGTTTTACATGATGTTGATGTAAAAGCATGTATTTAAGAGTATTATATAAATTAACATACATTTTGGTGTGTGGGAATTACTATATTATTTTTAGTAGCTTTTAATAGCTGCACTATTTTATTGATTAATAAATGCACACAAGCAGGTGTCCTACCATCAGAACTGGCTACATTCGGGGCACACCAAGAAGAGGAAGAGCACTAGTTGGGGACCCGATAAAAGGAGGTTTGGGGTCACTCTGTGCAATTGCACAGAGCAGGGAAGTATAACATGTTTGTTGTTGTAAACAAATGTGCCTTTACAATTGCTTTAACATGAAATAATATTTTTGTTGAATTTTTGAGGAAAAAATAATTTATTATATACTTTTTCACATCATGCTGAAAAGAAAATAAGGTGTGAGCATTTAACCACTTGACCTCCGGAAGGTATACCCCCCCACCTGACCTGGCCATTTTTTGCGATACGTACTGCGTTGCTTTAACTGACAATTGCACGGTCGTGCGACACTGTACCCAAATAAAATTAATGCCCTTTTTTTCCACAAATAGAGCTTTCTTTTAGTGGTATTTGATCACCTCTGCAGTTTTTTTATTTTTTGCGCTAGACACAAAGAACAACCGTCAATTTTGAAAAAAAAAATAAAACTTTTACTTTCTGCTCCAAAACATACCCAATAAAAAACTTAATTTCTTCATCAATTTAGGCCAATATGCATTCTGCTACATATTTTTGGTAAACAAATCCCAATAAATGTATATTGATTGGTTTGCGCAAAAGTTACAGCATCTACAAACTATGGGATATTTCTATTATTTATTTACTAGTAATGACAGTGATCAGTGACTCATAGCGGGACCGCAATATTGCGGCTGACAAATCAGATACCTAACTGACAAATTTTGTGGAACAGTGACACTAATACAGTGATCAGTGCTAAAAATATGCACTATCACTGTACTAATGACACTGGCAGGTATGGGGTTAACATCAGGGGCGATCAAAGGGTTAAATGTGTGCCTAGGGAGTGCTTACTAACTGTGGGAAAGGGGCTTTTACTACTTGAAGGCATGGATCGGTGTTCCTGCTTCACAGAAACACAGGATCCATGTCTTCTGTACTCACAGAATGACAGTCTGTCTTGTTTATATAGTAACAAACAGTAGTAACGAACAACCGGCGGAAGTGCAGAATCATGTATGTATATGTGATTCTGCACAGAGTGGCCACCCTGTAGCAGTGAATCTGCTATGGGGCAGTCATAATGCGGTTAAACTTGACACCTGATCCTCCTTCCTAGAAGTCCTAGGTCTTTCTAGAATGGAGATCTGCAGGTCGGTCTGGTAAAAATGAAAAAAGGGGCACTATCATGGACCTCCATTCTTGAGACCGTGGCTACCCCGACCCATTTTATATATTGTTAAGCAGTTTTAGGCTATTATGGTGGGCAATGTTTAAAATAGGCACTGTCACTTTAAATGTTAATGATTATCCATTGGGAACCAATGGGATCATGTGGAAAAGTCTATAATTACCTGGGAAGTCTATAAAAGGGGCTGCTGTGGATGAGAACTTCCTCTTGGACCCCACCCTTGAGCTTTGGACCCCCTTGAGCTTTGCCAATTCAAAATGTCCATGAACATCCGCCCCTTTGCGTGCTCCCCATGCGCACTCACAGCTGGCGAAGGTGTGCTCTTGTGGCCGCTACACGCTGTGTGGCAATGCCTGCGGGTTGGGCAGACTTGATGTCCGCTGGAAACCCGCGATCCCCTGTTAAAGCAGCAGAACGGTAAACTGCCAATGTAAACATGGTGGTTCTCCATTCTGTGAAGGGGGGCATAACAGATCTATTGATCCCTGTGATCGGGATCAGTTAGACCTGTTATGTCCTTGCCAGCCCAGCCCCCATACAGTTAGAACATATACAGGGAACACAGTTAACCCCTTCACTGCCCCCTTAGTATTTACTCCTTCACTGCCAATGACATTTATACAGTAATCAGTGGATATTTACATTTCTGATCGCTGTATAAATGTCATTGGTCCCAAAAAAGTGTCAAAAATGTCCGACATGTCCGCTGCAATATCGCAGCCCCGATAAAAATCGCAAATCACCGCCATTACTTGTAAAAAAAATAAATAAAAAAAAGCCATAAATCAATTCCCATAGTTTGTACACGCGATAACTTTTGCGCAAACCAATCAATATACACCGATTGCGATTTTTATTTTACCAAAAATATGTAGAAGAATATACATCGGCCTAAACTGTTGAATTATTATTTTTTTTTTATACTTTTTTTTTGGATATTTAATATAGCAAGAAGTAAAAAAAAAATGTTCTTTTTTCAAAATCGTCGCTCTTTGTTTGTTTATAGCACAAAAAAATAAAAACACAGAGGTGATCAAATACCAATAAAAGAAAGCTCTGTTTGTGAGAAAAAAAAATGATAAACATTTGGTTTGGGTACAACGTCACAGGACCGCGCAATTGTCATTCAAAATGCGACAGCGCCAAAAGCTGAAAATTGGTCTGGGCCGAAGGGCGGTTTAAGTGCCCAGTAAGCAAGTGGTTAAACCAATAAAAGTGCCATGGCCATTCTTTGCCAATTTGCTGGTATGTTTATTTTATTATATTGGGTTTGGTGGTGTAAGGTCATTTGGGGGATGGGTGTGGCCTATGGTCTCATGTCAAATGATTGAATAATTGGGGCCCTTCTGTAAGGGGAGGATTTGCCATTTAAAGTTATGTGTTCAAAAATACACAACTGAGTTCTTTTCGTGCTATATAATAGTAAATGTACAGGATATCAACACAGAAACATTATATGTCTGCTAATTTATCTCCCTACATGTCACAGAACAAGCAGCAAGCGGACTAACAGCTTTGTGTCACGGCTTCTACAATATCCTGTGCTCACATGCTGTAATCACAGGGGATCCTTTTCAGTGTAACAGTTTAAACTGTTTACAATTACGTGTTGAATACTCCTGGGGAAAATCAATAGCTTTCCTCAGGACTGACAGAGAAGAGAGAACGTAAAAGCTCTGTGAAAGAAACTTGGATGCTTTCCCAACCAAGAGAGAAGAGTAAAATGAGAGAGTATTTGAATGTGAGAACGATAGAGAGCAGAGAGTGAGTGCCGTTACCATCTACCACCCGCAGGAAGAGAGCATGCACATAACACCTATAAAATCTTTGTGAAGGATAAATGCAGTTTGCTTGCACAGTGAACACAAATTATCTGGCTGACTTAATAAAGCAATGAGCGGTGGAAATTAGGCAGTTGCCCTTGGCAACTAATTTATCCTAATCTGCTCTTGTAAACTGAAATTTGACTAGCTGCATATTCTCAGCATTGTATGTTGATGAACTGCTGATTAAATGGGTGTCTTTGAACATATAGTTGCGCCTAGCTGTTCATGACTTCTTGCCACCACGCCTGCCCACCTAAATGAATATCTCAGTCTTGCTCAATAGTAAAGCAGAACTAAACCCTTCAATGTAACTGTTTCCCCATACAGTTAGATTCAGGACATGCTTGAGGGACAGGGGTCGTGTGGTAGTCATCACATCTCCATGTTTCCCAAGCAAGGTGAAAGATAAGAGGCCTGCCCCAGGATGGGTTCTTCTGGGCTACGCTAGGCACTTTGGTTAGGCGTGTTCCAGGTGTGCCCGGGCACACCCTAATCACCCAGTGCAGCACAGATTCCCCCTGCTGCCCAGGGGGGATGAACAGGAAGCAGCTCAGCACAGAGCACTTCCCATTCATTCACTGTTCAGAACAGCTGAGGCTGCAGAGAAAAGGATTGGGGGATCTCTGTCCTCAGTCCCTTTCTCTGTTTTAAAAGTGAGACATCAGGGGTCTATTAACCACTTGCCGACCGCCAACCGCAGGTTGACGGCGACAAGGTGGTTCGATATCGCAAACCACTGTCATGTAACGGCGGCTTCGAGATCGTGCACTGTGAGCATGCGCGCACCGCCGGAGGCGTGCTCACTGTGTCCTGGGGGGGGGGCCAGGGAGCTGGTGCGGCGGACTCGATCTCCGCCGGCTTCCCGCGATGCCCCCAACGGAGTGAAAGAACGGAGGTCCGTGTATGTAAACACGGATCTCCGTTCTGTGAGGGGGAAGGACTGTGATCACAGCCTTCCTCTATATGGAAGCCGTGATCACTCCCCTTCCCCTGCCAGTCAAACACGAATACAGTTAGCACACACCCAGGGAACACAGTTAACCCTTAGAGCTCCCCCTGCAGGTTAACCCCTTCACTGCCAATGGCATTTACACAGTAATCAGTGCATTTTCATAGCACTGATCGCTGTATAAATGCCAATGGTCCCAAAAAAGTGTCAAAATGGTCCGACATGTCCGGCCCAATATCGCAGTACCGCTAAAAATCGCAGATAGCTGCCATTACTAATAAAAAAAAATGAAAACCCCAAAAAGGAATTCTCATCCGTAAACGCTGCAACTTTTGCGCAAACCAATCAATAAACGCCGATTGCAATTTTTTAAATCACAAATATGAGGAAGAATATAAAATCGGCCAAAAACCATTGAAAAAAAAAATTTTTTATATTTTTTTGGATTTGTATTTTAGCAAAAAGTAAGAAATTTGTTTTTTTTTTTTTGCAAAATTGTCGCTCTTCTTTTGTTTATAGCGGCGATCAGAAATGACGCAGCGGTGATCAAATACCACCAAAAGAAAGCTCTATTTGTGGAAAAAAAGGACGCAAATTTCGTTTGGGTACAACGTCGCACGACCGCGCAATTGTCAGTTAAAGCGACACAGTGCAGAATCGAAAAAAGTGCTCTGGTCCTAAAGTGTGAAATCCTTGCGGGGCTGAAGTGGTTAGCCCATTTAAACTAATGGCGGGCTGACAGTGGGCGCTGCTGTTCACATATAGCCGCACACAGAGTGGTTAGCTGTGGCTAGGGACAGATGTCCAAGCCTGGGCACAGTCTTCTACGTCCAGGCTCAGTCATTTGTCCCAAACTGCAGCTAACTGCTCTGTTGGACTTCTATATTTGAACAACAGCTGATGTCAGCCCTCCATTAGTTTAAATGGGCTAAGCAGTGCTGCTAATTGCATAACCCAGTCATTCCAGCGGTAGTGTTGAGCGAACCCGGACTGTAACGTTCGGGTCCGTACCGAACTTTCGGGTGTCCGTGGCACGGACCCGCACCCGGACATTTCAAAAATCGTTCGGGTTCGGTCCGGGGTTCTGCTATTTTACTCCACGTGTTGAGAAGCTGCAGGGCAGCCAATCAACAAGCGTTTCACTGGTTTGCCCTTAGAAGCCATCACAGCCATGCCTACTAATGGCATGGCTGTGATTGGCCAGTGCATCATGTGACCCAGCCTCTTTATAAGCTGGAGTCACAGTGCTGCAGTCACATGCTCCTTGGGTTAGTGTAGGGAAAGGTAGCTGACGGCGTGAGGGACAGATTTGAGCCATTTTAAGACCTGATCCTGCATCCTGAGATAGATTACTTTACTACTGCTGTCTGTGCTGTTGCTCTGAGGACAGATA
>BLSH010329371.1:1540988-1553439 GCA_018402905.1 Glandirana rugosa
TGACACACACTGTGAAATTGTTTTTGACCCCGCTTGGGTATAGTGACAAGACGTTTGTAGACCTTTGACACACACTTTGATGTCGTATCTCTTCTTGTCATATGGGTTCGCCCCAGTTTTTGTTAAAGTGTCACACACAGTATCCAGATGTTTGCAGAACAGTTTGTCAAGGATTTTAGTTAAAGTGTCACACACACTTTCCAGATGTTTTCAGAACAGTGATATGGGTTTGCCCCTGTTTTTGTTAAAGTGTCACACACAGTATCCAGATGTTTGCAGAACAGTTTGTCAAGGATTTTAGTTAAAGTGTCACACACACTTTCCAGATGTTTGCAGAACAGTGATATGGGTTCGCCCCGGTTTTAGTTAAAGTGACACACACAGTTTCCAGATGTTTGCAGAACAGTAGTTCAGTTAGTCCCGGTTTTTGTTAAAGTGACACACACAGTTTCCAGATGTTTGCAGAACAGTAGTTCAGTTAGTCCCAGTTTTTGTTAAAGTGACACACACAGTTTCCAGATGTTTGCAGAACAGTAGTTCATTTAGTCCCGGTTTTTGTTAAAGTGACACACACAGTTTTCAGATGTTTGCAGAACAGTAGTTCAGTTAGTCCCGGTTTTATTTAAAGTGACACACACAGTTTACAGATGTTTGCAGAACAGTGATATGGGTTCTCCTGGCTTATTTATACTTTTTTGACACAGTTTGAAGATGATTTTAGAACAGTTATATGGCTTCTGCCGTTAATTAATACTTTTCAGACCCAGTTTGAAGATGGTCCACATACACCTCCATTTTTGATTTTTTTATGTTTTTATTTTTTTAAAAATGCTTTTAGTTATTTCCCTGTCCCCATTTCTTTGTAGGGCACTTGTCCCACCCTTACCCCCATTTTCCTTCCTTTTGCAGACCTCTAGGACTTTCCTGGACTTTTTTACAGCAGTTTTCAGAACTTTTGGTAAAATTACCAGAACCCCGGACATACCAAAGTTCGGTACGGACCCGAACTTTACAGTCCGGGTTCACTCAACTCTAATTGAAAGGCACACATTTGAGAAAAAAATTGTCATCAATGTCCTACCAACTGCAAAACAGTGATAAAAACAAGTTTGTGATTTTTTTTTTTTTTTTGGTACAACACTGATTTGTGTACAAAGTTTAATAAAATGTCAACACAGAGTGCACCAACCAAAACACATTAGAACAACAAATCCACATGACTAGAGTATTAAAGATACATTTTGGCACTCATGCTGCCTGGTCACCCCTCCTCCATACCATGCTAGCTAACTAAACCACATAAACACCAATTGGAGTTTTAATGGCCACAGCAGCCACTTTTTTGGCAAAGATATAAATAACCAAAAAACTATAAATAACAAATGTAAATGACAGATACCCAAGAACAGAATTGTCTTCAATGATTAATGTATAATGGAGCCTTACCATCTTTGTAGACAATTTAACTTACCTGCTACAACCTGTAAAGTAGGCCTTCAGCCATACCACACAGAAAAGAGAAAATTGCCAGTAACCTCAGGTACTACCACAAATGTACAAAATTGAGGGGAGCTGTACCCAAGATGAGTCCATACCAATTCACGCTTAAGCTACTGCCCACCTTCTAGGAAATTGAACTCCACCATCACTGCCACACAAACATGAAACCTTATGATTGTGCACCCCTCCACACCTGCAGAGGACCCTCCGCACACCATTTTCAAAGGACTTTCATGGTAGGTAACAGACTTACAAAAATGTTTTTATATAAAAATATACATTTATTGAGCAATTGCATAAAAACAGCTCAAAAGGAGGCAAACATATATCACATGTACATATACAAAACTTTTACTATTTCATGACAGTCTCTGAAATACGCCTTGAGGAGAACAATTACAATAATCCTAATGCCGGGTCATGCGCTCATATCTACTCAAACTCTACATGTTTTGTGGCAGACTACTTCTTTAGGAGTTGAGTTTCAGAGATGCATTTATTCTAAAAATGAATAAACATGGAGATAAGCATTGGCAATTTAGCAACGCAAAACAAGACATAACATCATTAATGGGGATCCAACAAGCATTAAATCAGTCAAAAGCTGGTTGGTAGGGAGCGTGGTCTGGACGCTGAAGGCGATGGCCACATTTCTGGAGAGCTCCGGAGCTCCAGATTTAATCCACAGGCATCCTTCATCCCAAAGCCTCGGTGAGTGACAAAAAGCACCCAGGGAGCATCCCCTCACCTTCCCCAACAATCGGGTATACATCGGCCGCCGCTCCGTACGGATCACCGCGGCGCCCGAAAATTTAGGCCGCGGATTCTCCCGTGAATAGGCCGCAACGCTCCTCGCGGCCATCGGGCCTCTAAAAAACGGATCCGATCCCCGAAATTAAGCACATGGGACCCACCAACCTCCCCCCTACAATCGAGGCCATCAGCCAGCATCACCTACATTGCCCTCAGTGGCGCCCGCAAATTTAGTCCGCGGCTTCGCCGACTGTTAGGCCTCACCAGCCTAGCTGCCTTGATGATGCTGTGAACAAAGCTTGCAACCCAGAGAGAAGTAAGCGACGACCAACGACCGCACGGTTGATATAATAATTTTACTGTAAAGTCTCCATTAGCAGCAAATCGCCATGTCCAGGAAACGGCAGGGCGACTGTAGACCAAAAAAGCTTACAGCCTACTTTCACTGGCCAGAGAACCGCCGTGAAGGCACTGACGGACCAGAACAAGTCTCCCGATCAAATCACTACTCGGAGCTGCCTGACGGAGAGGATGAGAGCGCAGGGAGATCACCCCAATTCACGGACCTTCCCCGTAGCCCACCTTGTTCCAGCCTGGCTAAAGCAAGGATGAGGTTGGACTCTGAAGATCCGGCACAAGGGGTAAGTGCATCCCCGTCTCAGCAACACCAGCTGAAGATGCATACTTCCCCCAT
The DNA here is from genome assembly GCA_018402905.1 of Glandirana rugosa. Lineage (NCBI taxonomy): Eukaryota > Metazoa > Chordata > Amphibia > Anura > Ranidae > Glandirana > Glandirana rugosa. The sequence continues at coordinate 1,543,936 of BLSH010329371.1, forward strand.
AGCAGACTTTCCTACCACTAACCAGCCTGTGTTAGACACACAGATGAAGGACATGCTATTAATGCTTCATCGCTCCATGCATGAAGAATTTGTTAGCATTACCCACAAGTTCTCTAAAGACATATCTATTTTGGGAGACAGAGTCGACCAAGTAGAAACGGCAATTACAGACATAGCGACCACGGTAAATGACCTCATTGATGCGCAAGAGGAGAGGAAGACAGACAGTGGATCAGGGCTAAACTGGCGGATCTCTAGGACCGCTCGAGAAGAAATAACGTTAAACTAAGGGGGGTCCCGAGAACGTTTCCAAACAAGACCTGTCTAAATATGTGGTGGACCTCTTTAAAACCCTTGTGCCCGACCTGACCCCAATCCAGCTGAGCATAGACCGCATACATAGGCTCCCAAAGCCTACCTTCCTACCCAAGGACATTCCTAGGGATGTCCTCATGCGCGTACAAAATTCAAATCTTCGCTGACCTGTCTAAATTTACTCTGGAGAAGCGGAGGAAATTAAACACTATCACTAAAACTTTAAGGAACAACAGTATCCAGTACAAGTGGAAACACCCCACAAAACTGTCTATCGACCACAATGGGGAGACCTGGTGCCTTCACTAGAGAAAGGCTTATCCCTCCTGAAAACATGGGGAATTATCCCAGGCGCATCTCCATCACCTGACATTGGAGCAAAACCCAAACACGTTCCACCGAAATGGAATAACATGTCCTCCAGGAACAAGGTCTGGAACAAGAACCGCTGAAAATTCTAAAAGCATTGAGAACCGTGAACTAAAAGTCTCTCTGGGTGACATCCGTTATGATGTCGCCCTTACTCAGTAAACTCCCCCCCCCCCCCCTAGAAAGCTAGCAGCTAGAAGGAAGTCTCTAGATACACAAGCTCTGTTCTCTTTATATGTTGTTTTGTTATTCTTTTTTTCATGTCAGCTGTCTCCTGCGAATACCTCCTGGGAAGTCACCAGAAACACCACACATGACGCATCCCACATGCACTCCATGGATCCACGTTGTGGTCCAGGAAAGGGCTGTGGCTACGTCTCCACAAGAAAAGAACACACGCACCTACAAACCGTGAGTTGCAATTCTATCGTTCTTCATAATACCTTTCATGGCTCTTAAAATACTTTCTATCAACGCAAAGGGTCTCAATCACCCAGCCAAATGGAGCTCCTTATGGAGAACTGCCAACCAGTTACACAGCGACATTCTTTGCACTCAAGAGACCCACCTACTAGAACGGGACACACAATTATGCCACAACAAAAATTACCCTCACATCCACTGGGCATCCAACCAAGTTTCCAAAAGAAAAGGAGTGATGATTGCCTTTCATAAAAACGTATCCTTTTCCCTCTTGGACAAGATCACCGATCCCAAAGGCAAGTTTTTAATTCTCGTAAGCAAACTGAACTCTCTAACCTGCACACTAGTGTGCCTTTATGCACCCAATATGCACCAGGTACGCTTTTTGAACGATTTGATGAAAAAAATAAACAACACCCGGAAAGGTGCTCTGATCATATGTGGGGACTTTAACCTAGTACCAGATAAAACTATGGATACCACTAACCCAGCCCCCAGACTAGCCTCCCGCTTGCCTAATTTTCTAAGAGAGTACGATTTGCATGACGTATGGAGATGCCTGCATACCACGGAACGCGATTATACATTTCACTCAATGCCACATAACTCATACTCGAGAATTGATCTCTTTTTAGTTGACAAATGGTCCCTAGAAAGAATCCAAGCAGCAGAAATAGAAACTATAACAGGGTCTGACCATGCCCCAATCAGCCTTAAAATTATTGTCAATGCTCACCACCCTGCATCCAAGTTATGGAGGGCCAACTCCTACGTCATGCAAACCCCCCCATATTCACACTTTATATGTGATAAAATACATTTTAGAGTTTTTTAATGTAAACGTGGGATCGGTATCCTCCTCAGCCACTCTCTGGCTGGCACATAAAACATGTGTCGGGGGGTACTGATCCAACAATGTGCAAGGGCTAACAGGAGGAGGACGCAGCGAGTGGAAGAGATTACAAGGGAAATCACAAGACTAGAAGCTCTAAACATAGCAAATCCCTCTAAGGATTCCCAATTAAAAGTCTTGTCCAAACGCCAAGAGCTGAGAGCCATTCTACTAGAAATCCATGAAAGATCATATCGCAAATTGAAGGCCAACACCTACTCTACCTCAAATAAAGCGGGGAAAGCTATGGCAAATCGAATAAAAGGGCAGAGAATTAAGAGTCACATTCCCCACTTACTTCACCCTCTCACTAAACAAAAAGTTATAAACCCACAGGACATTGCAGACGCATTTAGTACATATTATTGCTCATTATACAATATTAAAGAGGATCCAGACACCCTTCAGCCACTCCAGGAAGAAATCAGTAAGTTCCTCTCCAAAATTGACCTCCCTTCTTTAAGTGAAAACCAATTAAAGGACTTAAATTCCCCTTTCACCATAAGGGAGATTGAACAGGTGATTCATAATCTTCCCCCAAACAAGGCGCCGGGCCCAGACGGGCTCCCGGGTGAGTACTATAAACAATTTCTCCCTACTCTAGGTCCCCATCTGTGTGATCTATTCAACGAAGCTGCCTCCTCCTCCTCCTCCCTACCTTCTGAAATGCTTGAAGCAGTAATTATTGCACTGCCCAAACCAGGCAAATCCCCTGACGCTACACAAAATTTTCACCCTATCTCCCTGTTAAACGCAGACCTCAAAATTTATGCCAAAATTATAGCACTAAGAATAGCAAAAATATTGCCCGATCTCATCAACAAAGATACCAGACTGGTTTCGTAAAGGGTAGACAAACATCAGATGCCACCAGGAGAATGCTAAACCTAATCCACACAGCTAGATGCAGCGGAACGCCTTCTCTGCTCCTGACATTGGATGCAGAAAAGGCATTTGACAGGGTGCACTGGGGGTACATGAGGGAAGTTCTTCTAAAATTTGGTTTTAAAAACACAATTCTATCTGCCATACTGGCTCTTTACACTACCCCCTCAGCTAGAGTATATGTGAGCGAAATGCTGTCCCGTCCGTTCCCAATCACAAACGGAACCCGTCAGGGCTGCCCTCTTTCCCCATTAATCTTCAATCTAGCAATAGAACCCCTCGCTGAACTCATAAGAAATTCGGAGCAGATCTCTGGAATCCAGGCAGGTACCTACAACCATAAAATAAGTCTATTTGCGGACGATATCATTTTGATATTAACCAACCCCCACTCGTCCCTATCGGCAGTAAACAGAATACTACAAGAATTCAGATCTATATCCTACTATAAAGCTAATGCATCAAAGTCCCACCTATTAGATATCGGATTAGACGCAATAACTAGAAACCTAATCGCCTCACAATTCCCTTTCCGGTGGGCAGATCGAGGCATTGAGTATCTGGGGATAACGCTAACCAGCAACCCATCAAACCTTTTCAAAGAAAACTATCAACCCTATAAGGAACAGTTCAATCAGGCACTCAGGGAGCTAAGCAGACACAAATTTTCATGGTTGGGTAGATTAGCAGGGTTCAAAATGATCGTCCTCCCCCAACTCCTATACTTATTCCGCACCCTGCCCATACCAATACCGCCAAATTACATATCACCACTCCAGGCGGCCCTGCAAAGGTTCATATGGGCGGATAAGAGACCTAGGATAGCGAACCGCTGGCTCTCCAAACATAAAAACGGTGGAGGCTCAGGTCTAGTGGGTATTGCAGACTACTACTGGGCTAACATCCTGAATCAAGCAAAAGAGTGGTTCCTTCCTACACCCACAACAAGATGGGGGGATCTAGAATCTCAAAACACTCCAAAAAAACACCTAAGCAAATGGTTATGTGGAATTCATCCCAAAGCCAAGTTAAGTAGGTCTTTACCACTCACAATGATAGCTACAGTTAAGGCTTGCCACAAACTAAAAAACCTTAAGTGGACAGCCACGATCACAACTGACCTTAACCTCACAATAGACATAATAGAGGAAATCATCCCTTCTATATACCTCCCAACCCAAATAAAACAGAGCTCGCTAACTATCAACAGGCTCCTCTCAGATGGAAAAATAAAACCTTACCAATTATTAAAAAATGAGTTAGCTCTAACGGAAAACCCACATTTTCAGTACCTCCAATTGGCCAGCTGTTTAAAGAAAAACCCTCAAGTCTGGGCTAAAATCCCCACACAAATATACACCTTCCTATCGCAAAGATCCGAGGGGGAAAAAAGGGACCTCGCTTATCTACAACACGCTTCAAGAAAAAACACTATTTATCCATTTACCCAATGGGAAGGAGACTTAGGTAAATCCTTCTCAGCTGACAATTGGCATAAAGCAATGAAACACATGTACGCTGCAACCAAGTGCTCAGCACTTTGGGAAACAGCACAAAACATCTTCCAAAGAAGATACATGACAACAACTAAAATAGCCACATTCGACAAGCTAGCCTCCCCTCTATGCTGGAGGAAGTGCGGGGAACGGGGATCTCTTATACATATTTTATGGAGCTACCCTAAACTAAAACAATACTGGGAAGAAGCATTTATAGTTATTTCTCAAATCACAAAACAGAAAATCATCCCATCCCTGAGCTAGCATTGGTCAACTTTAGCATAGACAACTTTCCTCCAAAATAAAGGACAATCATCTCACACATTTTACTAGTGACTAAGTATCACATAACTAAAAATTGGAAAAACCCAGACCCCCCGCAATTCAAAAGGGTAATAGAGACAACTCAAACCCACTTTCACTATGAAAGAATGCTGGCAACAACAAATAACTCACTTAAGAATATAGAGCGCGGCTGGACACCATGGAGCACCTGGCTTCAAAATTATGATCAATGAAATATATATTATAGTTCGTTATAAAAGAAACGGAGACTCCTGCAGGAGACAAATACAAATACACAGCAACTCTTGCTAGTTCAATATAGTTACTCTAGCCTAATTCAGTTTTCTCCCCCTATTCCCTTTTTCTATTCCATATCCCATTCCCACTACCCTCCCTACTTCACCCTACCTTTTCCCCGTTACAAGAGATATGTGCCCCAGTATCAGCGTATAAACTCTGGAAAAACGAGCACACCTCCCCAGAGAAGGCACCGTGGCATGGAAGGGGACCAGCACGATACGACCCACCAGAGGTCCTTCCGAGGGCACAGTTTGATCCCATGAGACTCTTCTGGATGATTAGGGGTAAAATGCTAATGCTGATCCTCTCAAACCAAGTGCTAGCTGTTGCATTAATCCATTGCCTCATATGTATGCATGTTTGCATGTGCAACCTGTATAGTTATAGATATATATTGCTATATGGAAGCCATCATGTTAAAAAATTATCTGTAAATGACTAACTGGCACACCTCTGTATTATTTGATAAAACCAATAAAAAATATGTTTTAAATAAAAAAAAAAGCTGGTTGGTAAAGTGTATCCCAGATCATGAATTGGATAAATATACATATACACCCACTGTCATCTCAATCCACCCAAGGAGAAATGCCGGTACTCACCTGGGACAGGACCCAGAGACCTTAAAGCCCAGAGGCCAAACAAGGCCGTCTCCCAGGCGAGTGTGGGAGACAGAGAAAGGTAAACTGTTAAATAGAAAGTACTAAAGGAGGAGCTTCTTTGCTTCTTAGAAGCTCTCAATACTAATGAGTTTAATCTCAAACTGACACATACTTTCAGCCCATATCGGGTATCCTTCCTTGACCTGACCATTTCCATTGATGAGAACGGTAATCTGATAACTTATTTATATCGTAAGCCGGGTGCTGGCAATACTGTCTTACATGCATCAAGTGCCCATTACACCGCCCTGATTAGAAGTATACCTTATGCGCAATATTTGCGTCTCTAGAGGAAATGCTCCTCCTCCGAGGATTTTCTGTATCAGTCAGGACTATTGCAAACCAGGCTGTTGGCTAGAGGATACCCCAGATCATTGCTGAGGAAAGCTTTTAGCAAAGCTAAGACGAGATCCAGGGTGTAACTCCTCTTTAAAAATAACATCAAGCCGAATGCTAATACCGTTAAGTTCATTACTCGGTATCCAGCCCATGAACAACCGTTACGTTCATTGATCTTTCGCCTTTGGCACCTGCTGGCTGAGGATCACACCTTATCCAAATATGTGCGCCCTAGTCCCAAACTAGTATTTAGAAGAGCCACCTCTTCACGTTACACTTTGACATCTAGTCACTATCAGAGTGGCCATAATCTATCAGGGCTTCCTAAGGGTACCTACCATTGTGGTGGATGTAGCTGTTGTCCTTGAGTGACAGAGGGAAGAGGCATTCACCTTCCCAATGGACAATGGTATCCATCACGACAATTTGCTAACTGTCAAACCCATGGTGTAATATATCTGATGTCCTGCAAATGCCACACATTTTATGTAGGGAAAACCATTCGAGAATTCGGTCAAAGAATCAGGGACCATGTTTATTACTCTGACAATGGTAAGGTAATTACCTGGGTGACTAGACATATCGGGTTGCACCACAGGTTTGACAATACCTCAGTTTCACTTTTTGTACTAGAAGTGGTCCCGTAAAATCCAAGAGGAAGAGATTGGGATAACCTCATTCTGAGTGCTGAGACCCTATGGATCGAGAGACTCTCAAGCGCCATTTCTCCTGGCATTAATGAAATCAACAGCTACAAGCCTTTTTTATAGTACATTCTGCTTCTTTTTTGTCCCTTTTTTCCCCTTTTTCCCTGTGATGGTGCCATTATGTCTGTTGTCACCGAGGCTTTTAGTGACCTCCTCTGTGTTTTGATCCCTTGGGTACTCACATAGGGAGGGTCAATTAGGGGTTATAGGTATTTGAATTATGATAGATATTAGCACTATGTCTGTGTGTTTTTTTCTTTATATATATTAATTGAGTTTACCTAATATTATGTTTGGTATTTGTTCTTTGCCATCTCTTCTTTTTTCCCACCCGGTCTGGAGTTGTATGGGTGAATTTCTGGCACTATCTACATCTGTCCCTGGTTTCCTGGATGCCTGTCTCTAGTGGACAGGTGTGTGATATCTCCTCTCTGTATGCCTTTTCAGGCCCACCCAATAGGTGGAGCTGGCTAACACACTCCTGTGATGAGAGGGGCGAGCGGGATCACCTCTGATGCCTTGTCGTTTAAGGAGTGCCGCTTTGCACATATGCACGTTCTGACCCCTTGTCCAGTGCTGTTGTCATCTTCTGGATAGGAACCAGAGGTGTATATAATGGGAGCGTCTCCCATTAATTGACACATGGTGGCTTGGTGGTGGCAGTGGGGTGCATTCTGACACCCTTTACCTACGTAAGCGTCATCCTTGGCTGGTTGAGTGTAATCCATGTGTCCCCCACTGGGATACATGGTTGACCTTTTGGTGACTACTTGGTCTGTATTTTCACTGTGTGTATACCCCCATTCCTAGGGTCTATTTGTCGGCTTTATAGCTGTGATTTGATGTAATCCTGGGAGACTCTGAACACCTCTGTTTCAACTTCATCAATGGAAATAGTTAGGTCAAAGAAGGATACCCAATATGGGCTGAAAGTATGTGTAAATTTGAGATTAAACTCATTAGTATTGAGAGCTTCTAAGAAGTGAAGAAGTTCCTCCTTTAGTTCTTTCTATTTAACAGTTTACCTTTTTCTGGCTCCCACACTCGCCTGGGAGACGGCCTTGTTTGGCCTCTGGGCTTTTAGGTCTCTGGGTCCTGTCCCAGGTGAGTACCAGTGTTTCTCCTTGACTGTAGACTTGGATGGATTGAGATGACAGTGGGTGTATATGTATATTCATCCAATTTATGATCCGGGATACACTTTACCAACCAGCTTTTGACTGGTTTAATGCTTGTTGGATCCCCAGTAATGATGTTATGTCTTGTTTTGCGTTGCTAAATTGCCGATGTTTATGTCCATGTTTGTTCATTTTTAGAATAAATACATCTCTGAAACTAAACTCCTAAAGAAATGGTGTGTCATGAAACATGTAGAGTTCGCTGTTGGAAGGATGTAAGCACATGACCCGGCATTAGGATTACTGTAATTGTTCTCCTCTTATGGGCTGTCTTTATGCATTTACTCAATAAATTTATATTTTATATAAAAACATTTCCTGGTGCATCTTCATGGCATCACACACATGGGTTGTGGCTCCGCCCCCACAACATGATAGGACTGGTTAACTATAAATCAAAGACAGACCCAGCTCACAGCATTCTCCTTTTTTTCCTCACCTGATCAGGACTGGAGTCACGAGGTATCCCTTACCGCTTGTCGCCCCAGCCAAGTTCAGCCTCTCTTGGTTGGAAGTCCTTCCTGTACAGTCTCTAAACGAGCTATATGGTTGGAGCCCCATTCTGGTGGTCTGGGGGGCATATTTCAGCTTCTCCTGGGTGGATGTCCTTCCTGTACAGTCTCTAAATGAGCTATATGGTTGGAACCCTGGGTGGATGTCATTCCTGTACAGTCTCTAAATGAGCGATATGGTTGGAGCCCGATGCTGGGGGTGCAGGCCTCTCAAAGAAAGCTTTAAACAAGCTTTGACGTAAGTGACAGCGTTTCCCTTTGCTTTCCATATGCTTTTAACTTCTTTTCTCTGTTTTGTGGGCGTTTGCCATTTCTAAGATGGCTGCAGCAGTGCAAGTCTCAGCATGAGAGGCATGAGAGGCAGGAAGTGATGCGGTCTCTGTGACCAGTTTCCTGGCTAGAACTTCACCAAGATGATGATCTGGGCGTGCTCAGGCACTGATCTCACTAATGGCAAAATGTGACAGTTTTAAATGGTTTTATGACATTTTTGGGCAACACATGGTGGAGCTCTCACTCGTACATGCTGGATGCTTATGTGCTCATTGTTTGCAGGTATGTTTTCCCTTGTATGCTATTCATCTGGACTTTTCCTATCTCTCAGTATTGCTCTGGGATCAGTGTACTCTTTATGGCATTCACCTGGGCTCTTCCTATCCCCTTCTCAATGCTCGCTCTGGGATCACTGTGCTATGCTGTTTTGTAATTTAAGTCTGCTGCTTGCTCTGTTTCTATGGGGAACGCTGTCCAGTCAGACCACCCATTGCTTTTAAGGTAAAGGGATTAGGTAAGTAGTGAAGATTGAGAAAAAGAGAGCCAATATCTATAGTCCTGTAAGGACCTCAAGATGGAGGGAGCCTTCTAAAGGTCAAGGCAAGTCACCATCTAAAGAACAGACATCCAGGCAATGTTGATTAAGGTCACCGTCTTACCACCTTAATTGTCATTTCTCCCCATTTACGAACATCACAAGTTACCAGACCTAATAGGTACTGCATTTGTGGTAGAAAGTCATTGCCTGCCAAGCTAGTATGTCAAATCTGCCTGGAACAAGCAGGATACAGCCCTGCAAGGACCTCAAGATGAAGGTAGCCTTCTAAAAGCCAGAACAGTCACCATTTAGGCACCGACATCCAGG
>BLSH010329371.1:1563625-1588156 GCA_018402905.1 Glandirana rugosa
AAGTAGGGTCTCAAGATTCTCTTGAAACGCTATATCAACAACCTTTAGAAAATTTATTTAGTGAAGATTGTCCTCTTCAAGGGGTACTGACCGCCTATCGATTATAACATGGATAGGTGTTCTTCCCGTCGTTCCATCTTCGACCGTTAATGTCCGGTCACTCGAATTGTAGTTAACATCAGTTCCATTACCTTAGTGAAGAGATTTCTTCCTAGTAACTAGTGGATTTTTATGTGTCGAACAACCTGGGTTTCGTTGTACCGAAATGACTCCCGTCTAGTACGGTCTGTTTAGACTAACTTAAGAAAGCTATGTCCACAGCACCACCCTGGTCCAAAACACTGGTAATATAGTCAAAGAATTCAATCAGATTTGTCTGGCATGATCTGCCCTCAGTAAAGCCATGTTGCTTTGGGTCCAACAAGCTGTGTATTTTTAGGTGATCAATGATCCTTCTTTAGAGAAGTGATTCCATTACCTTGACTACAATTGATGTTAAGCTCACTGGCCTGTAATTGCCAGCTTCTACCTTGCTGCCCTTCTTGTGGATAGGTACAATATTAGCTATCCGCCAGTCATGGGGAACTTCTCCTGTTAGAAGTGATTTATTTAAAAGATTTCCAACAACTATATCGCAAAGTTCTCTTAGAACTCTGGGATGAATACCATCAGGGCCCATTGCTTTTTTAAACTTTAACCGAGCCAGTTCCTCAGCTACCTCTGTCTCCAGAAATCCTAGAAATGAACCATCATTACTAGAACCAATATGATTTCCTAACTTGTTATCATTAGTGCAGTCTGTTTCTAAGAAGACTGAACAAAAGTAATTGTTTAAATGGTTTGCTACATCCTGGTCTCCCTCAACATATGTGTTGTGCCCAGTTTTCATTTTGGTGATCCCACTGTATTTTTTCCTTCTATCACAACTGTACCTAAAATTTTTTTTATCTCCTTCCTTAATGGACTTAGCAATTTCCTCCTCTTTCTGTTCTTTTGCAGCACCGATAATGTGTTTGGCCTCCTTTTGTCTATTTTTATACTCCTCTGTGTCTATGTATAAAGAGCTCTGTGTATAAAGAGGTATTCTGGCTAATTCACATGGGTGCTGTTGCCTGTAAAATGGGAAGCAGCAGTTTGTTTATGTTGCTGGAGCCACCTGGGGCTGTGTGCAGGCAGCCTATTTTGTGCTATGGAGACATAGCCACTGTATCTCTATAGAGTAACAGGCAGCTCCAACCACATGAACAAACCTCTCATTCACACAGAGTACCTGTGTGAATGAGCCCCTAGGGCCTGTTCAAATGTGAGGTTTGGGGGCCATAAAACCCCATGGTTGAGCTGTGCTTTTTTTGCCCCCCCCAACTGCTACCCCCCTTAGCTGCAGAGGCAAGTGAATGGCTCCGATCTGAAAGTGCCCTGCTGCATGTAATGAATGTGGTTGTGGCATGCAAGACTGAAGGGGTTAAAGCAGATGGTGAGCAGGCAATACAACGCCCCCTCGCTGCCTGTCAACTGCTCTCTGAAGAGCAATCCGAATAATTCTTCACAGAGCTAAGAAATAATTAATTTTTATGATTATTTTTTATACTTTTATTTTTTTTACATGTTTTAAATTCTTTCTAACCGTCCTGCTGGTGTGTGTGTGTCGGGGGGAGGGGGGGGGCTTTGGTGAAATATAAGGGGTCTTAACAGACATAGATTCCTCAGTCCCTTTCTCTAAAGCTTCAGCTGCACTGAAGATAAATGAAAAGGAAACACTCTGTACAGAGCCTCCCTGTTTATTTACAAAGTGACACATAATAAACACAGTTGTGTATGAACACAGGGGAGATCTGTACCAATTATTCGCTGTGTTCATTCAGGAAAGGAAGGGGCAATATTTACTGCTCCCATTCCAATCCTGATCCTCCTGTGCTCTGCAGCAACTGCAGGTGGCAAGAGGGAGAGGAGGGGAAGAAGCCAGTAGCACTGCCAGAAGAGGGGCGGGGCATCTTTTGAGATCTAAACAAAGAGAAGGGGGTGGGGGGTCAGAGTGACAAGGGGGTGGCTGCAGATACTGGAGCAGAACCCCTGTGTGGCTTTCCCTTCAGTGAACCCTGTGAGGAAGTGAAGCTGACTGTGCTGCAGGGGAATTACAGTGGAATCAGTTTCAGTGATAAAGCAGTACAGCTGGCCTTCCTACTCATCAGGTACCTAGGCCTCCCCTGTTGAACTGATGGGGCCTGGACCATGTACAGGAGGGCTGGCTGTACTGTCTCATCAGAGACCCTGGGTGTGATGGTCAGGTGTCCACATACTTTCAGTAATATGTGCACACATTCAGTGTGTGGTGATCATCACACTCATAGTCAATTAACACTTCCTTTAGAGGAAGCGTCTGCAGAAGCCTGGCATTGCATCCACAATCCACTAATCATCATTGCAATTCTTTGCAAGCTCATATGAAAAAAAAATGAATGCACATTTTTCCTGCAAATATACTGTATGTGCATTTATTATTTTTTGGTTACGAGTGGAGTTCACCTTTAGTTACATGCTGTGCTTTACAATGTTCTAATATGTTGTTCATAATAAATAAAAAAAAATCATGAGAATAAAAAGATACATACTTGCTTGTTATATTACGGAAACCAATATGCAATAATGTAACAGTGCAACAATAGCTCACTGTTGAAAACCAGACCTTCCATCTCATTCATATTTGTACTTTTAACTTACATATATTTCTGAGTTTACACAACTGGCCTTTTCATAAATCCGCTATTTATTATCAGCCCATAACCTTATCAAAACAGAAACCATAGTGTATTTTGGGAAGTACAGAGTGACCCGTCGATTTTTCTTAACTTACTGTATTAAGATCAGATCTCTCAGTGCTATCGTCTTCCCTTCCCATCAATGTCTTCATTAACATAAGGGATTGAGGATCAAAGATTAATTCTACATTAAGTATCTTGAAGCCAAGAATTGTGCATATAAATGCCATGCCTATTACACTGACAACTGAAGGTTTGGAAGCTTTTATTGAGATGACCTTTTTATGGCAATATCAATAAGCCCGTGTGCTGTAGACTAAAGGAAATAACAGAAGCAATAGCATTGGCAGAGTTCTTCTATTAATTCTCATTACTGCCAAACAGAGGTCACAGGAGAAAAACATCAGAACTATGTTTTTAATATATTAACATATCTCATTGTTTGACTATTATTGCAGGTTTTTTCTGCAAAGCAAATGTCATTGTAAATCATTATTAGTATCTATTGAATAGTCTCTGCTTTTAAAGTATAGAAGCGGCGGGGAATTTAAAGATGGAATTTTTTTTTAGCTTCAAATTACAATCTATAGATGTGCACCCATATGTCTAATAACAATTAAAAGAGATTTGGTGTGCTGTGCACTCAAGCCACCAAAAGGAAATCAGTTTCCATGAGTCTACTTTACAATCTATTAAAGTCATTGGATAGTGCATGTAGGCACCTTTTCTTAAGCTGCAGTCTCCTTAGTTAAATTATGTGATTACTGTTACAGCTAGCCTGTAGCCAGACTGAGCTGTATTTTAAATTTCTCTGCTCTACAGGTTTCAGGTTCAGGGTATTGATTGCATCTGTCTGCAACTTTTGTTTCCAGTAGTCAGATTTAAAGAAACAATATCTGAGTTATGAATATTTATCCACCCCGGCCAGTCACTGAGGGTTTTGTTCATGATTAGAGTTGATCGATCCCATGGATGTTCGGGTTCGGTGGGTTCGGCCGAACTTCGGAAAAAAGTCCGGGTTTGGTACCAAACTTGACGCGAACTTTAAACCGAACCCCATTGAATTAAATGGGGGCCCGAACTTTTCGGCACAAAAATGACTGTAAAAGAGTCCTGGAAAGTGCTAGAGGGCTGCAAAATGATTTTAGAACAATAATCTGTCCTTTACAGCAACAGCAGGAACCTGACCCTATAGAACTAGAAGATGATTTTAGAACAATAATCTGTCCCTTACAGCAACAGCAGGAACCTGATCCTATAGAACTAGAAGATGATTTTAGAACAATAATCTGTCCCTCTAAGCAGTAGACTCTACCTAGTCCAGTCAGATCTTTCTGTAATGCAGGATGAGATCTGCAATCTGTCCCTAAAAGCAGTATTAGTAGTAATCTCTACCTATCTATCTATCTGCAATCTGTCCCTAAAAGCAGTAGTAGTAGTAATCTCTACCTATCTATCTATCTGCAATCTGTCCGTCACAGCACAGGCAGCATCCTCTCCCTACACTACCCAGAGAGCATGTGCAATGCAGCCCTGTGACTCCAGCCTCATATAGAGGCTGGGTCACATGATGCACTGGCCAATCACAGCCATGCCATTAGTAGGCATGGCTGTGATGGCTTCTAGGGAAAATCACGCTTGTTGCTTGGCTGCCCTGCAGCTATTCAACATGCGTGATCAAATACCCGAACCCAGAACTCGAACCAAAACTTTTTTTTAAATGTCCGGGTTCGGGTCAGGGTCACGGACACCCCAAAGTTTGGTACGAACCCGAACTTTACAGTTCGGGTTCGCTCAACTCCATTCATGATGATAAAGGTTTGGAGCAAGTTGCAACCTTCCAGATTGTTCTTTATCTCAGAGGGCCTGAATGTCACAGTTGCCTTTCTGGAGTGTAGAGCTGCCTCAAGAGAAGCCCCTGGTTGAGTGGATCTTTCTGCTTCTGGTGATGACTCGCTTGGGTAATACCTGAACTCACCAACACACCTGGGGATGAAAGAGCCTTTAATACACAGTAAAGCTCTGCAAAGGGGTATAAATATATATATACAAAATGGTAGAGTATATATCTGCTAGTAAGGATATTTTACTACCTGGGCAAGCTGACTGAATATAAAGGTTAGACCACCTACATCAATGGGTAGTGAGCTAACCAGTGTTCCATCTTTAGTGTTTTTAAATTACATTAGAAGATCTCACTCTAAAGTCCGAGGGATTTGTAATCCAAGGTTAAAGAATTATCACTGTCCTCAATGATAGAATCCTACTGCGGGCAGTAATATCATCAACTATAGCCAAATGTACATATTGGGTAGCCAATAGGCCTCTCACCACTCTAGCATTTAGGATGGATCCAAATGAAAGGCAAGTCATCACTTTTAGCAGAATTAAGGCTAAAGGTGCCCCCCTAAGCTTTCAGCCTCCCTCTCAGGCATTTCCTTCTTCACAAATCCTATTTTTGTAACTCTGTCCTGTGTCTCTCTTGGAGTGCTCTGCTGCAACCCTGCACAGTGCCTGTAACAGATCAGCCACACAGCTCTTCTCTTTGAGGGATTCTCACATCAACCATCTCCAGAAGTCGAGCCTTTCCCTCACATGGTGCTCCAAAGACTGAGTTCCCTGCAGGCTCTGTACACAGCAACCTCCATCCATGGGTGGGGCCAGGTTCAAAGGCAGCCACTTCAACAGATATTTTTCCATTTCTATTTCTAAGCACAGATTCACAATACAGCTGCTGATGCGGTTAGTTGCAGTCATTGTTCAGCCTTGGTATCCCCCAAAATGGCCACCACTGTGTTGGAGACACTTTTGAGTTCAGTTTTGTCTGCACTGCAGAATAAGAGTAATAAACTGCAATAGGTGGAAATATTGTGTAGGCAAGTTAGAGGGGCTACAGATCAGGGCAGGTGATTAAGATGATGTCTGCCTGGAGGAAGTATCTTTAAAGGAATCTTCTGTGCTTAGGGTGCAGGGAAAGCTGGGTAGAAAGTGCTGGCACTGCAAGAAGGATTTGATGCCTACAAAATAAGAAACCTGTGGCTGCTGCTCTGAAAGGGTAAGGGACTTAAAATTAAGAAATAAAGATTCATTGCAACTTAAGAAACAGACTGTGATTGCTTTTACAGAGTCATAGCTTTGAGCCATGACTGCTCATACTGAGTCCTAAGCATAGGCACACGTAAGGGGTGTGCCAGTTGTGCCTTGGCACACCGTAATCACCCTATGTGCAGCTGGCTCTAGGAGGGCCAAGCAGCATAGGAATCAGATGTGGGCATGAAATGGGTGATCAGTGCAGTGGGGGGAAGGTGCAGCATGATCAGGAAGAACCAGTCACATAGTTTGTCTCGCACTGCAGCAGCTGAAAACCAGCCTCTCCTTCTCTCCTGAAAAACAAAAGGAAAGAAAAAAGTACAAAAGCCCATAGTGTAGCATATTAAACAGAAAGTATTTACTAAATGGATAATATTGCACTCACAAAAATGTAATGTGCTAGGCCTAACCGTCTGGGTTGCCTTGAAGCTGGGAGTGATGAAGTGTGAACCAGGACCCCTGCCTTGGCCATTACCAAGGGTATGAGAGCGCACTTGTGATGGAATAAAGCCGGTGTCACTGAAGGAACGCTGTCTCCAATCCACAACCCCAGAAATGGAGACCGCCTGACGTATGCAATGTTCACATGCACAGTAGGATACAGGGACACGTTTCCAAGCTTCAAGCTTCTTCCTCAGCCTTGCTACCCTAGGGCTACCTGCCCAATTATATATCAATTTGTAACAGGCGGATCTGGGAGTGGCTCAAGCACAGGCCAATGAGGCACAGTTGGGATATGATACCACTGCTGACAACTGGGGTTGGGCTGGTGAGAACCACACAAAGCCACCAGACCAAAAGCTGACAACAACAAAGAACATCTTTTAAAATGTGTCTAATTGAAATCATTATATATATATATATATATATATATATATATATATATATACAGTGCCTTGAAAAAGTATTCATACCCCTTGAAATTTTCAACATTTTGTCATGTTACAGCCAAAAACATAATGTATTTTATTGGGATTTTATGTGATAGACTGACACAAAGTGGCACATAATTGTGAAGTGGAAGGAAAATGATAAATGGTTTTCCAAATTGTTTAACAATAAATATCTGAAAAGTGTGGTGTGCATTTGTCTTCAGCCCCCTTTACTCTGATACCACTAACTAAAATCTAGTGAAACCAATTGCCTTCAGAAGTCACCTAATTAGTCAATAGAGTCCACCTGTGTATAAATTAATCTCAAAATAAATACAGCTGTTCTGTGAAGCCCTCAGAGGTTTGTTAGAGAACCTTAGTTAACAAACAGAATCATGAAGGCCAAGGAACACACCACACAGGTCAGGGATAAAATTGTGGAGAAGTTTTAAGAAGGGTTATAAAAAAAAAAATCTTAAGCTTTGAACATCTCACGGAGCACTGTTCAATGCATCATCCAAATGGAAAGAGTATGGGGCACCTGCAAACCTACCAAGACATGACCATCCACCTAAACTGACAGGCCGGGCAAGGAGTGCATTAATGAGAGAAGCAGCCTAGAGGCCCATGGTAACTGTAGAGGAGCTGCAGAGATCCACAGCTCAGGTGGAAGAATCTGTCCACAGAACAACTATTAGTCATGCACTCCACAAATCTGGCTTTTATGGAAGAGTGGCAAGAAGAAAGCCATTGTTGAAAGAAAGTCATATGCAGTTTGTGAGAAGCCATGTGGGGGACACAGCAAATATGTGGAAGAAGGTGCTCAAGTCCGATGAGACCAAAATTGACGTTTTTGGCCTAAAAGCAAAACTCTATGTGTGGCGGAAAACTAACACTGCACATCACCTTGAACACACCAAAACATGGTGGGGGCAGCATCATGTTGTGGGGATGCTTTTATTCAGCAGGGACAGGGAAGCTGGTCAGAGTTGATGGGAAGATGGATGGAGCCAAATACAGGGCAATCTTAAAAGAAAACCTGTTAGAGTCTGCAAAAGACTTGAGACTGCAATGGAGGTTCACTTTCCAGCAGAACAATGGCCCTAAACATACAGCCAGAGCTACAATGGAATGGTTTAGATGAAAGCATATTCATGTGTTACAATGGCCCAATCAAAGTCCAGACCTAAATCCAATTGAGAATCTGTGGCAAGACTTGAAAATTGCTATTTCACAGACGCTCTCCATCCAATCTGGCAGAGCTTGAACTATTTCGGCAAAGAATTGGCAAAAATATCACTCTTTAGATGTGCAAAGCTGGTAGAGACACACCCAAAAAGACTTGCAGCTGTAATTGCAGCAAAAGGTGGTTCTACAAAGTATTGACTCAGGGGGGCTGAATACAAATGCACGCCACACTTTTCACATATTTATTTGTAAAAAAAAAAAAAAATTGAAAACCATTTATCATTTTCCTTCCACTTCACAATTATGTGCCATTTTGTGGTGGTCTATGACATAAAATCCCAATAGAATACATTTACATTTTTGGTTGTGACATGACAAAATTTGGAGAATTTCGAAGGGGCATGAATATTTTTTTAAGGCACTGTATATATTTATATATACTGTAAAATGGGAGTATATTTCTTATTTTGAACATATTAATATTTGTACGCCCATATACATAAACCTGTCTTTAGGAAGAAGGCAGTTTAGCTAAGCTGACTTATTAACATCCTATATTAAGTTAGACACTGTACATTGTTTAGAGTCTAAATGGCATCACAATTTGAAATTACCATCTGTTGCACGCTATCTTAACTAGTCCCCAGAAAAAGTATGTGAGGACACCTGTCTTGAGATGGGTGTGCCCATTAATCAGCACACCAACCTAGAGCACTGCAATGTGAAAGCATTGAGAGAGAAAAAAATGATTTTAAGACATTTTTAAGTGTGTGCTTTCATCATTTCTATATTATATTTATGTTTGGTATGTTTACTTGTTTCTTCATCCTGTTTTTCTACTAGTAGTACAGTCCCATAGTAAAACACTCCCATTCGATCCATGCTCTATAGTTATTTTTGTTTTACTCCTTTTGGGTAAAGAGGTCTAATGAAAAGTCAGAAGGCCTGTGTTCCCAAAATGCATTTTCACCTGCAAGAAAAACCCAGGAAACCACTTTCGTACCAGCCAGCCTGAGATAAACTACATTGGATTTCACATTGCAGTCTTCTTGGTGAGTTGACATTGCTTGTGGATCCTGTAAAGTTAACAAGTTGCCATGCTGTTCACACAGACTGTTTAAGGAGCTACAGTATGTATTTTGCTTAAAGTGATATTAAAGGCATTTTTAAAAATTAAAACACAATTTAATAAACACAGAGCTGCCCTAAACCTCCTCTTTTGGGGTCACTCATCAGCGAGCTTGGCTCCTCCTCTTCCCCGTGTGCCCCCATAGCAAGCCGCTTGCTATGGGGGCACAAGTGCATGCTCACACCTGAGCTGTGTGTGTCATAGACACACACACACACACACACAGAATAGCTTGAACCCATCCCCGAATCCTCCTTACAGCATTTGATTGACAGCCATTGGCTCCTGCTGTTGCCAGAGTTCTTGTGTGAAGAGGAGGAGAGAAGAGATCCTACTGTGCACAGCACTGGATCAATTGAGGACTCAAGTAAGTATTTAGGGAGGAGGGGGGAGGACTGTAAGCTGTAAAATATATGTTACCTTAATATATTGAATGTATTAAGGTAAAAATATTTTGGATTTAGAATCACTTTAAAGTGACATTTGAAACAGAACCAAGTGAAAATCAGTTAGAAATCATGTGGCAGTACAGGACTATAAAAAGAAAAAAATGTGAGGTTTTAATTAGGCTTTAATCAGTTCACATATACCCCTCATGAGCCAGATTCATATATACATTTTAGTTGTGTGCATATTGTTTAGAGACAAATATGGCTTTCTTTTGGCAATAGCGTCTTGCTAAAATGATTGTATTTTCTGTAAAAAATATCTTACAAATTGATGCAAATATTATTATTATATAGGATTTACAGTTATATAGCACCCACGGTTTGCACAGTGTGCAAATACACTTATCTTCTACTTTGACCAGTTTTAAAACTAGTAATAGTGCAGTTAAAAAAAAAAAAAAAAACTTTAAATTACGTGTCTAGTACAAAGCATGGCTAAATTACTTAGAAAAGAAATAAATGCCTTTAACCACTTCAGTTCTGAAAGGATTTGCCCCCTTCCTGACCAGAGCACTTTTTGCAATTCGGCACTGCGTCGTTTTAACTGACAATTGCGCGGTCATGCAATGTTGTACCCAAACAAAATTGACACCCTTTTTCTCCCACACAAATAGAGCTTTCTTTTGGTGGTATTTGATCACCTCTGCGGGTTTTTATTTTTTGCGCTATAAACGAAAAAAAAAAACGTAAAACAAATAATTTAAAAGTTTAGGCCAATATGTATTCTACATATTTTTGTTAAAAAAAAATTGCGATTGATTGGGTTGCGCAAACATTATCGCGTCTACAAACTATGGGAATAGATTTATGGCATTTTTATTATTTATTTATTTTACTAGTAATGGCGGCAATCTGCAATTTTTATCAGGACTGCGATATTGCGGCAGACATATCGGACACTTTTGACACTTTTTTAGGACCAATGACATTTATACATCACATGTCCCCTGACAGAATGGAGACTTGCCATGTTTACACTGGCAGATCTCCGCTCTGCCTCTGTAACAGGCGATCACGGGTCGCAGGCGGACATCGAGTCCGCCCGACCCGCGGGCACGCTCATACAGCTTGCAGCGGGCGCAAGAGCATGCCGCCGCCACGCACTCCCACCTGCAACTGTGGCTATGTGAGCCGCCATGTACAGCTATGGCAATTCGTGCAGCAGTGCCAACCTGCCACCGTATTATGACAGCAGCCGGTTGGCAACTGGTTAAAAAAAGTTTGTGCAACAGCATTACAAACATTAATGAGCAGAATGAAAGCAATGTTAAAATGTTTACATGTTACATCACATGTTTTATTGATAAAAAGAGTATATTGGGGTTGATTAAGTTTAGTTAGGCCCCTTTCATACTTGTGCAACTTGAAAGTCGCGTGTTTTTACCACGATTTTACCGCAATTTTTTGCTGCAATTTTGATGTGACTTGAAGCAAGGCCCATGTAATTCTGAGGTCTATGGACCTCAAAGCTCAACAAAGTCGAGCCAAGGTAGTGCAGGGACTACTTTGAAGTCGCTGCGACTTGAAATCGCACGGATATGAATGGTACTCATTGAAAATCATGGAGAATGACTTGTCATGCCACTTTGCAGTCCCAAGTCACAGGACAAGTCGCACAAGGCCCCTTTCACACTTGTGCAATGTAAAAGTTGCGCAATTTTACCACAATTTTGCCGCAATTTTCATGCGACTTGAATCGATGCCTGTGTAATCCTAAGGTCTATGGACCTAAAGTCGCATCAAAATCAGACCAAAGTTGTGCAAGGACTACTTTTATATGACTTTGCAGTCCCAAGCCACAGCACAAGTGTGAAAGGGGCCTAAGGGGTTTAATGCCCAACTGAAGCTTCAGCCTTCCTTGCATTACTAATTCTATCTCTGCCACTGTCCCACACAGCTGGTAATACATTTAACTGGCACAAGGTCATTCAACTCACTTAGACCCCTTTCACACTGGGGCTTTATTACAGCGCTATAGCGCTAAAATTACCGCTTCAATAAAGCTCTAAAAATTATCTTCATGCATCTCAATGGATGCTTCCTAACTGAGGTGTTGCGCTAGCGCTGAGCTGAAGAAAATCATGCAAGCATGATTTTTCAGGAATGTGGGGAGCGGTGCATACCCCGCTCCTCCACCGCCAATGCCATTAGATTGAATGGACAGCGCTCCCGTAGCGGCTGTACACCGATCCGGGAGCACCGAGTGCTGGCACTTTTAACCCCTGTTTAACCCCTTGTGGGGGGGGTTAAAAGTGCCATGCTGCCGCCCGAATAGCGTCGCCATGGTGCTGCTATTACAGCGGTAGATCGTCGCTAAATTAGCGGCGGTTTACCGCTGACGATCGGGGCAGTTCCAGTGTGAAAGGGCCCTTAATGTGACCCCAGGCAAACAAGTTCCCCTCCCCCCGGTGGCACTTGATTAGGCCACGCTGAACACACTGAAGATTGCTGCAAGGAGTGATGCCACATCATTACTATGTTTTTTACAAAACGGGGGGTGGCCAAAATAAATAGCAGGGAGTCCTTTAGAGGGGTTATTACCCAAACTGGGGTTGTGATTTACAAATGAGAAATAATAAGAACCTTTTTTTTTTACTTCTAAAATGATTTTAACTGACACTATGGAACTGATTTACTCAAGGATATGCAGACACATCATATTTGGACCACCAAATTGTATATTCATGGAACAGTCAGCAGCATATACTCTATAAGCTGAATTTACTAATAAGTGTTCTTTTCTATGGATTGTATGGATATACGCTGGCTAAGCCTTGGCATGCCTAAAATAAAAATGTGATTTTCTCTAATGTTTTGGGTCTAGCTACCAACCTATAACATTGTAAACATGCATGCCATAACCAAAAAGCATCTATATTCTTTTAGAGGGTCCAACGATGTAGCTGTTACAGCACAACTGACATGTGCAGAAGAAAACCAGATAATGCTCTGTCTGTGAAAAAGCTGCAGAGAAATATATTAAAATATTTAGGTGACTTAACAGATATCAAAGTTGATCACATAAATAGAAAGCTTAATAGATTTGAATAATGGCTCCTACCTGTCCTTTCTATGGAGCTTCCACTTTGACTATAATCTGTATCATTGCATTCAAATGATGCTATTTTATCATAGCTCCGACACCCAGTCAAATATGAGAAACTAGGCTAATGGAAAGAATGGTAAGCTAATATTATCTGGTCTGACATCATTCCATATTTAGTAATGAAGGCACTTTCCCAACATTAAAGACTGCATTAAAATGTATAATAATATTCTGTTATCTGTGTTTGTGTAATTAATCTATGTTCGCTTTGCATCCACCATAGCTGACACCACATTAGTTACAACACAGTATGTTGCAATCTTCTTTGCATACAAAGTGAAAGAGCTGTGAGCACTGCATACTACTTCACAGATGTACGACCTCAGCATTAACCTTGCTAGACCTCACTGATGCTAAAAATGCAAAAAGAATGTAGTGCGCGCACATTATAAATAAAACATTTAATAAAGACAAATAATGATGATTATGTATTACACAAAAGATCTTCTGCAAAACACTTATCTTCGTTACTGTATGCACCATCGTCCTCGCTACAACATTAGACCTTAGCCATGCTAAATCTTTTCAATTAATAAGCATTGTAACTTCTAGAAACGGTTTCCTTCTGTTGTTTAATAATATATAACCTTAAAAAATATAAACAATATATCATTCAATTTTGCACAACATATTAATCAGAAATACAGTATGCAAAAAAAATGTTGTATAGCACTGCATTTTGGAATGGTTAGCAGTCCACTATTGTAGATCTTACATAAAAACTGCTTATGGCCTGAGGCTCTAATTGGCTTCAAAAAAGTTGGGCTCACCCACTTGTGGCATTAGCAAATCAACATTTGCTATTGTCTTCCTACTTCTCCTCCCAGCCAATTAGGACGGGAAGTGGGTCCTAAGATCGGATGGGCCGGGAGGAGAAGCGTCTGGATTGGCCAGGAGGAGAAGCCGGGGAAGCCGCCGAAGCCATCCGCGACCAGGATGGGGTACGTGCACGGCTGGTGGGAGCTCAAGTGAGGGGACGAGGGGGTGGGGGGTTTGTTTGCCTCCGCCCAAAAAATGGAGCACCAGCTGCCACTGCTGCATATAAGGATAATAGCGCAGACAATGTGTTTAAAAAAAGATAAAAGTACACATAGTGCTCTCCTTAACATAAATTTGAAAATTTACACTCACACGCAATATGACTGAAACTAGCTTATCACACGGGAAGCTGCTCCTTAATGTAGCTATACACTGGTGAGTATTCCCACTCTATTCAACAGCTAGTGGTCCAGCCATTAAGGTGAGAGTGGGCCCACAGGGGTTAGTGGTGGGTGCAATGAATATTGTTTTCCGGCACCATGAAGTGGACATGAAAATATAAGTGTATTTCACTTAAATTGTATATTTTAATAATTGCACCATTTATTGGAGTGGCTAATCCTAGCAATTTCACTATTTATTATTTGTTGTATTATTTATTTTACGTGAGTTTATGATATTTGCCATTGTACAATTATACTAAATGTGGCACATAATTTGGATTTAGTTGTATAAATTACAATAAGTAGTCTTTATTCTCCTGGTTTACTGAACACTGGGGGAGTAGCTTTAAATTTTGAATGACCCTATCAAATAGCTGCAGGGAGCCCCTAGAGGTGTACATAAGTTGATAATAAGGTAGAACTAAGTTAGTCAACTTCCATTCCTATAGTGACAGAAGAAAAATATCTGTTACATACAATAAGTATGGATTTTTGGCATAAAAGTAGACTATTCATAGAAATGTATTAGCATAAGAAAAGAGTCAGAGTTCATCTATTATCCCCAGCAGACATATGTTAGGGCAGTTAATATTTGGAAAACCAAGAGAATACTCTATTAATACGGTGACATGCATGCTAAATTGATGGCAGGACCACCGAGTTAGAGAAAATCCACCTCCATTCTGTAACCTACAATGAGCATAGGAATGGATTTTTAAATGAAGGGTGTAGTAAATTCGATGATACAATTTCAGTTATATAAGTTTTGTCCTATGATCAAATATCAGAGGCATATATGCATCTCAAACTCCTACCAGTCTTGAAAAGTAAGGAAGCTGTTTCTGCCATTTATCCATTTAACAGGGGAGTCTTACTTGATCTTAGCAGTCATTAATGCCGCATTATACTGCAAAATCTGTCTGGTATAAGCTGGCTTTAGAGGTTTGTTCTAAAACAGTATAAGAGCATTCTATTTCTAAAGCATTACATTGTGTTTTAGTGGCATGGAAAAGTTAAAAGTGGTATAAGAATGTATTGGATTTATTCATATTATGTTTGCAGAGACAACAAAATAAACTTAATATCATCAAACCTCCCCAGGTGGCCCAGTATTCAACATAGGGATTGTGGGGAACGCACACAGGAATTTGCCTACCTATATTGGATTATTTGTTGACCAGTCCTCAGTATGAATGTTCTTAAATATGAATCAAAATATTTTCCATGTGGCTTACAGCAAGTCTGTAGTTGTGAAATGGTAAAGAGGATCATAGGAGGTCATTGCTACTTTGGCTGTAGAGGCATTGCTTCTAGTAGGAGAGAGCCAATCATGAATATTGATTTATTTTGCTGCTACATAATAACAGTGAAAATTGGGAAACACTAAGTCCACTGCTTTCAAAATGTAATTAAAGAGTTTTAAACAATATTAATGGGGTACAATCGTTCCATTTGAAGGTGCAATAGACGACATCTATTTTTTTTATAATATGTGAAGGCTATAGTGCAATGTAACTATGTGATTATATACAGAAGTTTGGGCGAAAAATGCAGTTTTGGTAAATTTACTTTATTCATTAGATCTAATAGAAAGTTCATCAACAGTCTGGTCTTGAACAAGGGCAGTTTAATGTCACAATCAATACTCCACCACAGTACAACAACAACAAAAAAAGTTCAATACAGCCCATGGCCTGCACACTTTTGAGCACACTGTTCAGCCTGCTGGTGCAAAGCTGGTTCTCTATCTCCGTCAGCTGAATCAACAGTCTGTGCCAATCTGAAGATAGGGAAGGTGGGTCTGTGGCAGAATTGATCATAAGTAATATCATAGGCGTGCGCAGGGGGGTGTGCCAAGTGTGCCTGGGCACACCCTAATCACTGCGTGCGGTGCCGATTCCCTCTACTGTCTGGGCTCCCCCCCATGTTGCGTCCCCGCAGTGCTTCTAGCTTCCCTCCTCTCCTCTCTCCCTGGCTCCTGCGGGGGATGTTTCAGAATGGAGAGTGAGGGAAATG
This sequence comes from Glandirana rugosa, assembly GCA_018402905.1. Taxonomy (NCBI): domain Eukaryota; kingdom Metazoa; phylum Chordata; class Amphibia; order Anura; family Ranidae; genus Glandirana; species Glandirana rugosa. The sequence goes on from BLSH010329371.1 coordinate 1,579,434, forward strand.
CCTAGTAAATATATTATTTACCAGACTCTTCCTTTTCTAAAAGAACACAGTGAACACACTCACTTACTGTGTTAGTTCATAACTGAAGCATAGTAAATTGTGTTTACTATGCTTCAGTTTGTGAATGAACAGGAAGCTGCTCAGCACAGAGCACTATCCTGTTAATTCACTGTCCAGTGCAGCTGAGGCTGCAGAGAAAGGCATGTGTGTTTGAGCTTTGGGATGCACGCCCTAATGCAATAGGCTGCACACACCTATGAGTAATATACAGTAGGTCATTCCACCACATACTCTCCTCCACCAACCTTAGATTGCCCAAAGAACCCTGCTTAAGTGGACCCTGGGTCTACATAGCCATAGACAGACCAGACAATGACATCACAGATGTCTGGTTCACACAGATATAGAGTGGTACTGAAACATTTTCTGCACGCTATGCTTGAGGTGATTGTAGCCGTATTAGTGCAATTGTGACAGAGAAAATTGAGTACTGTCCGTGATACTTTTTTTATTTGCACTAACATACAATTTTTAAGGACAAGCTTTTGGGGTGTGCCCCCTTCTTCAAGGTCCAAGCAGTACTGACTCACAAGAGTTTTCAATATCATGGGATCATACAGCTGTACCTATGTAATTTTGTGTACCTCATTCAATGCAATAGGTGCAGCAAATTATCTTATGCTGGGGGGAAACAGGACAGAAATTGCAAACAAGGATGAATTTACACAGACATTGCATCAAGGAACATAAAGAAGATGATTTTTGCACACCTGTGGGACATCACTTCTCACAACCAGACCACACTATTGAAGACCTCAATGTTTTACTTCTTAACCACTTCAGCCCGGGAAGGATTTCCCACTTTAGGACCAGAGCACTTTTTGCGATTCGGCACTGCGTCGCTATAACTGAGAATTGCGCGGTCATGCGACGTTCTACCCAAATGAAATTTGCCTCCTTTTTTTCTCACAAATAGAGCTTTCTTTTGGTGGTATTTTATCACCTTTGCGTCATTTCTGATCGCCGCTATAAACAAAAGAAGAGCAACAAGTTTGCAAAAAAAAACAAATTTCTTACTTTTTGCTAAAATACAAATCCAAAAAAAAATATAGAAAAACATTTTTTCCATCAGTTTTGGCTGATTTATATTCTTCCTCATATTTTTGGTAAAAAAATTTGCAATCTGCGTTTATTGATTGGTTAGCGCAAAAGTTGCCGCGTTTACGGATGATGAGAATTCATTTCTGGGGTTTTTATTTATTTTTTATTTTTTACTAGTAATGGCAGTGATCTGCGCTTTTTAGCGGTACTGCGATATTGCGGCGGACATGTTGGACCATTTTGACACTTTTTTTGGGACCATTGGCATTTATACAGAAATCAGTGCTATAAAAATGCACTGATTGCTGTGTAAATGCCATTGGCAGTGAAGGGGTTAACCTGGAGGGGGCGCTCTAAGGGTTAACTGTGTTCCCTGGGCGTGTTCTAACTGTGTGTGGGCTGCCCTGGCTGGGGGAAGGGAGTGATCACGGCTTCCATGTACAGGAAGCCTGTGATCACAGCCCTTCCCCCTCTAACAGAACGGAGATCTGTGTTTACTTACACGGACCTCCATTCTTTCACTGCGGGGGAGGGCCATCGCGGATAGCCGGCGGCGATCGAGTCCGCCCTACCCGCTCCCTGGCCCCCCCAACACAGTGAGCGCGCGTGCGCGCCTCCGGCGGTGTGTGCGCGCTCACAGTGAGTGATATCGCAGCTGCCGTCATATGACAGCGGTTTGCGATGTCGAGCCACTTTGTCGCCGTCAGACTGCGGTCGGTGGTCGGCAAGTGGTTAAAGAGAATTTCGGAACTATCCAGGAAAGGAAAACATTTGACCTAAGAATGATTCTTCTTTTTGACACAAAAATTACGGTTTAAACTTCCCCCCCTCCCCAGTCTATAGCTCTCCCTCTCTGTTATCTCACTGACTCTACTGCGAGCTTTATTACCATTTGCCTTATACATTAATTTGTGTTTGTTTGTTTTTCCTTTCCCTCAGAGATTTTTTTCTTTTTTTTTCTTCTTTTTTTAACCTCCGGCTAAAACTCTTGTGAATCAGTACTGCTTGGACCTTGAAGAAGGGGACACACCCTGAAAGCTTATCCTGAAAAATTGTATCTTACTGCAGGCTATGAAAACAGTAATTACACATAAACAGCACTTATCCTTTAAGCATATTTCAACAATTTAGTTTTGCCAGCCTTAGTTCTCAGCAGTGTTGAGCTGGCCATTAAAACTACCAAAGTATTGGAAGTCAGCCCCTAGAACATATTTGACATGTTATAAAAAAGCTGATTTATTTGCCTTCAATATCTCACGGTCTTGAAAAATGCATACATAATGTAGATGATTGTGCATTTATAGTGAAAAATGTCCAATCTGGAAAGTATTTAGCACTCTTCATCTGACATTAGTTCTTTATGATTTGATTTATTTGTGGCCCTTGTATATAGGGCTCTAACAATGTTTCTTTTTCAAGGAAGTGTAGCAAAAACTTTAGATGGAAATTATTTGGAACAATTCATTTATTCATCTATTCTCCTCTAAGCAAGAACATAAAAAGGAAATATCATTTTGCCTACATGTCCCTATTGCACTAAATACAAAGCCAGCCTTCCTTTATGAGATCAAATGAATGCCTGTCCATGGTATGCATTTTGCATAATTGTCATAGCAATTCAATTTCATTGTACGTATGTCTGCCATATTGAAATGTTCACTCAGAGGCAATGCATATGCACAGGACAGGAGATAGTATACCTCAATTTACGAAATGATCTTCTCATGCAAAGCTGTGAGATTATGACAGGTGACATAGGTTGCAAATGTAGTGGTCTCTTCAATATTATTTTCTATGGAGGTATTATAATAGGACTGGGCCAGAAAACAAGCAAATGGTCTATTTTTATGCATGTATTTCGAATCCATTAATGATTTCACCACTCAAGTGATTCATTTACGAAAACGAGGGATATCTACTGAGATAATGATGCAATTTAAAAGTAAGGCAAGATTTCTATTCACTGATTGCTTCTGTCAGAAAAAGCTTTAAATCGCCTATGTTTAAATGTAAACACACAATAGTGACTTTTAAAGCCAAAAACAACACAAAACTAAAGCGTTATCCATAATATCCTTGTCCCTAACCTTAACATACTTTATAGATGACTCTTTCACTTACCCCTATCATTTAACCTTACCCTCATAAGAATCCTAAGACATAAGAAAACAGCTTTACATTTTCTATTTTAAGATTCAGAACATGCTCCATCTCATTGCTAGGACATTGATTCCCCCTTTGTGGCCTGCTCTGAATTTTTCACTACAAACATAATTTTTCAGTAAAACAGGCTCACTGCAAGTGATGCCTGCAGACAGGGAATCATTGTCCATTACGGTACTCCAACATGGCTGCCAGGTGCACCCATTAGGTTCAATTCACAGAGCGAATCCACAAAGACAAAGAACTTTATTTTTTTTTTTTTCCAAATAAAGTTTTATTAAGAATAAAACATGTTTACAGAGCAAGGAATATAGTGACAAGAAATACATTTTTGTGAGATAATAGTATAATCAGAATACAGATCCTTGTCGACAATACCCAACAGTATGATATACTTTCATTGAAAAGGGGTTATGACATCGAGACTTAGTGGTGTCAAGATTGGTCTGCTATGTAGATAGAGGGCTTTAGGGTTTAGGTCCTCTGCGTCCAGCGCAGGAGGGGGGTGTGGAGCATTAATGTGGCAACTTTAGTTTACACGTGATTGGGTATGGTTGAGGGGGGTGGGAGAGATGAGGGAGGGGGAGGGAGGGGGATGGAGGGGAGGGAATGTTACATGTTAGGCTGTTGTATGGCGAGATTTAACCATTATTGTATCTGTGTTTGGATAGTGTTCTATGGTTTTGTAGAGTTTTCGGTCGCAAGGTACACTCTAGAGGGTGGAGTAAAATGTCGGAGGTGTTCCATGTTGTCTAGGTTCTTCCATGAGCAGTGTGTGTCAGTCAGGGGAGATAAAATGAGGGGATCGTGTTTACAGGTGGTTGATCGGGATAGAGATTTTCATAGTTTGTTTGTAGAGGTCGGTTGATTGGAAGTGTGTCCAGCAGGTCCAGCGTTTCGTATATGTTTTAGGGCTGTTGTGGGAGATGGCAATGAGTTCCTCCATCTCTGCGATCTTGTCTATTTGTCTGAACCAGTCTGTCATGGATGGGGATTTGGTAGTGCCCCACAGTCTGGGTATACACAGTTTTGCGGCGTTTACCATAGCCATAGCCAGTGATTTGTGATAAGTCATGTCTGAGTGTGATTGGTGGTGTAAGAGGTATTGTTCCGGTGTATATTCCAGTGGAAATGTGGAGATGGAGCGTATCTTGTCATGAACTTGTTTCCAGAATGTGGAGATGTTGGGACAGTCCCACCATATGTGTTGGAGTGTTCCTGTTGTCTGGGAGCATCTCCAGCATTTGTCTGAAATGTTCTTATTAAATTTTGCTAAAAGTGATGGGGTGCGATACCAGTGTGAGACTAGTTTATAATTGTTTTCTTGAATGGAGACATTCAAGGAGCCTTTGTGTATGTGGTGGAATATGTTGGTCCAATCCGATTCTGAGAGGTTGGTTTGGAGGGACTGGGCCCATGATTCGCAGTTTTTACTATTGTTAGGGGGTGTAGATTCCCAAAGCATATTGTGTATAAGGGAAATTACATGTCTTAATGGTTTTTCTTCCATACACATGGAGTCAAACAGGGGGGGGTCAGGTGGTGGTGTTTTGTGAGCTTTGAGGCGTTTGACAAAGTGTCGGATCTGAATGTATCCGAAGGGATCAAGTTGGTTGGTTTCGCGGTCTCTATTTATGAGAGATCGGTCGTAGATAGTCCCGTTCTCTGTAATATGGTGTAGCCTTAGTCCCGTCGGTGATTGATTCTTTGCCAAGGGGTGGGGGTCTGTGCCCGGGGGGAAACTTGGATTATGAAGTATTGGGGTTAGGGGACCAGGACATGCCGAGATCTGGTATTTTTGATTGGCTGTGTCAAAGACGGATAGAGATGGGCCAATTGTGGGATGTAGTGTGAGTTCTAGTGGTCTGTGGTTTTTCTTCAACCAGGGGGTTTGAGCTGTAGGGGTCGGTGAGAAGGAGTGCTCCAGTGTTACCCAGTCCTTAGATTGGTGGTGCACGTTCCAGTCCAATACTCTTTGTAGGTGACAGGACATGTAATATCTGTATATGTCGGGCAGGCCGGTGCCTCCTTTAAGTTTGGGTTTTGTGAGTTGAGAAAATTTAATCCTGGGGGTTTTATAGTTCCAGACAAAGTCTTTAAACAGTTTTCTGCTGTAGTCAAAAAAGGATTTGGGTAAGGAGATGGGGATTGTCTGCAGGAGGTAGAGGAGGCGGGGTAGGACATTCATCTTTAGAATCGCTATCCTCCCGAACCAGGAAAATTTAGTTTTATTCCATCTTTTTAGATCTTCGGCAATAGTTTTGAGGGTGGGAAGGAAGTTAAGGGCGTATAGGTTCGTTAATTTTGAGGGGACTTGGATGCCCAGATAGGTTATGGCTACTGTGGTCCATTCAAATGGGAATGTCTGTTTGCAATGTGCCAATTGATCTTTGGGTAATGTAATGTTCAGGGCTTGGGATTTGGTATAGTTAATTTTCAAATGAGAGATGAAGTGAAAGAGGTCAAGGTCAGCTAGGAGGTTGGGGATTGTGATGAGTGGTTGAGAAAGAAAGAGGAGGATGTCATCTGCATAGGCAGCTATTTTGAACTGTTTCTTTTGGATATCTATTCCATGGATGTTTTTGTTCATTCTAACCATGTTTAGGAAGGGTTCTAGGGTGAGGACAAAAAGTGTGGGGGACAAGGGACATCCTTGTCGCGTCCCATTGTGAATGGAAAAGGCGTCTGACAGGGTACCATTTGCTCTGACTCGTGCTGTAGGGTGCGAGTATAAGGACATGATGGAGCATATGAGATTGTTTTCTAGTCCGAATTTGTGGAGGACGGCGTTGAGGTAATCCCAGGCCACCCTGTCAAACGCCTTTTCTGCGTCAAGGGAAAGAAAGAACCCCGGGTGTTTGGATTTTGTTAGCCAGTGGTGTATATTGATCGCTTTCAGCGTGTTGTCTCTAGCCTCTCTGCCGGGTATAAAACCAACTTGGTCTGTAGAGATGGTAGAGTCAAGGAGTAGGAGGAGGCGATTGGAGATGATTTTGGCGTATATTTTGATATCTGTGTTTAACAGCGAAATGGGTCTGTAGCTGGGGGGTCTTTCGATGTCCTTGCCTGGTTTGGGGATTAGGCAGATGTGGGCGTCTAATAGATTTTGTGGCGATGTTTGGGGTTTGGCTAGAAGATTAAAGGCTTTGAGGAAAGAGGGGCATAGGGAGTCATGAAAAGTTTTGTAGTACGATAGACAGAAGCCGTCAGGGCCTGGGCTCTTGCCCGTTTTCATTTGTTTGATAGCTAGTGTGAATTCTGATTTCGATATCGGATTTTCTAATGTCTGTCTCTGTTCTGGGGATATTGGTTTAGGGCCGTACTCTGTCAGGAAGTCTGTAATTATTTCAGTTCTGGACTTAGGGTTTTTATTCGGTTTAGGGACTGGGGGGAGATTGTATAGTTCCTGGTAGTAGAGGGCGAATTGTTTCGCAATGTCTTCGTTTTTGTGCAATAAGTTGTTTTGGTGGTCTCGTATGGCTCTTATGAGCGTGCTGGCTTTTTTGGTTTGGAGGGCGTGGGCAAGTAGTTTACCACTTTTGTTGCCGTGCTCGTAAAAGAGTCTGTTGGTGAGCGTGAAGCGTCTATGTGTTTATTTAAGCAGTTCAGATCGAAGGTCTTCTCTAATCTCTTCGAGCTTTTCTAATGTTTGTTTTAATTGTGAAAGTTTATGTGCTTTTTCTATGTCACGTATTTGGGATAGTAGTTTATCTATTTTGAGTTTTTGTTGTTTGCGTTTCATTGATGCTTTTTGGATTAGGATGCCTCTAATCACGCACTTATGGGCTTCCCATTGGGTTATGGGAGTTACGTCCGGGGTGTCGTTAGTTGTGAAAAAGTTTCTAAGGTGGTCTGTGATTTCTGTCAAAGTGACTTGATCTGTTAAAAGGGAGGGGTCCAGTCTCGAAATGTTGTGTGCAGTAATTTTTTCGGGGAATGATATAGTCACCGTGGTCGGGTTATGGTCAGAAAGAAATTGAGGTTCAATGGTGGCTTCCTTGAGGCAGGAGAGGTCTGCTTGTGATAGGAAGATGTAATCAATCCTAGAGTACCTGTTGTGGGGGATGGAGTAAAACGTGTAATCTTTTGTGCGGGGATGGAGAATCCTCCATGTGTCATGTAAGGAAAGTGTATTTAAATGAGATTTGATGCGTTTGAGAGCTGTGTAGGTGAGTGTGGAAGAGCCGGATGATGTGTCCTCTATTGGGTTCAAGGCAACATTAAAGTCACCCCCTAGGATGAGAATGCCCGATTGGAAGGAGGAAAGTTGGAGAGCTACGTTATTGAAAAAACTAACTTCGGCTGAATTGGGACTGTATATGTTAGCAATGGTTATAGGGCGGTTCCATAGTTTCCCTTTAATGAAGCAAAAGCGACCGTTTCCGTCCATTAGGGAATCTGTGATGTCGAGTGGGAGATTTTTAGCGACTAGTATAGATGTACCTTTGGTTTTGGCTATAGGATTGGGAGCATGGAACACTGTGGGGAAGTCTTTGTTTTGTAATTTAGGGATGTGGTTTGTTTTGAAGTGCGTTTCCTGTAATAGGACTACATCTGCTTTGGTTTTTTTGAGATAGAGCATGAGTTGGGATCTTTTTTCGGGTGAGTTAAGTCCTTTTACATTGAGGGATATGAGTTTGAGGGATGCGGTGAAGCTATGGGGTTCGGATTTTGTCATGTTGTGATTTCTGGATCTAGGTGATGCATTCATGTTAAAGAAGGAGCACAGCCTTGGGGTGGTGGGTGAGTAGGGGGATAGAGGGGTAGGTGTGGTGAGGGGGTTGTCACTTTTTGAAGTGTTAAGTCTCGAGGTACAGATATTAGGGTATGTACTTAGGTACGGCAACGGTGAAACAGAACCAGCTGTTTCGCCTAGTATGTAGGTGTCGCCTAGGGGTCAGTACAGGTGTGTGGCCTGTGCTGTTGTAGGGATGTGGAAGGCTCGGATTCAATGGCCGAGAGGTTCTGTGTGGAGTGTCAGTTAGTAGGGAAGAATCAGTTGTGGTTACTACACCACTCCCGTAGCCGTCGCGGGCATCTGGGTAGGTAGTTGCTTGGACCATGGGGATGTGGGAATGGGGGTTTGGACTTGGGTAAGTCTCATGTTTGAGCATCTAACATAGCTTTTTAGTTGATCCCATTTTATGATCATGGGGGGGAGTGTTGGGGTAGGTTTCTGTAATTGTACTTCAATGCGCCCCTGTAATGGGACATCTCACTGTATGTGAATGGTGTATATAAGTTAGGTTTGTGTGAGAATATGATGTTGAGGGGATAGATGGTGAGTATGAGGGATGAATTCTATGTTGCTTGTATGGAGTGTGTTGTTCGGGTACCGTAGGGCTGTGTGGGTGTGAATAAGCTATATAAGATTACAAGGTGTGCCCTGAATAAGTGTTTACAGAGACTTTGCAACTGTTTTTTAACTAAACCAGTGAGGGTGGTGTGCCCTCCTGAAC
>BLSH010329371.1:1594748-1611649 GCA_018402905.1 Glandirana rugosa
AGACATGACAGCAAGGGAGGAAAGGGTCGTGACGTAAAGTGTGATATTTACAAAGTGTTTAGGAATTGTATTCCTTTTCCTAAGTATAAAAGTCGGAGCACTGATATTAAAAGTTTAGAAAAAACTTGAGTCGACTTTTCTTGTCAGTGAATAATTTTTTATTTCAAGACCCCCGCACCGAACCTGAGGCTCCTACTACCGGCGAATCTGGAGCGCGAGGCGGTGGAGTGCCGGCAGGACATTCGATGTCTCCTGGTGTCTACTGTGGTCGACGTAACTTCTGTACCCCTTCAGTCTGTGTCGGGCGAGCGCTAGTGGGTCTCGGAGCCCGTGTGTCGACTCGCGCTTGTATGGCGAGAGCGGAACATCTCCGGTATGTTCGCGCTCAGCTGTGTGCCCGAGGCTCTGGGTGATCGCGAGCGGGCTGTGTCTGACTTCCCCATGTCTTCAATGCAGCTGGTGTCATCTGTGGTCCTCTGTAGCTTACAGGACGGCCGTGAGGTGGCGGAGCGCGAGGTCTAAGCGGCCATCATCCTCGGAGTCCAAGCCACGCCCCCAGAACTTTATTTTTTAATAAGTGACTGTTCTTTTCAGCTGAGTTCAAAAAAGATTTGAAAATTATAGTCACGAGGCTGAAAATATGAATCCTTTTCCTTATGTTAAGGATTTGTGAAACATTTATAGTGTGAAATGCAGTGCTGGGAAAGGAGGGAACGACAGTACAGATGTCCTTAACTAACACTTAAATTTAACCATAAACCTAAATTATAACACTGAATCCAAAATTTTCACTTAACCATTCCTCTAACCTAACCTTAACCCTAAACTCAAATCGGAACCAAAGTTTTAAAAAAATGTTAGGAGGTAAATTTTTTTGGTAGAATAGACTTTGTTGGGGATGATTTACTAAAGGGGTCGGGAATCTATCCTCTATACCTGAAAGTATTGGATATTTTGTTGGTCTAGGACTCTAGGTGATGGAATAGAATAGCAGGGAGGTGAAGGAAAGATATGTATGTGCTATTTTGGTTGTAAATCCTTATCCATACCCAGTGCAGTGATTAGCCTCAGGTGATACACAGAGATGAAACAAATTCTTCTACATTAGTTGTACCTGTTTATCTGTAGCCATCTATTCTCTACCTCTGTTCAAAGTGCAGAATTTACACCGCTTTACTGAGCTTCCAGAGGAAGGGGGCAGGGATTTGACATCACAAACTGCACAACTCAGAGAGGAGAGCTGAGTAATCTGAAACCTGAGTGGAGGGAAGGGACACACCCCCTTTATATATTCTCATAGGGAAATATGTACAGTTGAGGCTGTCAGTCAAAGGCTGTTTGCTAGAGGTCCTTTCCCCAGTCCTCCTCGATCTTTTAGAGTTGGCATAACCTGCCAGAAATGACTCATACAGATAGCAGAGGAACAAGACTGCAGACAGAAACCATACCTAGTGCTTTGAATTAAAGCAAGTAAACACTATAGAAGGGTATGCTTTGTTCATATTTCAAGTCAGAGGTTTACAACCACTTTAAGCAATTACATTTTTTTTAACAAGAAATGATTAAACTTTAATATAGGCCCTTGATGTATATTGTATCTGCAGGCATTGCAGAGTAATTTACAAAGTTTACCTTTAGGCCCCTTTCACACTGGGGCTGGCGGGCGGTAGCGGTAAATCCCCGCTAGTCTCAGCGGGGATTTAGCACTGTTATAGCGGCGCTACGGCGCCGCTATGCAGGCTAATGTGTGGCACTTTTAACCCCCCACAAGGGGTTAAAAGTGCCGGCACTCAGCGCTACTGAGGCGGTGTGCAGCCGCTTCAGCAGCACTTGCCATTCATTTCAATGGCAGGGGCGGTAGAGGAGCGGTAAATTACCGCTCCCCTCACCGCCCCAAAGATGCTGCTTGCAGGACTTTTTGTAACGTCCTGTTAGCGCACCGCCTCAGTGTGAAAGCACTCAGGGCTTTCACATTGGGGTGGATGGGGGGGACTTTTGAGGCGCTTTACAGACGCTATTTTTAGCTAAATAGCGTCTGTAAAACGCTCCAGTGTGAAAGTAGCCTAAAAAAGTAACTTCCATAACATAGTTCTGCAGCAGTCAGAACCTAACATTCAACATGGATTACTGAGTCTAGGTCAAGAGTTTGTAAAGTACATAGCAATGTATAAAGTGCAGGAGACAGGAATAAGTAGTTTAGTAGACAAGATAACAGAGTGTAGTGTATGTTGGGTTGAGCACAGTTTAAAAAGTGTAACAGTCAGGAGTATGTAATGCACTAATGCACTGCCACATGGTGATTAGAAGGACAGAGCTTAGTAGACAGACAGTCAAGGTCAGGTGTCAGGCTCAGAGATCAGTAGCAATAGCAGTAAAGAGGCTCCACTGACCAGCTGTATAAGCACACAAGCAAGTCACCCTGGTGGATGATGCAGGCTCACCTGAGGTGCAGGGTCTAAGCACTAACCGGTATTCGCCAGATCTTCCGATGGTGGAGATGGGTTTTACTGCATATTAGCACAAAGTCACAGCCCTCAGGATCACCTCGGCAGAAGATGAGCAAGCCTGGTCTAGTAGCAGCTATAGCAGGTAGGGATCAAGCAGAAGCATAGTCAGTAAACAAGCGCCAAAGGTCGGTAACAAGGTATTGCAGGTTGGGAACAAGAGGAAGTGTAGTTGAGGAACAAGCCAAAGGTTGGTAATGAGTGGTAGTGGAGATAATGATAGCTGCAGGTATGCAAAGATATTGGCTGGAGAGAGCACAATAATCTGGTAAACAGGAAGTGCAAAGACATGGCTTAAATAGGAAGTTCATGGGAGGAGCAAGGAGTTCAAGGTTCACCAGAAACAAGGTACAAGTCAAGATTATCCAAGTGTTCAGACAGGATGCAGTCCAGCATCTTAGGTGGCTCCTTAGCAAGGAGAGCTACTGCCGGAATCAGCAGAGGTTGTGGGTTCAGATCCTGGCTCCCTTCTTCCAGGATGTCTCCTGGATGTCTTAGGGCGAGGTTTGTAAGGAAACATCTAGTGGAATTCTCTTGTTAATATAAGAACATGAACATTCTCCTCAGATTCCCAAGAATATCCTTCCAATTGAACCAGATACTGTAATTTGTTCCTAAAGATCCTGGAATCAAGAATTTTCTCCACCACAAAGTCTTCTTCACCTTGCAGCTCAACAGGTGGAAGGGGTGGGAAAATTTTCCCCGAGAAGGTGTTTTTCATGAAATGGTTTAAGCAAGGATACATAAAACTACGGGTGAATCTTCATACTGTCAGAAAATTTTAAGAGAAAGGTGACTGGGTTAATTTGAGCTGAAATCTGGAAAGGTACCATAAACGTTTGGCCCAGCTTTAAGAAAGGAATGTGCTCCTTCAAATTTTGGGTTGATAACCAAACTTTGTCACCCACATGAAAGGCAGAAAGTGATCTGCAATGTCTATAAGCAGCAATAATGTAATATACCTGAGCCTCCCTCAAAGTCTTGATCAATTTCTCCTGAATTTACTGCAATGTGTTCCATATATGTTCTTTAAAAATACTTGATGGGGTGTAGTGCCATTGATCTTCAGACACCTGGCAACTTAACACTCCTGCAATGTAGTTTATCTGTTGGTAACAGCAGGAATTGGAGTTGAGATAGGGAGATCAGGAATAAAAATGGGATGATAACCAGTGTTTAAGAAAAAAGGACTTTGAGCAGTGGAGCTATGTTTAGATTTGTTAAAAGAATATTCTTCTGCATTCTGAAGATGGTCCATCCGGTCATCCTGAATATAACTGACAAAACATCAAAGGCATTGCTCCAGAGTTTAGTTGGTCCTCTCAGTCTGACCATTAGACTGACCATCATTTGCTATATCAGCCTCCATGTTTGGGCCAGATTATTCTGTCATAGTCAGGGGTAAGGACTGGAGACCAGTAGCAGTAATGAGGCTTCCACTGACCAGCTGGATAAGTACACAATTAGGTAACCCCGGACAGATGACTCAGGCTCACCTGAGGTGTGGAGTCTAAACACTAACAGATATTCACCAGAGCTACTGATGGTAGAGATGGGTTTTGCTGCATGTTAGTACCGGGTTATTTTCCTCAGGATCATTTGACCAGGAGGGGAGCAAGCCGAGGTCCAATAGCAGATAAAGCAGGTAGGGATTAAGCAGAAGCGTAGTCAGTAAGCAAGCCAAAGGTCAGTAACGAGTGGTTGCAGGTTGGGAACAAGCTGAAGGGTAGTCAACGAACAAGCCAAAGGTCAGTAACAAATGGTAGTGGAGATGAGGACAACTACAGGTAGCACAATAATCCAAGAGTTCAAGGTTCACCAGAAACAAGGTACAAGACAAAAATATCCAAAGCTGCAGACAAGATGCTGTCCATCATCTTTGGTGGCTCAGCAAGGAAAGCTACTATTGGATGCAGCACCTCATGAGTTCAGATTCTGGTTCAGGCATTGCAACCATTTTTTGGGTGAGTTTGAACCCATGAATCATATCATTTGTTTCTGTATTTCCACATAAAAGGCAAACAGGTTAACTGTTGGAAACAGTAATGGTTTAGGTGATTTAACTTAAAATGTACCAGCTATATGATTTCAGGTATATCCCCTACTGTTTGTCTGCCGGCAACTGGAGAGAGTGGAAAAAAAAGGAAAAGCATATTTTGTTTTGGATTTAATATGTAAGGATCTCCAGATCCTAGTAATTGATGATACATTTAAACTAGTGGCTGCTCTGTTATTGAAAACACCAGTCACCTTACCATTCTCTGCATGAATTTGATATTTATTCCTTTCAAGAGCTGTTCTCTCTTTCTTTTAGACCTACTTGACATTACTAAGTCAATGAAATCTGATTTCTATCTCTTTAACAACCTAAACAGTATATCCTATCTCCCTTAATCTCCCTTGCTTTTGGCAAAACATGTTTTTAGGTGATTATCTCTTCTCATGATTTCTACCTGACAAACAACTTCCCATTTTTAATGCTGTGTACTGTGTCCCTTTTTCAATTTTCTTTCTGCATTGGGAAGATCATTAAAGAGTCTTGTATTATTACTAATGTCTTCTAAAAGAATTGCTTACAATCCGCGGATTTACAGCTCAATTGTGACCATCTCCAGTCCCGAGTACATATATTGTACAAATATCCAAAACATTTTGTGAAATATGCCTGGTTTATAGCTTGTAAAAATAATTGTACAGTGTGTGATTTGACCTATCCAGGTTTATTATACAGTACATATGTTTATTATACATATGTCTAAATATATTAATAAATAAATACATTATTAAACAAATGTAAAAAAAAACTGAAAATGTATTGCTTTTTTTACAAGTACTTTCAGAGACAAACATCCACATTTAAAAAAAATAGACCTAAACTCAAATATGCTATGTTATAGGAGCATCTAGAAATGTTAAAGGAGGTCTAAAATCATTATAAGGTGTTTGCAATTACTGCATAAACATAAGTAAAAAACAGTCCATAAAACAAAGTTTATCAGATGTCCGTACTCATAGCAGCGCTCCCTTCACAATTGTAATATGGCTGGCATTCATATGTATCCCATATGAAGAAAAGAGGAGTGATGTAAAAATGGGTGATGAAAAAGATCCATGAATGGGTGAAGGTTCCAGTTTAAAGTTCATATGTGTGCACCACACACCAGATTCTGCACCACATGAGTCACGCTCCCCTAAGGGTTTACACTCAGCAGAAAGAGGTTAAATATTCACCTTGAGTAAGCCAAATGTCTTCCACTCATTAAAGGTACACTTGAACAGCCCATCACTCCATGGGTGGTTAATCATGTGAAAAACGGGGGCTCCACATAGCGTAATCTTGTTTCAAAAATTTATTATAAAACCACCCCCTTAAAATCACACTTACACAATGTAAACTTTAATCAGCATAAAATGAAAAAAACATAACGTTGTCACCCATCAGTATGGAACGCTGTCTGCCATCTACTGCATCCACTGCACTGATAATGTCTGGCTATTTCTTCCTGTCCGTGACACACAAATGTTACTTCCAGTCGCAGCTAGGTCACGCCCTGATGCGTTTTGTCTTCACAACTTCAACAGAGGGCGTGACCTAACGGCACAGCATCCCAAGTTATATGACCAGTGCAGTCAATCAATCAACAACCCGAGCATTTGTCACACTGCTTCACAGCAGTGCACGCTAGTGGCATCAATAACACACAATTGTTTCTTGATCTACACCACAAACTGAACTGGTCCGCTAACACTTTACCTCCAACGGGCTTACAAACCCAGATACTATTGGGTAAAGAACATTAACAAATCTATTTAAAAATATTAAAACTTACATGCCAAATGAATATATGTCAATTAAAAACATTGAATAATGACAATAAATTGATCCAATCTTTATTATTATTCTAAAATTAGAACCAACAGGATAACAACTAAAAATTAAATTAAATTAAATCTTTATCAAATAACTTGTGAAACCAAGCTGTATAACATGTTATGTACCTAATTTCTATATACAGTTGTGCTCATAAGTTTACATACCCTGGCAGAATGTATGATTTCTTGGCCCTTTTTCAGAGAATATGAATGATAACACAAAAACATTTATTTCACTCCTGGTTAGTGTTTTTCTGAAGCCATGTATTATCATTCAACTGTGTTTACTCTTTTTAAATCATAATGACAACAGAAACTACCCAAATGACCCTGATCAAAAGTTTACATACGCTGGTGATTTTGGCCTGATAACATGCACACAAGTTGACACAAAGGGGTTTGAATGACTATTAAAGGTAACCATCCTCACCTGTGATCTGTTTGCTTGTAATTAGTGTGTGTATGTATATAAAAGGGTCAATGAGTTACTTGACTCCTGACAGACCCTTGCATCTTTCATCCAGTGCTACACTGACATCTCTGGATTCTGAGTCATGGGGAAAACAAAAGAATTGTCAAAGGATCTGCGGAAAAAGGTAGTTGAACATATCCAAGGAATTGAGAATGCCAACAAGCAGTGTTCAAACTCTAATCAAGAAGTGGAAAATGAGGGGTTCTGTTGAAACCAAATCACGGTCAGGTAGACCAACTGAGATTTCAGCCACAACTGCCAGGAAAATTGTTTGGGATGCAAAGAAAACCCCACAAATAACTTCAGGACTCTCTGAAAACATATGGTGTGACTGTTTCAAGATGCACAATAAGGAGGAGCTTGAAGAAAGATGGGCTGCATGGTCGAGTTGCCAGAAGAAAGCCATTACTACGCAAATGCCACAAAGTATCCAGCTTACAATGCACCAAACAGCACAGAGACAAGCCTCAAACCTTTTGGCACAAAGTCATTTGGAGTGATGAGATCAAAATTGAGCTTTTGGCCACAACCATAAACCCTACATTTGGAGAGGAGTCAACAAGGCCTGTGAAACACGGAGGTGGATCGCTGATGTTTTGGGGTTGTGTGAGCTACAAAGACACAGGAAATTAGGTCAAAATTGATGGCAAGATGAATGCAGTATGTTATAAAAAAATACTGGAAGAACATTTGCAATCATCAGCCAGGAAGCTGCGCATGGGACGTACTTGGACATTCCAACAGGACAATGATACAAAACACAAGGCCAAGTCGACCTGTCATTGGCTACAACAGAATAAAGTGAAGGTTCTGGAGTGGCATTCTAAGTCTCCTGACCTCAATATAATTGAGCCACTCTGGGGAGATCTCAAACGTGCAGTTCATACAAGACAGCCCAAGAATTTCCAGGAACTGGAGGCTTTTTGCCAAGAGGAATAGGCAGTTTTACCATCTGATACACATATAAGATATTAAACAGCGCTACCCTTGGGCACATACCCTGAGTGTCAAAGAATTATATGAAGTAATATGCACCATCAGTACAATTCAAAGATAAAGCAAAATATTATTAAAAACAACTAATTCCCGGATGTTAGGAAAGTCATAGGTGTTTTAAAAAAGTCATTGGCTGACACTGGCGGTCCCTAGACTCCCTGGCATCCGTACTCCACCCAGTGATCCCACATGCTTCAGCTGGACTGGGCTGACAAGAAATCATATCCTCCTTGGATCAGACACTACTCTGAAGGAACTCATCCAAATACTGACCCATCCTTCATGTAACAGAACCTATACCATTGACTATGCATCTGGTCAGGGGGGTTGACTGGGTCTTTGTGTATTTTTGGGAGGGTGTAAATAGTAGAGATCCGACTACTACTTGGTACTAGATATTTTCTTTCTTTATTGGTTAGTACACCTACTTGATATCCTGAATCTACCAGAGCTATTAACTCTTCTCTATATTGTGAGGTAGAATCCCTATCCAACTTTTTATATGTCTCCTTTTATATTTATCCAACATTTCCGTTAACTGTTCATGATAAAATTCTTTAGATAACATGACCACCCCATCCCCTTCATCTGCAGGCCTTATTATTATATCTCTCCTTTTTTCCAGCTCCTCAATCCCTTCCTGTACGTGTCTATGGTTAACGTTTCTCTTAGGGGCTAGTTGTTCCAAGTCCCTCAACACTAAACTTTTAACACTTCCGGATGTTGTGATGCAGTATTCGGTAGCTTGAACAACAATTTCTTATGCAACCCACTGTCCGCTGCTCCTAAAATAACATTCCCAGTGTTAGTAGGATTTGAATTCTTATTCAAGAAGTATTTTTTTCCTCATGTATTTATGCACATCTATGTAAATATCAAACTTGTTAATTGGTCTTTTCAAACCACATTTAAGTCCCAAATGCAAAATATTAGTTTCTTTAGAGGACAATTTAACCTTACTCAAGTTATATATACCGCCTAATCGGTCTCCCTCCTTCTTTTTTTGGATCCCGTGTCCTGCCCTTCAGCCCTACTTATTCTCTCCCTACTGGGCCTGGCTGCTGGACAGTGTTTCAGATCCAATACGGTCGTTCCTGCCATTGGGGTTCCTGATAATTGGGAATCAATTGGGAGTGCGTGGGAGGTCTCCCACTCTGTGGTGGGTAACCTTGACCCCTCCACTGCCCACTCCTCCCCATACCTAAAAAAGGGCTGTGATTGGGTGAAATAACTATTCCCTTGGTCCCACAAAGGCTCAAATCTATTTGCCACTGGAACCCTGTAAGTATTGTCCTAGACAGCGGGGCTATGGACTCTCGCAGAACCACCTCTGCTCTACCCTCATCCCCTCTGATTCTTCCCCCTTAGGTAAGGCAGAAAATTGGATATTGGGGTATGGGGAGGTCTATCATTAACTTGCTTGGTAATGGTTTGTTGTATTGAGGGTTGGGAATTTTGAGGTACTACTGTACGGTTACCAGTTGATCCCGGCTACTATTATTAGAATTATTAGTTTGCTGCCATACATAAATAGAATTGGATTTAAAATCAGCAAGTTCCAGATGAAACTTTTTCATTTTCTTTTTTTTGCGTTTCCCTATCAACTTTCTCTAATCATTTCTTTATTCTATTGTTAAATTCAACAACCTGCTGAGATTCCTTAATAGGTCATGCTGCAGCTGCAATTTATCAGTCTTATTCTCCAAATTGACCATTTTCTTCTTTTTCCTCTGTCCTGAGGGGCTGCAATTATTAACCAAAATAGTCATAAATGACTAGTCAAATAGAGATTGCTGCCTGACTTCGCCTGTCATTTTTTTCTATTTCCAAGATTATGTGCTTGCGTTTTTGATGCCTTGCGGAATCTTCTTATACCTGACAAACATATGAGGGCTATACAAAAGGCAGAGTAACCAGTGATGTCTCCACCCAATGTCCTGGATGCACAAAATATTCAGCTATTTCAATGTAGTTCCACTGCAGAGCACTTGGCATTGGGTGACACAGCTCAGCATATAGAAATTACATAAAGATTTTATGCCCCCTCAGTAAAGGAAGTTGGTCCAACAGCGTTAACATAAGGTATGTTTTGCAACTTAGCAAACTATAAAATACCTGAGGAGGTTTGAAAGAGGTTGTTGTACTAATGATGTGATTTTAGTACAGCGATCTCCCTGCTGAGCTATTGTGTTCTGACAGGGGGCCACCCCCCCATCAGAATACATTGGTCAGTGCTTGCAGCCATTGGCTGAGAGAGCTGATCAGATACTGACGGGTTTTCCAGCAAGCTAGTTTGACATGTCTGTGAGATTTGCTTCTGTCAAACAAGGACCCATGCACATGGGATGAATGTTGGCCGATATCTACTGTACCGCCTGATTTCGGCTGATTTTAGGCCCATGTGTATGGGGCTTTATGCTATAAAAAATGGCAATTGAAAGTCCCATTGCATACTAGCTTTTTTATTTTTATTTTAAATTTTTACTAGAGATACACATTAATTGTGTCTGAGCTGTACCCTGAAAAAATATATGTTTTATCTTGAATACCTTCTGGAAATAGCAGTGAATTTTTTGGGCATTGAGCATCGTAGATGAATATCTGTAGTGTGATATAATTTCTTCGGCCCCTTAGTCTGCTGGGAGAGCCTATTTATTTGGGAGGAGTCAGGTGATCAGGGTTCTGTGCCACCTGGATGGCCGCCTGGGTGGACGTGTGTTGAAAAGCTCCAGGTTGCTAGGCCAGAAGCCTGAGGCCTATCCGGGAGTACTTGGTTGCTAGGTGGTCTGAGGCCTATGCAGGTTTGAAGCAAGCAGCGCAGGGTTGGGACTTCATGCGTGAAGCCCAACCAAGTTGCAGGGGTTCTGCTGGATGGAGAACCGAGTTGTTGCCATAGGTGAAGGAAAGCAGTTGCTAGTAGAGACTGACACTCCTGTCGCCAAAGGCAAGTGAGAACCAGAACCAAGGTAAAGTGGACACATTCGCCAGCAAGGGACCATCTCTCCTGTTATCAGAGGCCAGGTTTTGTGAAGTCTGAAGAAGTACCAGAGCAGCCTTTTTCACTAGCCGGGGATGGTGAAGAAGTTGGGAAAGCTTCAGCGTTCAAGTCAGGGACCCAGCGGGTTAGCATGGGTGACACTTGAAGAGGATTCAGCAGGTTAGCTGAGAGCCAAGCCAGGGACCCAGCGGGTCAGTGTGGGTGACACTTGGAGTATACAGCGGGTTAGCCATGGAAGAGCTCAGGGGATCCAGCAGGCGGCTGGGATCTGAAGGTCTGGTAAGAAGACTAGAAAATCAGTTAGAAGATCTACAGTGAGAGTCTGTGAGATGTGAGAGGAGATCTGCAACGGGATACTATGAGTTAATTGTTCATATCTACATTGACTGTTGGAAGTTTCGTTGCTATAGGAGACAGCAGTCTACAGATACAGTTAGCTGCAATCCAGCTTAAAGGCCCTTGAACTGTATAGCATTTTCCTATTTCTCTTTTTGTCTCGGAGCCTGCCAATTGCTTTTGCATCTGCCTAAGGGTGTCCTGGCCCTAAACCCTCTCTCCCTAGTTCCTGTTAAGAGACAATAAATCTCTTTTGCATTCACAAATTGACTGGTGCCCAACTTATTCTACCAATCTACACCCACCATGCTTAGTAACCCACACTCTGAAGAAGGATGTCAGCTCTCCCTGACTCTGGAGGTCCCCATTAGGCCTCTAGGGGGGTGAGGACGTGGCTACACACATACTGTGTAATTAATATAATCGTAAGTGTGCTAGGAGTGGGTGAAATGAGGGTGCTTTAACAAGGACTAGATATTTGCAATAAAATGGAGGACATATCCCTTTCAGTGGAAATGAGTTAAACTGACAAACCATAGTACAGTATATAAAACATATTGTATATGTAAACTGTGCATATACAGTACACAACTTTTGCCCGCTCAGCCCCCTGATGTTAAAGATTGCATAGAGTGGCATCATTCCCTCAAAGCATTCACCTGTGAGTGCAGCAGGGACACTTGTTGCGGTGAGAACTCTATAAGAGGATTTCCCTAACTTTGGAAATATTTTCTCTTCCATCCTACTGACATGGTTTATAATCCTTCCCTAGTTCTTTGGGTAAAATCTGGGCATTTTACTACTGTGCTGCTTAAAGGTTTCATGTGCGGAAACAAAGCCCTGTGCCCAGGGCTGGACTAAGAGCATCATGGGTCTAGTGCTGAGGAATTTACATCCTCCCCCTCTGCTAGGATGCTAGGCTTTCCAAGCAACCAATAGTTTTCACAGCAGTGGACTCAGGGCAGTGGTGGCCAGTGGCAGTGCCACGGTGCTAGGGGGAAGTTCTTGGGTGGCTGGGCCTATTTTAAAGAGGAAGTAAAGTCTTATTTTTAAGTTTGACCTACAGGTAAGCCTATAATAAGGCACTGTTAAGGAGATATTTACTATAAACGCCGGGGATTATGTCATCGGCACATGCGCTCTGAATGAATGGCCATATGTGCCGTTTCTTCGACACCCCGTGGCGTGACCGGCGGCTCTCGTGTGGCGTCATTGTGGCTCTGGCCACTCACAGCGACAGAGCCTGGGAACCCAGAAGAAACACCGAGGAAGATGTCAGCTGTCTCTGCGGAGTGCGGGCGCTGCTGCGGGGCTTCGTTCTAAGGTAAGTATTTCATAATAATTTATGCGATATGTACTAGCTCATTATGCCTTTGTCTTACAGATTTTTTTTTATCTCGGGTTTACAACTTCTTTAAGGTAGGGGCCTGGATCTGCAGCTTCAATAGTCCCTACATTAATACAGCCCCGTCTGTACCTTAAACAAGATGGCTACTTTTACATAGCGGTCTCCCCTACCTCCAGAGGCCTGATGGTGACCTCCAGAGTCAGGGAGAGCTGACATTCCTCCTCTTAAAAAGAACAGTGGAGAGACTGTCAGGGCCCAGGACACCCTTAGGCAAATGCAATAGCAAATTGGCAGACTGTGCAGACAAAAATAGAACTAGGCAGACAGCAATACAGAAAAGGGCCTTTAAGCTGAATGCAGCAATCTATATTTTGTGGCAACGGCTGTCTCCTATAGCAACACTTCATTCACCGTATCCCACTGTAGATCTTCAAGCTCAACTTCCAGCTACAGAACCTGCTGGACTTCTCAAGCTCCACTCACAGCTAACCATTGTTGTCTTCAGGCTTACCTAGCAGTCTCTCTCTAGACTTCTTAGACTCCCAGCTACCTGATGGATCCCCCCGAGCTCTTCTCACAGCTACCCGCTGTATTCTTCAAGCTGCACCCAAGCTACCCGTTGGGTTCCTGGATTCACGGCTACACGCTGGATCCCTCTGGCTTGACTTACAGCTACCCACTGTACTTATCTTCAAGCTTTACTTACAGCTACCTGCCATACTCCTTCAAGCTTTACCCACAGCTGCACGCTGTGTTCCTGGATGCACCTCTAGTGAAGCTTTCCCATTTAATTCACTGTCCCTGGCTGGTGAAGTGTCTGTTCTGGTACTCCTTCAGAACTCCATCCCTTCTGCACTTCCCTCTGGTAACAGGAGTGGTCGTCCCTCTGACAATTGCTTCTCCTTTACCTCCAGCAACAATCAGACTCCCCTTGGGCTGAGCCACTGCACATATGGTTAGGCCTCAGGCTTCAGGCCTAACCCTCAGCTGCTGCTCCACACATGTCCCCCCCAGGCCGCAGCCCAGGGTGGAAATAACCCTGAGTATCTGACTCCTTCCAAATAAATAGACTATCCCAGCATGCAAAGAAAACTCCTGCTGATTGGCTGAGATAGCATATCTACTCATAACCTGAATTCACTGTAATCTATAATCCTAATGTCAAAGGCAGCAGTGCCACCTATTGACAGAAGAGAGAGACCACACATTAAACTCATTCTTAGGACACAAATCAGATGATCAAAGACTACAAATTAGCCAGGCTAGTTACCACCTAGCACAACTAAATTTATTAGCAGCCCTGTTTAGGACAAGGGTGCTACAATAGGGACACAGTATGTAACAAACAAAGCATAGTGAGTCAGTAATGGGGAAAAGATCAACTGCAGAAAGACCACCGCTAATAGCAGTGACTATTTTTTTGCCCTCTGCCTATCATTTTTGGGCACAGCTTCCAAAGCTCAGTTCCTCTCTGAGATTTCAGGCAGAGGGAGGGTTAAATGTTAGGCCTGATTCATACCCATGCATTCATTTTTAGTGCTTTTTGCATTTTGCAGATTTGCACTATTATCATTATTATTATTATACAGGATGTATATAGTGCCAACAGTTTACGCAGCATTTTAACTACAGTGCATTTAACATGGTTTCCTATGGAACACGTTCTGTTGTGCAAATCTGCAAAATGCAAAAGCACTAAAAATGCATAGGTGTGAATCAGGCCTTAGAGGAGTGGTTTAGTGCTTCGAATACGTTTACAGAATCTATACTTGTTGTCAGTGGTGAAAGCTCCACTCCAAAAACACTAGCAACAACAGGTATCCTTCTCCCACAGCCTTAGATAGATCTAAGTATGTTTATTCTTTACTGACCCTTTTCCAATATCTATTTTTGCCTGACAGGCTTGGAGCCATAATATCAGCTTTTTCATGGAGAACCACTGATCTGTATTAAAAAGGAGCAAAGGTGTTATAGTTCAAAGAAACCACATATGCTAAGAATGTCCACATTTGAAAAAATATGTATTCAGTATGAGATTCATTAACCATATTGTTTTAAGCATAATCATTTGTGAACTTTGCTTGGATAGATCATAAATTAACAAGAGCAGGTTTACCTCTAATATTACTACTTACTTTGTCTTTTGTTTTGGTTAATAAAAATCACTAAGTATTCTTGTTAAAATTATGCAGTTATCTTGCAATAGGGATGTCCTAATTGCCTTTTTTAATCACTTTTTATGTATAATTCTGCACTGAACTCCTGCATCCCTTTGCAGGCACCTACACATAATTGTTCAGGGTGATGCCTAATGGTGATAACAGCAGTAAATGCTTGCACTATGGTTGTCAGTGAAGCTACATATAGTTTCCAATGGAAACATAAGTAACAGGGTGGCAACGCAGGATGGCAATTGGGAGACATGGACAAAATTCTGTCATTCCATAACAGGAGGTGCCTGAAGAAGGACCTTCATGTCAAGATTACAATGTATTATCTTATAGAAAGCTGTAGTTTTGTAAAGATTTAAAATGTAATTTAAAATTACATTAAACAAGTTACATAAAAATTGGTGTCAACAAATTCAAGCAACTAATCATTAAAGCTAAGCATCAGGGTTGCTTTCAGTCTTGCATAGTTTTACAGGTTCCTCTCCATTACTGTAAATGCTTTCTCTGATTTCAATGCACACTGTGAGCTTCTCATTGCATTTAAAAGTGCAGCAAGTTCCCCTATTTCCTGGCTAAAGGGTGTGAAACACCATCTAGCCCTTTATTCCCAGTCTTACTATTCTTGCCCCTTACCCCCTTTCACTCATTGGATTTCATTCTTTTCAATCATGGAGGCTTAGCATCACATATGGGCACATGTGGAACTAGGGTGGTCTGCATACACATGTAGTCTGCCTAAAAATGCCCGGTCCACCAGACTGGCTTCCGCCCATCAAGGCATATTGATATTTGCATAACTCCTCCCAAGAGCCAGCTGACTGCTTACATTGGTACTAAGGAAGTATTGAGGTAGGGTGATATGATATTTTCAGGCACACCATGGACAGTGCCCTTTCTGCCCCATCCACTAGCCATGAGCTTCCTGCATTGCATAGATAACCACAGAGACCCAGAAATTATATCATTGGGTCAAAAATAAGATATGTAATGAAATGGATTTTATTGAAAGGTTTTATTGAAAAATTGAATTGGCATATTTAGAAGTGGAGTAGGCAGGGACCAAGGGAGGTAAATATAAACAGATAACACTTAGAGTGATTGCAAAGTCTCATCTTTTTTAGTTAAAAATAATAAACATGTTATACTTACCTGCTCTGAGCAGTGGATTTGCACAGCGCAGCCTCAGTCCTCCTCTTCTGGGGTCCCTCTTCAGCTCTCCTGGCCCCTCCCTCCTATTGAGTGCCACCACAGCAAGCAGCTTGCAATGGGGGCACCCGAGCCGAGCTACAGCTCTCTGTGTCCACTCAGACATGGAGTTTCAGCCTGGCCCGCCCCTTTCTCTCCCCATTGGTTGGCTGACTTTGATTGACAGCAGCAGGAGCCAATGGCACCACACTGCTGTCACAGCCAATGAGGAGGAGAGTCCCAGTTAGCCGAGACAATCCTACAATATTACTGGATTTAGAAGGGGCTCGGGTAAGTTTTAGGGGGGTTGCTGCATACAGAAGGCTTTCTTTCTTAATGCATAGAATGCATTAACATAAAAAAGCTTCTGCCTTTACAATCAAAGATTTACTGTGTATGTCAAGCCTTTTTTTTAGCTTTGGATTGAGTGGGGGGGGGGGGGTTAAACCTGTCTGGTTTTCATTACTATCCAGGGCTTCATTACAAAGAATTCCCCTTCCTGTCCTGTTGACAACCTTTTATCATATAGCAGTACAGACAAAAATAAAAGTGAAGTAGGGGAAGACTTGAACCCTTGCAAGATTTTCATTGCTGCATGTCTTCCTGTTGCAGATTTTCTAACACTTCCAGTCCGGTAAAACCATTGTCAGCAGGGAGTGAAGGAAATTTCTCAAATGAAGCCCTAGATTGCAGTAAAAAAAGAGAAAGGAGTTATAATCCTTCCCCACTGTATCCAAAACTAAAAAGAAAAACATACACTTTAGACATATCATTAAATCTGTTATCTCATCGAGTGCTGCTTGCAATCTAAGGCTCTTGATGGTATCATGGTATATAATGGCACAAAGAAGTAGTATGTAAATGCATATCTCATAACCCCTCAAGTGTTTGAGCTTGCTAATACAAAATATTGGAACGTGCTTGGCCCATCTCACAGTAATTGACTAGGGGCAGAGTGACCAAATCCTAGAGAGCAATTCCATCTTATGCGTTATAGTTTCAATACATCAAGTGGCTG
>BLSH010329371.1:1615614-1636210 GCA_018402905.1 Glandirana rugosa
GTTGGAGTGGGTTCGCTGCAGGGATTTTGTAGTACTGGATTCCTGAGAACAGGTCCAACGCTTGGGTGAGGTTGAGGTGACAACAATGTTGGTTGTGGTCGGTGAGTGTCACTGTCAATTTCCTCATTGCGTGTGGAGCTCCATAGAGGGGGGAAAGTTGCATGAATAAACTTACGCCACCATAGATGAAACCGTTTCTCAGAGACTTCTGCATGGGTCCATGTCTGTAGTTGGTCTTTAAATAGGAGCAACGTCAATTATTTTTTCACCTCGGCGATAGTGCGAGGGAGAGTCCGTATCCAGTTTTTGGTGATCACCCTAGTAGAAAGCAGTGAGTAGAAAGAGCTGGGTCCACTGTGGAAGATGTTTAAGTGGTGATTGTAAAGAAGGATCCGTTGTTAAACCACTGGGGTTACAGTTGAATAACATAAGTCCAGGATTTAATGCGATGGCTACGTGAGTCACAGCTTTTACGTATGCTTGTATTTGTGTCCAAAAAGCCACCATATTTGGGCAAGTCCATAGCCTATGGTATAGATTTGGCCTGGGTGCTTTGCATAAGGGGCATATTTTCTTCTTTGGGGAGTCTCCTGGTGTATAGTATGGCAGGAAAGCTCTATGGATTAATTTGAAATGTGTTTTTCTCCATGACTCAGTTGGTAGGAGCTTTAAATTCCTCCTGTATCCGTTGTGCAAAGCTTGTGACAGGTTTGCCATGGAAATGTCTGATCTCCATGCCTTAGTTGCTGTTTGTTTTAGTGGTAGTATGAAGAAAGGGATAAAAGGATTATGAATTTCTGAAGTAGATATGGATCGGGATTCGATGAGTGTATCTATAAAAGTATGTTTGAATCTGGTATGCGGTATAGGGCAGGTTTTGTTTACTTAACTAGATATCTGCATGAAGTTGAAAAAGTGGTGGTCAGGTAAGTCAAAGTCAGCGGCGATACTTGGAAAGGGTTTAATTTTCCCATTATCTAAATTGTACAATGACACAATCTTCATTAAGTTCTTGAATTTCTAGAACCTGAAAGCTTTGTGGTGGGTTGAGGGTGGTAGCATGGGGTTTCTAAGTACTGGGAGATGCACTGAAATGTGTGGGGAGACCTCTAGGTGTCTTCTGACTTCTCTCCAGGCAATTAGTGTATCACGGATCAACAGGTTGTGTTTTAGATTGGCGGGGAGGGCTGACAGCTTGCTGTGTAGTATAGAGGGTAAATTGTAGGGGAGAACCATAGCAGATTCTAGTTCGTGGTTTGTATATTTTGATTCATGGGTTAACCAGTCTAAACCTGCACGGAGTAAACATGAGAGGTTGTACAGCCTTATGAAAGGAAGACCTGCTCCCCCCTCGCTCTACAGGAGATATCATTTTGAGAGGGCAATTTGAGGTTTATTGCCACATCGCAGGAAGGATCTATTGAGTGTCTGTATATCCTTATGTTTGAATAGCAGTTTTATGGTTTGCATAGGGTATAGCAGCCTTGAGAAGCTGACCATTTTAAGAAGGTGATACCTCCCAAAGAGCGAAAGTGGGCGTTCCATCCAAGCTTCTAGCTCGCGTTGTATTTTAGAGAGCAGCTGGGATAGTTTAGTTGATATAGGGATGCTGGATCTTTTCCTACATTCACTCCCAGGTACGTAATGTGGTGTTAGGCAATAAAAAAGGAAGAGGATGATAACCACGGTTTTGGGCGCGTATTTTGGAGAATAATATTTCACTCTTGGAAAAGTTGATTTTTAGACCCGCGCATGTGCGAAACATGCTGAAGATATTTTGTATGGAGGGAATGTCTTTTTGAGGGTTGGTGGTCAAAATCAGGATATCGTCAGCAAATAATGCTGTTCGGATTTCCTCCTCTATTTGCACACCGTGTAGAGGCGCATATGTATTAAGAAAATGGGAGAGAGGTTCAATGGCCAGATTGAAAGGAAGGGGTGAAATAGGGCACTCTTGACTTGTACTCTTGTGGAGAGGAATTGGGTCTGAGACAATGCCTGCTGCTGCTACCCTTGCCGAGGTGGATAAGTATAGACTTTTGATGAAATGTGAGAATGGACCTAAGAAGCCAAATCTTTCTAGGGTCATAATCTCTCTCCACTCTATCCAAAAAAAAATTGCCTTTAGTTACACTTTAAACATAAGGCCTGTTGCCTTACACACACCGACAAATGCAAACACAGCCCAGGGGTGCACACATGTATGTAAACCGTGAGCAGACCACACATGTGAGATATCGATGCAAACTTCAGAACTAAAGCAATAATTGTTGTGCCACAGCTTGCAGTTAACTTTAAACTGAAGATCATTAAAGGCTTTTGAAGTGTTGAGATTTTTGGGTACCATTGTTTTTTTCAATATCACAGGAGCACATAGTTTTAAGATTTGGCATGTTTTTGATACCTATTTAATCAATACAACCCCATCTTTTAAATTTTACAAAAAAAGTGAGTATTATATTGTGCTTGTGTGCACTGAAAATGAATTTTATCATATTTTTTTCCTGAAAATATGCATTTGATAAGCAGTTGCACAAATATCATGCAATATACAAAACTGCAAATACTATATTTTTATTCTACAAGGTCTCTGTTTTCTGAAAATATATAATGCTCCAGGAGGTTTAAGTGATTTTATGGTCACAAATGCAAATTTGTACATGTGTGCAAAAATGAAATAATTGCTATAGAGCAGAAGTAGTTAATGGTTGCAGAGCAGCATTAAATTGTGCCTTTTATATCTGCCTAATGTTCAGAAGAAGGATCAATAATTTCTAAAAAATGTAGTTGTATCCCTCAATAAGCCAAATAAATGCATTATGATTCATGCTGTAGTTGCTAAGCCATGAGGTCAGACATTTTAACCCCTCCCCCACTGCTGTCCAACCATGTTGCTCAAAGGGAAATTAATACATAATAAGGGATCATGGACAGTGCTCTCCTCTGGCAGCAGACACACACTGGAGACAAATGCAGACATTCAGCACAGTAGCGGGAGGGGTCAGATCAAATTTAAGGCACGAGCATAGTTTCTTTAACTTCCTCCTTGGCATCCTTGGTTGCCTGAATGGACCTCAGGGGAGATATACAAACTATTCTGATTCAGTCAGTGCACCCTATATTTGCTAGCAGTTGTCTGATCACACAGCCCTGCCAGTGCTGACTAAGTTAGAATAGTTTGCATAACTTCCCTTAGGCACATTGTGGCAACCGAGGACACCAAGAGGGAAGTTATGCAAACTATACTGCCACATGTAGCTCTAGCAGGATTGACATGAGCTGGTAAACCTGAGGTACGTCAAAGCAATCAAGTACTCATACTGCCATATGCTTTCAAGCAGTCAGTGGCAGTAAAGTATAGTTTATGCAGCACGGTAAGGTGCATTGTTATTTGGTTAGCTGCCAAAATGCACAGGTCTATTTGAGGTGCACTAAGGTGCATTGACAGCCAATTCAAATTTAATAGGCTGCCTTAATGTAACACTTGTTAACACATTATATACAGCACCTTAATTTACGTGCAGTAGGCAGTAGCACACACAAAAGGTTTGAAAAAAAGAAACACAACAACAGTAAATTATGCAACTTCCCCCACTACTAATCTAACCCCCCCCCCCCCTCCCCCAGCACTATATACAACCAGAAATCCACAAAGCCTAAGACAAGCAATATACCACCCTAATCAGGTCCTCCAAGCACTCTCACAACCTGACTGCCAGGTCAAGTAAAATTGGTGTTTCATACATATGCACTGTCCATTGCACAATGACATGGCCCTCCAGTGTCTGCTCCCCAGTGCTCCTATTGGTTCTCTCCCCTGCTTCTGTGTCTGTTTCTGCAAAATTGAAAGTAGCTGAGTGGGGCACAGTAAGCATCAGGCAGCCCTGCTGTCCAGGGAATAGAAGGTGCTGCTTCTAGGTCAGATTCAGGTACGTACACTGCATCACATTTAAGTAATACATTTAATGATGCAATTATGAATACAGTGGTGTATTTTATGTCTGCCTGAAGTTCAGCTTCAGCAAGGTAGGAGATATGTCCTGAAAACGTCAATAAAGTTTCTAGGATGTATCTCTTAAGGCCTGTCTCTCCTCCTCTGTTGCAGCTCTCTTTACACTATTACCAGCAATTTCTGGCTATTAAAATGATATCTGGGAATGAGCATATATTACATAGCAGAAGTGGCTGTCAAAGTGCAGATATTCTGCAAGTGTATTGTTACACTGTATTTGCAGTGTACAGTATTTCATTCATGCTGTATGTAACTCAAAGGGGTGACCTTTGATCTGCATATGACAGCAGTTAAAAAGAAATCCTTACCAGAATTTTTTGATTTTGATTAAATAAAATGTATTCTTAGGCCGGCCATACATTATACAATTTTCTTTCCTTCAACCACAAGTTCAAGGAAAAAAAATTCCTTGATTCTCCCATCAACACAGTCAGTGTTGATGGCGAAATCCCTCCTGCTGCGCTATTGTATTCTGACAGTGGGAGGTTTCCTAGCTGTCAGAATACAATGATCACTGTTGGTGGTTATAGTCACTGGCAGTGATCACATGAAAAAAAATGGATGGGCTGGTTGTACCGAAGTTGATTGATGGATCAACTATAGTACAACCAGCCTGCCCATAGACAGATCGAAATCCAGCTGGTTCCTGATGAACCGGCTGAATTCCGATCTGTGGTCAGCCTTATTTAATCCCTCATCCCTAATTAACCCTTGCCTCCCCTTAGCTATAATTGGTCTGCTATTTTTATCATTCATTCTACCATATTTTAAACATTGTTTTAATTTACTGTTCTTTTTTTTTTTTTTGGTGTTGCAAAAATAAAAAAAGAACACCTTTTTTAATTTGCGAATAATGTTGCAATGCTTTGTAGCAGAAACATCATTTTACTGTAATTTTAAACGGGATAAATTATGGAATAAATTGTGTGTTCTATACAAACATTAAAACTACTTTTTTAAACTGCAAGACAATATTGTCATAAGAAAGCTTGCTTTGTCCCCCAAAACAGTGCATGTATTTCTTTGGGATCTTAAGTAACAACAAAATGCTAAAGGAAAAACAGAATTATAGTGAAAATGTAAAAAATCCTCTGGTCGATTAGGAAAATAAAGGTGTAAGAGAAGAAGTTAGTTAACGATCTTTGCGCAGAGACAAGGCTGTTTGTATGAATAGTTGTGAATGTTAATAATGAGGTAGGTCTTACACACAATGCATATAATGTAACTTTTCTGGCTGTCAGGGTTCCTTAATATGCCAATATTATAATCCAGTGCTCTCAGCTCAATTAGTTTAACATTAAGCCAAATCATTTTTGAGTGGTATTCATCAGAAGTGCCCCCTCTTTGCTTCCTTGCTTTGTAAATACTTAAGGTATTACAGGAGAGAATATTTGTAAAATCAATATTAATTTTAAGGTCTGATAAACACAGTTTTAACATTGACAGTGAAATGTTTCTTTCTGATTGTTTAATTCAGTTTAACTAAACCTTCACTTATAAAATTGTACAATAAACACCTTGTTCAATAAAAACCTATTAGAGAGGATCTATAGTTAAATATCTAAAAAACACCATTTGAGTTGGCTGGCAAATGAATGACTCCCTCCAGTACAGCATTCTGTATTGTTTGCAGTATTCTGCAAAATGATCCATGATGACACTCCAAATAGGAATTCAGGAGCTTACATGGATGCATGAAAGGTGGGGAAGTAGTGGAGGATGCAGTAATAAGTGTTTACCTTTATGCTTAATCTAATCATGACTTTGGGACGTTTTTTAATTGGCTTTTTAGGGGAAGTGTACTTAACTCATTTCATAATACGTATAGTATTACATTCTGTATTGTAATACTACAAATGTGTGGTTCTTTGATTTAGATGTATTTATTTATTTCCCTTGTTTACATAGTTCCAATGCATTTCCCAGTTAGCATACCAGAATGTTTTGTGACTGGGGGAACTGGATATTGAATCCAAGAGACCTCATATGGAAATGTAAAAAAAGCTCCATACTTGAAAAAAGAAAGAAACTGTCTAATATACTTTTACGTTTAACCATCTGATGTAGCCAATACATCCTAATTATTGCTGAAATATGAAAAACGACTGAAAAAAATTTCCAAAGAAAATTCACTACAATAAAAGTAACAACATCCACTATTTAAACAGAAGATTGTGGATCCCTAACCTTCACATTTATTTGAGCTTATTGAACATCCAATACCAAACCTAATGGGCATTAATATATGTTACTTTTTTGTTGCTATAACAGCCTGCACTCTTCTGGGAATGCTTTCCAAAAGATTTTCAAATGTGTCTGTGGGAATTTGTGTCTATTCAGCCTAAAGAGCATTCGTGAGATCAAGTACTGATGACGGCTTGGAATCAGCACTACAATTTATCCCAAAGGTGTTGAGTAGGGTTGGGGTCAACACTCCCATTCCTCTCCACCAAACTGGTCAAACATGTCTTTACCTATTCAAAAAAGACCCTAACAAAAAAAAAAACAGAGGACTTTAAAAGGTAACACATATGTATAAAAAGTCAATATTCTATTTTACACATGTTAAAAGACATATAGAAAAAAAAAAAAATTCTTGCATATCAACATTACAAGTACATGAATCTGTATTAAATATTGTCATTCATCATCCCAAATCCCTTTGGGCAATGAATTGCTTGCTGTAACTGATGTGTTTCAGGGGTCCATGCCCGCTTCATCAGGAAGATATCTACAGACAAGCTCTACAATGATAGAGGATACATTTGTCAGCTCACCCATATAATAGAGTTGCATCCAACAGGTTTAACATCCCTTATAGGAAATGAAGATCCTACATACCTGTATTTTACATGTACATAATTAATCAACATAATAATAACCACCACCATCAATTGCAATCCCTTGGGAGGAATGAATCATATATTTTAGACTTTCTCACTGCAGATCCTGCATAGGAGACCAGGCTTGTGTACTGGCTGAACATGTGTCCTGTTTAGGATTACTAAAAATAAAAAAAGAAGGGACATAATGATAGTACTATAAATAAAAATAAACATGGATAACAATCAGTGTATTGTTAGGGAAACTTGGTTTCCAATCCTTAACAAGAATTGGTCATCAACTGTAAGAGCTATGGTATTAGGGGCTGCCTTTCCAAACTACACCCCTACTCTCCAAATTAAGAATACAATATATGGGGTAGTCAATAATAGCCCCCATTAGAAATGTTATTAAAGTATATATTAATATCAAATTAGTTACAGGTAGTCCATAAGTAATATATATAGATTATTACCCTCTTAAACATAAAGCAACGTTACAACTAGCAATGAAAAAACATTCTAGTTAGGATAAGTATATTAGTCCCACAGGTAACCCATTGTGAATATTAGCTCCTATTGATAGTTTACATTACTTTGTTGTCATTCTGCCATTGTAGGGTCCAAAAGGATGTTAGCGTAAAGCACTGCAACTGGGGAAGGCAGAATGTCCTCCTGGAGAACTGCTACAGAGGTGTGCTATGCCCCTTCTCCTCTATAAATAGGGGAGATGTGTGTGTTGGCGGCATCTAGCTGGGTCCGTTCATGCGCATGCCCATCGTTATTGCGTTATCCAACTGGTTTGGCGCCAAACCGCAGCTTTTATTTTCCGCGCATGAGCTTGCCTACTGGTACCTCACCTGCTATCCTGCATGTGTCTGCCGTGATAATGTCACGTATGGCACATAAATAATAGGTATTACTTCTTAAAGGGGGCTTCCAGATTCCAATAAGCCTCCTGCCCACAGACCCCCACAACCACAGCCCAGGGCTGACAAATTGGGACAAAGTGCTTGTTGAGGGCACGTGGCCTGGTATGGTTCAGGAGGGGGGTGCTCGCTGGTCCCCCCCCCTTTCCTGACCTACCAGGCTGCACGATCGGATAAGGGTCTGGTATGGATACCACCCCATTTTTTTTAAATTTTGGTGTGGGGTTTCCATTATAATCCATACCAGAACCAAAGAGTCTGATATGGATTGGGGGGGGGGGGGGGGGGTCATGCTGTTATTTTCTTTTTCTTTTTTTAAATGGCCGGGTGCCAAGTCAATTTAAATCTGATTTGACTCATTTTTTTTCTTTAGAAATGTCATTTTTGCTGCAGCATGTTCTATACACTATAACCACTTTACAGGCAGACTAAGGGGACCCCCAGGCACTATAGTTAAAGGGATTTTTCACTTTTATTGTTGCACTTGCATCATTAAAATCACTGCTCCTGAAAAAATGATTGCTTTTAAAAAAAATGTTTGCATTGATTCCCCAGGGCAGTACCTGCACCCCCATACCCCTTTTATGGCCAATTACTTGCATATAACGCTTCATAATGGGCACTTTTGATGTTTCTTGTTCGGCTTCCATAGACTTCACTGGGGTTTGTGGTTCGGGTCAGAACTTTTCCACTGTTTGGGAGTTCTGCTGCGAACCGAACAGGTGGTGTTCGGCCCATCTCTAATTGTAAGCTTACCTGTAGGTTGAAATAAAGAATGAGAGTTTACTACCACATTAAAAGATAAACTCAGTTTCTTACACTTACCTACTGTGTTTGGTGCTGCTTGAAATAAAAGTAGTAATTTCTTGTTTGCTTATGTCATAAGACAAATACATAAACTAGACCAGGGATCCTCAAACTACGGCCCTCCAGCTGTTGCGGAACTACACATCCTATGAGGCATTGTAAAACTCTGACATTCAAAGACATGACTAGGCATGATGGGAATTGTAGTTCCTGAACAACTGGAGGGCCATAGTTTGAGGACCCCTGAACTAGACCAACATTGCTTAACCAGAAAATTAGCTAGGCACCAAACCTTCTACCTAATGCTGCTCATCTTACCTTTAGTATTACTACACTTAAATATGTATGTGAAATACTATATGTGTATAAAATCAATAAGTAGTATTTTGGTTCACCCAGCATTTGTGGCCCTGTGAGTGGATACTTTAGGCTTAGCTCTGAAGAAGGGGGTTCACCCCCGAAACACGTCAGTTCTTTTTTCCGCCTCTGTCGATTTTATCCCAATGTCTCTTATGGCTCTGTGCCCTCTATTTTTGTGAGTATTGAATTTTTACTTCTATATTTTAATAAATTATTTTTGGTAATGTACTAGGTGCGTGCACGTTCCTTTTGCTTTATTTCTTTCGATACTTTAGGCTTCAGTTAGACAAAGTGTGACTGTACAATGAATATAAAAGATGGAGTAAGCATGTTGTACAGTATTATGGGTAGACAAGAAAATATATTAAAATACAGAACATTGGCATAAACAAAATGTTCTGCCTCAGCCAGAACAGATAATTATGGCTCTGCCTCACACAGCCATGGCAAGCAGAAGGTGAGGCAGCAGCCGGTGACAGAATTTGGATTGGATAACAGGGAGTATTCTAACAGTGCAAGGGGTGCTTTAACCCCTTCAGCCCCTGAAGGACCAGAGCATTTTTTACAATTTGACACTGCGCGTAATTGTGCAGTCATGCAATGCTGTACTCAAACAAAATTTGCGTCCTTTTTTCCTCACAAATAGAGCTTTCTTTTGGTGGTATTTGATCAGCTCTGTGTTTTTTATTTTTTGCGATATAAATGAAAAAAACCGAACATTTAAAAAAAAATGATATTTTCAACTTTTTATTATTAAAAAAATACAATAAATTCAATTTTAGTCATATCTTTTTTCCAAAATGCATTCAGCCACATGTCTCAGGTAAAAAAAAAACTCAATAATAATAATATTTATTAGTGATTGGTTTTCGGGGTCCTGTACGCAGCTCGACCACCAAAAAGTCTCACATATGTGGTATTCAGAAGAAGCAGCAGAATGTATTTTGGGGTGTATTTTCACATATACCCATGGCATGTTTGAGCAATATATCATTTAGTGACAACTTTGTGAAAAAAATAATAACATTTTTTGTCTTTTTCCGGAAACTTGTGGCAAAATGTAAAATATTTCATGGACAGTCAACAGTAAATGGCTTAAAACATGCTTGGGATAAACATAAATCCATAGTCAAACAACAAGGTTAATGTAAAAAAAAAAATATAAAAAAAAATAAATAAATAAAAAAAAATAAATAAATAAATAAATAAAAAGGGGCAGACTCAATGGACTACTCGGTCTTTTTCTGCCGTCACTTTTCTATGTTTCTATGACTCAACATGCCTCTCAGCAAATAGCTTGTGGTGTCTACTTTCCAAAATGGAGTCATTTGAGTTTTTTTTCTATCTGAGCATTTCATGGCCTCTGAAACTGTGATAGGGAATGTGGGGTGAAAGCATAAGTTTACGCCCTTAGAAATCCTGAAGGCGGTGATTGGTTTTTGGGGTCCTGTGCGCATCTAGACTGCCAAAAAGTCTCACACATGTGGTATCCCGATACTCAGAAGAAGCAGCAGAATGTATTTTGGGGTGTAATTCCACATATACCATGGCATGTGTGAGCAATGTATCATTTCAGTGACAACTTGTGCATTTTTTTTTGGCATTTTTCAATCACTTGTGACAAAAATAAAATATTCTATGGACTCAACATGTCTCTCAGCAAACAGCTTGGGGTATCTACTTTCCAAAATGGGGTCATTTGGGGAGGATTTGAACTGTCTTGGCATTTTATGCCCAACATCACCCACTTGAACCACCAAGTCTTTTCTGACACTTTTTGTTTACATGAAAAAATACTTTTTCCTGACTAGCCCCCTCTTTAACCCCATAGGGCCCTACTTAGTATAAATTTGACCCTCTGTTCAGCCCGCGTGTTCCTTTTTTTGTCCACCTCTACGGACCCATGTGCAGACGACTTGCCGGAGCCAAGATGGATAAGCGTCCCAGGCAGTGATGTCCCCAGCCCTGGTGCGGGGCAGACGTCAGGGTGGTGGTGTCCCCTTTGCCCAGTACCCAGCTACCGTGGGTGAGTGGCGTTCAGGCTAGAAGAAGCCAAGGAGAGGCGGCCTTCTTTGCCCAGGGAGACGCCAATGGAAGGCAGGGTCTCAGAATAGGCGGCCGCGTCGGACTCCATGGCAGTATTGTTATTTGGGGGGGCAGGGTGTTCCCGTTCCTTGGTATGGCATTCTGGAACGCATTGCATTCCGCGGCACCGCTCCGTCCCAGACAAGAGCCACGAGTGCTTTGGCACATGCACAATGGCCGCCTGCGAGAGTGAGGCTTGATCAGCGCAGGCACAGGGAGCCGAGGACTCGGTCCAGCGCCTAGTGCGCAAGCGCGGCCTGTCAGGGAGAGGCGGGAGATTCAAAGCTGCTGCTAGCCCAGTTCAGTCTTAGGAAAGACTGCGGGCTGTGTGCGGCGGCTTCCTGGAGCCCTATCACTGCTGTACTAAGGTGAGAGGGGATTCTTCTTGGCAGAGGTTGACAGACCAAGTTCCACCAGGGAGGTGGAGTGGGCTGGCTTACTAAATCTCTCTCCCTCTTGACAGGCACCTCTTGATGCCGGAGAGAGAGAAACTGGTGACCAACAAATGGAGTCATTGGTCAGGCGGGTGGTGCAGCAGTCATTAAAAGACATGGTACCACCCCATACCCATAGCCAGTCCTTCGCTAGAGGCTCGCTGGAAGAAGATTCCCAGGAGGAACCTGGGCCGTCACAGCCGAGCTTCTCACCTCAGGCTCTCTCGGACAACGAATTGGAGGGAGACGGCTCAGCAGGCTTCGACACTGCATTGGTCCCATCCTTGATTAAGGCCATTAAAGAGGCCCTGAAATGGGAGGAGCCGGTGTCCTCACCGGCGAAACAGGACGTTTTTTAAACACCTCGGGAAGGAACGTCCTAACTTTCCGCTTCTCGCAGAACTGAAAGACATTTTCACAGAGGAGTGGGAGAAGGCGGAAAAGAAAACCTCCCTGTCAAACAAAACGTCTAGATTCTATCCCTTTAAGGAAGAAGATGTCAAGTATCTGGAGTCCGCTCCCCTGGTGGACGCAGCCGTCACTAGGTTGGCAAAACATGTTACACTCCCCTTGGAGAATGTGGTCTCTTTCAGGGAGCCACTCGACAGAAAGATTGATCTAGATCTTAAGAAGATTTATGTGACGACCGGCATGGCCTGCAAACCGGCACTGGGCTTAGCGGCTATGTCCAAAGCAATGGAAGTATGGACTGAAGATGTGGAGTCGGTTCTATGCAGCATCTCAGAGGATGTGGCCAGGAATGCACCCATTCAGGAGCTGAAGTGGGCCCCGTCCTTCCTGGGGGAGGGTCCCCTGGACATGATTCACCTGGGGGCACGGGTGATGCTGTCTTCCGTTACGGCCAAGCGGGCCCTGTGGTTACGTCCTTGGCTAGCTGATCCTACCTCTAAGCAGGCCTGGTGTAGGATCCCCTTTGAAGGGTCCTCATTGTTTGGGAATCGGCTGGACAAAGCCATCACCTGGGCCACTGGAGGCAAGGGATTCCTCCCTCAGCATAGACGCATGTTTGGCCAGAAGAGGCCACAAACAAGGAGGCAAGCCACGGATCGGGCAAGAGATGCCCGCAGCTACAAGCCTGGTAGGGAATTTAGAAGAAATTGGAAGAGAGGCCAGACGTCCACCCAGAGGGTCGCTAAAGGCGCAGCTTCTACTGGGCGAGATACAGCTAAACCCTTTTGAGATTGGGCCCGCCCGGGTTGGGTAGGAGCACGCCTGTTCCAGTTCCGGCATGTCTGGGCGGCCTCAATCTCAGATGCCTGGGTAATCAAGACGATCTCCATCGGACATTCGTGGGCCTTTACAAGCAATCTGGTACTCAGAGTCGTCCCCACCCTGGTGCCTCGTGTGGAAGAGAAAAAACGTGTTCTACTGGACTACATAGACACACTAGTAGCTCAGGGCACAGCGGTATCGGTACCGGAACAAGAGAAGTTCCAAAGCCTTTATTCTCCACTCTTTTTAGTTCAAAAGAAGAGTGGAACATGGAGACCAGTTATAGATCTCAACCATTTGAAAAACAAAAAGTTCAAGATGGAAACCCTCACAAAGATACAGCGGTCGGTACAACCAGGCAATTGGTTAATCGCAATAGATCTAAAGGACGTGTATTTTCATGTCCCTATTGCAGAGGAATCTCGCAAGTATCTCCGCTTCCTGGTGGGTCAATGCCACCTCCAGTTTACGTGTCTCTCCTTCAGACTCTCGACATCCCCAAAG
Source organism: Glandirana rugosa (assembly GCA_018402905.1). NCBI lineage: Eukaryota > Metazoa > Chordata > Amphibia > Anura > Ranidae > Glandirana > Glandirana rugosa. Next base: position 1,628,801 of record BLSH010329371.1, read on the forward strand.
TCCTCCTAGCCGTAGTGGCTCTTATCAGGAAGAAAGGTATACGTCTACACCACTATCTAGACGACCTGCTCCTACTAGCGCAGGACAGAGACCAGCTGCTGGCCCAGAGGTCACAAGTATTAACCACCCTTCAGGAATTCGGTTGGTTGATAAATCAGCAAAAGAGTCACCTGGAGCCATCACAGGAACTGGTGTACCTAGGGGCCCGGTTCAACACCAGGGAAAACACCATATCTCTACCATCAGAGAAAATTCCCATTATACGGGACAGAGTTTGGTGGGCCTGGTCATCCTCGTACCTGAGAGCCTCCCAGTGTCTTAGGGTGATCGGCACCATGGTCTCAACATCCCCCATGGTGAAGTGGGCGCTGGGGAAGATGCGCCCGTTCCAGATGGGATTCCTGCACCAGTGGAGACCCGAGGAGGGTGATCACCTTATTCACATATCAGCAGCCATGAGGGACAGCCTACCATGGTGGCTGTTACACAAAAACCTGCTCAGGTGTCACTCTATCTCCTTACCAGGGGGGTGATAGTCACAACCGACGCTAGCAACACAGGATGAGGAGCCCACTGCGGGACGGAGTTTGCCCATTTCCTCCCATTCCGGTGTCTAATGTCCTGGAGTTAAGAGCGGCGTACTGCGCACTCCGAGCTTTCCGCCATCTAATACAGGGGAAGGCTGTACTTCTGAGGATTGGCAACACATTGGCAGTGTCCTATGTGAGGAAACAAGGGGGGGGACAGAGTCTTTCTCTATTGCGAGAGGTGGAGCTGATCTTCACATGGGCCCAGAGGTTCCTGACAGACATCTCGGCGGTCTACATTCCCAGAGCCCGGAATGTCCAAGCGGACTTCCTGTCCAGAGTACTGGTGAACAATGGGGAGTGGTCCCTTCATGGGGAAGTGTTCGAATTGATCTGGTCCCTAGGTATCATCCCCGAGGTCAATCTATTTGCCTCCTCGAACAATCACAAGCTAAAAGGCTTCTACACAAGGGGCTTCTGCCCCCAAGCCCTCGGGATGGATGCCTTAACGGACACCTGGAGGTTCAACAAAGCCTATGCATTCCCGCCAGTAACAGTAGTTCTCGGGTTCTTGCAGAAACTGAGGTCGGAGAAAGTTGAGATCCTGGCAATAATCCCCTTCTGGCCCAACAGGCCTTGGTTTCCACTGTTGACGAAGCTGAGCTTTTGGGCCCCAGTGCCCCCCCTCTCAGGCCAAATCGCAGGGAGCGGTCCTACACCCATGTCCAGAGCGACTGCACCTAATGGCCTGGTTCTTGAAAGGGAAAGGCTAGAAGCCTTGGGCTGCGCCTCAGGTGTGATCTCCACCCTGATGAACTCCAGACTCCAGCACGAACAGAGTCTACGAACGGCTATGGGCCAAGTTCACTGACTTTTCTCGCTCTGTTGGGAAATCCTACAGTGTTATTTTTTTAAAAATTTGGGGTCTATTAGACTCTAGATCTCTCCTCAGACCTTACAGCATCTGACCACACCAAGATCGGTGATAAGATGCTTTTTGAATTTCCCAATGGCACTGTTTTTATCCGGCGAAGCCGAAGTCATGAAATGCTCGTAGCTTCCGGTTTCTTAGGCCATAGAGATATTTGGAGCCATTCTAGTCTTCAATCAGCTCTATGGTCAGTTGGTGGAACCACCAGCTGCATTCTCACGTGAGAAAACCACACAAAGACCAGCAACAAACTAGTACGTCACTGGTCCTTGCTGGGCATATGTTGTAATGCTCTTTTTTTCATGCCACCTGTGGGTTAAATGAAAAAAAAAAAAGAATCAATAGTTTCATCATTGATGATGAAACACGTCAAGCTAGAGCTTCCTAACGCTACAGCCGGCCCATAGAGGAGATTGCAGCAAAAGGATTTCAATGCGGTGCACTTCTTACTGAAAATAGAGGCTTGTGAAGCTGTAAGCAATGACATGATTTTAATCTGATGCCCAATAAATACTAAGGATTTTATGCCATGAGAAGCTTCATTTTATTTAATTAAGCGGAATGCCGTCCCATAGCAGACTGTCAGCCATCCCCGTGGAGCAGCACAGGAGTTGGAGGAACGCACGGAGGCACTTAAAGGGCTAGGTCCCCACAAGCAGACATACAAGCTGGTAAGACCCTCCCTTGAAACAAGCAGTTAGGGTCGAACTCATCTGGTGAGTGCAGAGTGACCCCGGTACTCTTGGTTTGGAGCGGATTCACAATTAATCACTCAGTGGAAGGAAGCAAATTGTGCACAGAAGCACTTCACGCACTTTTTAAGAGACTTTAAGCACTTTGTAGAATATATTTTTTTTGCACATGTGTCAACAATTAATCAATTGGTAAATTAAGCACAGGCACTTTATTATTAATTTATTATATTATTATGCATGTGGAAAATAGAGTGAGTATGCGCTGTGCATGATCTCCATTCAGATACAGGCATATGCACTTTTATGGTGCCATGCTCCCCCTCATGCTAGCAGTCTATGTAGCAAGACAAATAATAAAAACTCATATTAACCAAGCAGCTATCTTTAGATGCAAAAGTGGCTTTGCAATGACTCTGTGCATCCATATTTTTTTGCATTGCTGTATTAAGGAAGCCCAAAGGTATATTTTATTATGTGCTTTCTTGAAAGATTTGTTACAGAACATGGCCTCAGACATGGTGTAAAAGGGCCACTGGTAATATATTACATAGCCTTTCAGCAAAAAACATAAAACTAAATTAAAATGCATCTCATATTGCCTCTAAAATTAGAACAAATGAGATACAAGCCCTTCTGGCGGCAAATCATAAAATAAGTCTGCAAGAGGTTAACTGTTCTTACATATTGTGTTGTGTCTAAGCAGCTCCCTGGCAGGGGGAAGGGTATGAAGAATATGACAAATGCATTCTGAATTTTTTTAAACTGTACAGTATATGCCCATTTATACACATTTATGATGCACTATGAATATGCTTTGTCTAGAGTACTCAACTTATGTTTGGTACATTTGCAATTACAAGAGATTACAACATGCAAACCATACATCTGCTGTAGGCATTTGATATATGGATGTATGCATTGTAATCACCTTATCAGTTTTACTCCCCTGGTTTTCACTTTGCAAGCAACTCCAAACCAGCAATAACATAATACAATATATAATCAGCATAGCTGCCAACATTGTCAAAAAAAATATAGGGACACGTTTTGTCTATAGGTGGGGTCTTGTTGTAATTAGGGGCAGAGCATTCGTTTGTGGGTGTGTCATATGACAGGGAAAAATGTGCCACGCAATCCATGTTGTGGTTAAAATTGGGCGTGGCTTTAATTAAATAGAGGTTGTGGCCTAAAGGGGCATGGCTCAAAGGGGTTGTGGTTCGAGTCTGAGATGAATGAGGGATAGAGGAAGAAAGAAAGAAAGAAAGAAAGAAAGAAAGAAAGAAAGAAAGAAAGAAAGAAAGCAATAGGGAGGGAAGGAGATAGAAGGAAGGAAAGAAAGAGGGATGGGGGGGACAGCAGGCCCAGATCCTCACCACAATAGAAATATCTGTATTCCATAAAGTTTAACAATCAGCAGATAAACATACTCCAAACACCTGGTGTTAGCGCTTTAATCATCCCGGCACCATGGTTAGTATGGTGTCAGGATGACTGAAGCGCATTATTTCTATTATTATATTGTAACATAAAATTAAATAGTTCAACTCACCATAATACAGAATCAGTGGGAGCCCCGAGTGTGTCACTTGCCACCAGATGCCATCAGGTGTCCCCAGGGGAGTCTCTCCTTACATATGGTGTCCCCAGCGGAGTCCCTCCTTACATTAGATGTCCCCAGTGGAGTCCCTCCTTACATCAGGTGCCCCAGTTACCCCTCTTCATGCGAGTGCGGACTGCCCCTCGGGTAGCAATGAAAGCTGCTGCCAATAGAAATGGCGGCCGCTTTCATTGCCACCCAGGCTCCGCCTCTTGGATCTTCCTCACGAGCTAGTCTTTTGTAAAATGGCAACAGAGACAGTGCCAACTCCGGTGGCGAAAATCAGGGAAACACAGATTTCTCTGGACATTACCAAGAAGCGGTAAGTTGTATACACAGTTCCCCATAGTTCAGCTTTATGTAGTAACAATGACCTTTTAGACCATTTGACCCTCCAGATGTTGCAGACATCATTTGACTTGCAGTGTCCATCAGGTGGATGGACAGATATGGATACAATTCCTGTCTTAAAATGATGTGACCTTCCCCAAGGCTTCACAGCCCACATGTTCCTGATAACAAGAAATGGAGTGATCTCTCCATAGACACAAACATACCTCTCCTTCCACCTCTCTCCGGACCCCAAACACACAGCACTACTGTATCCTTCTGTACCTGGCGCCACCTACCGCACGCCTCCCGCCATTGGGCAGACACCGCCTCACTTTTTCCCGATCATCCCAATGCTGATTGGCTGACAACCCAGAAGTTTCAGCACCGAAACGATTGGTTGTATGGGTTGACAGACAGGTCTGAGAGCCAATAAACTAGGGCAGACTCGCTGACCATACTCTGTTATCGGCGATGTGACAGCCGTGCTCAGGGCTGATGGCTGCTGTAAAACGGCGACAGAGACAGTGCCGCGGACCTCTATAGGCGGTGGCGAAAATCGAGAAAATACAGATTTCTCTGGACATTTCCTGGGAAACGTTAAGACTGGGACAAAGATCTAAATCCCGGGAATGTCCTGGGAAGTTTGTGACTGTTGGCAAGTCACAAATTTCCTGGGACATTCCCCTTTAAATTCTAGATGCCTAACTTGGTGAAGAATCTACATATAAAGGAGTTAGGCAGGCATACAATGTGTATATATGTTGTGATATGTAGTATTGTATCAAAGGCTAAGGTTTGTACATGTATAGTTTAGTAGTGAGTTATCAATGAGTTACAGAGTAATCCTCTGAGAGGTTGCACTACACTAACTCAAATTTCACTGAGAAAAAAAGCAACTCACTGAAGGTGAACTATATACGTTGTAATGATTTTTGTAAAGTTGGGTATATACATATATTTTGGCCGGTCTGTTCAACAGAAGCCGGTCGTTAGGTGTAGGGTTCTATGAGGTTTTTTTTGTTCAGCCCACTGGTTGAATGAACAAAAACCATGCCTGTATACTCTGATTAAAGAATAAGCTGACTTTCATAACTTGTTACATATTCCACCTCCATTTAGGGTGGAACATGTAACATGCTCCAGCTCCTGCTGCCTCTCCCCCTGATGCCTCTTCCCAGTGACAGTTCTACCTCATTTATTCACAATTTCCAGTGAATCGACAAACTACAAATATTGTCTGCCACAGGGGAAGATGGACTTGTAGTTCCTGTGAGCTGCGAGGGCACTCTTGTACACTAGAGCTGGGTGAACGATTAAGCATGAGTTCGGGCTGAACTTTGGCTGAGTTATCGGGGCATTCGACCATTTTTTCGGCCCACTGAATGACCACAATGCACTGCGCCACTGCACAGTGCATTGGAAGCCCTGACTGGCTAAAGCAATCTCTTGAGAACACCTTAAAGAGGAGTTCATGTAATGCCTTTCCCTACTCTGGTAGGTTACAGTCTGGTGGAAAACTTAGTTTTGAGGCTTCTGTTGGTCAAGAGAGGAGCAGTGGAGAAGGAGGCTGCCTCAGTAATGCATTTAATTTCTCTGTGCCCAGGGCTGTTGGCTTCCACATCCCATCAGCAGTGTCTTCATCATATGGGGGGGAGATTATCTAGGGGTGAAAACAGATATGGAGAGCTTTCCAGTTCCACTGGGTTACTGGATCATGAGAATAGACCACTGGCCAGAACTTGCCCAGTATGCAATAAAGCTGCTGGGCTGCCCTGCATCCAGTGTGCTTTCTGAATGGGCATTCAGTGGTGATGGTGGTTTTGTGACAGATAAGGGAGTGCATCTGTCCACAGATTCCTGGACTGGCTGACATTTATCAAAATTAATCATTCCTGGATTAGCAGCAGCTATGAAGCCCTTTATGCCGATGACGCTGATTAAGTGCTTTCTGGATCTCGAATCTCTGAAAGACTGTTTAGGCTGCCTAGCTTTGTGGGTGTTGATTTCATCTGGAAGACATTTTTTGGTGTAGGTTTCATGGGCACAATTAACACTCAAGGTCCGATTTTTGAGCACTGGTTTGACAGGTGCGTATCATTGCAATTTTTGACAGCAAGGCAAATTCTTGCTTTCAGCAACAGTACCTCCATAGGGTTACGGTGTAAAGGCGTGAATGACACACAAAGATTGTTTAAATAAGAAAGCTTGAATATCTATTTTTGGCTTTATAAATGTCATTATTGCTGCACCAGCTTCTGTCCATCATACCGATGTGTCACTTTACAGACAGACTAAGGGGACCCCCAGGCACTATATTTAAAGGATTTTTTTATTTTTATGGTTATTTTATCATTTGTATGCTTTCACTTTAAGCATCAGTAAATCACTGCTCATTTAAAAATGATGTTTTTTTACAAACTTTTTTTTAAATGATACATGACCCCCAGTGCAGTACCGTGACCCCCATAACTAGAGTTGAGCGAACACCTGGACGTTCGGGTTCAGAGGGCCCGAATGAACTTTGGAAAAAAGTCAGGGTTTGGCACCGAACGTTGCCCGAACTTTATCCCGGACCCCGAACCCCATTGAAGTCAATGGGGACCCAAAGTTTTAGGCACAAAATTGGCTGTAACAAAGTCCTAGAGGGCTGCAAAATTAAGTAAAATGGGGGTAAGAGTAGGGCAAGTGCCCTACAAAAAAATGGGGATAGGGAAAATAAATTAAAATCAAATAAAAAAATGGGAAGGGGGGTGGATGTGGAGTAGGAGCCTAGAGGTTGACTAGGCCGTGACCATGGCAGTGTAGGTGGAAGTGGCGGTGGTCGAGGAGGAGGTAGCCAACACTGTATTTTTTTTTTGTTTTTTTATAATTGGGGTAGCCCCAAAATATTGAGGCCTATTCAAAAAAACAAGTATACGAATGGCTGTGTGAGTCCGGTCTAAATGTTTATTCTGCACAAGGTACAGACAAGTCTTGTGGTATCCATGCCTGGTTCATTTTAATAAAGGTTAGCTTGTCCACGTTGGCTGTGGACAAACGGCTGTGCTTGTCTGTGATAACGCCCTCTGCCGTGCTAAACACACGTTCAGACAATACACTGGCTGCAGGGCAGGCCAGCACCTCCAAGGCATAAACAGCAAGCTCAGGCCATGTGGCCAATTTGAAAACCCAGAAGTTGAATGGGGCAGACCCATCAGTCAGTATGTGTAGGCGTGTGCACGCATACTCTTGCACCATGTTGCTGAAATGCTGCCTCCTGCTAAGGCGTTGTTACATAGTTACATAGTTAGTCAAGTTGAAAAAAGACACAAGTCCATCCAGTTCAAC
>BLSH010329371.1:1657164-1670093 GCA_018402905.1 Glandirana rugosa
TACTAAAATTGCTGTAAGGGACAGATTATTGTTCTAAAATCATCGCCTACTCCTATAGGGTCAGGTTCCTGCTGTTGCTGTAAGGGACAGATTATTGTTCTAAAATCATCATCTACTGCTTTTGCAGCCCTCTAGCACTTTCCAGGACTTTTTTACAGCTATTTTTGTGCCGAAAAGTTCGGGTCCCCATTGACTTCAATGGGGTTCGGGGTCCGTGGTCAAGTTCGTGTCGAACCCGCCGAACCCGAACATCCAGGTGTCCGCTCAACTCTAGTTAAAAATGGTGGGAGCTTATTTTATTTCTGATTTCACAGAGGTGTTGAGGGTGACCATACTAGCTTCAAGTGCTTTTTCAGGCTCAGGATTAACCAGGTCAAAGGTAGAATCTGCAGGACTTGATATGGGTTCATCATTCACAAAGTCAGGTGGAGATGACCATGAAATGTCCAGAAATTAAGTGGCTGGTACTGCACAGGTCCTATGATTAGTGGGGTTGAGGCCAGTAGGCTTGTAATGCTCATCACTGATCAAGTGTACAGAACTTTCTATACATTTTACTCTATTAGTGACATACACATAGAACTGTTTTGTTTCATTGTGTATGTATTCCAACATTATCTTGCGTTCAAAGTTAATTTCAAGTTTTAAACCTCAGCAATTTCCACAGCTAACACAACTCTACAGAGTTCAAGCTTTGGAATGGTATGAGCAGGCTTTGCAGTTAGGCTGGCCTTGCCCCAGAATGAAACCCACATGTATTTGTCACTTGGATTTATAACAATGAACATAGGCTACTGCAGGCCACTGATCAGAAAAGATATGGATGTCCTTTCTAGTAGCAGTAGTCAGGGATGCAAGGATGTAACAGAGTGGTATCTGAAGTTGTTTTAGTGTCTTGAGAGACTCCTTACCACCTTTGTTGTTTCTCTCTGGGTAATGGGGTATCCCAGCCTATGTTTTTAGAAATAAGCTGTCTACCAGTATTTTACACTGAAATGGTATGAATGCTAAAAACACACTGGATCGTAAATATTATCTACTGCAGACATAACTCCTTCTTTTGTGAAGGGCTTGTCACTGGCTGCTCCGTGAAATATGAATGTGTCTCGCTTGCGGTTCCAAAGCAATCTGAGACTACGTTGTGTAAAAGGTAGGTCAGATCCTAGCCCATATTCTTTTACATGGACAGCATAATTATTGGTTGGAAAAGCCCTAATTATCTTGTCACAGCTAAAGACAATTTTGTGAAGCCTTACAGTAGATTGGCAGTGGCAAGCATATTCTGAGTTCTGGCAATAGGGTTGATTCAATGAACTGGCGTGCATCAGATCCAAATTCCTTTTTACTATCTTGAGCTGTCCTTCTCAGTCCATAAATTGGTACTGCAGGTGAGAGGCTTTTACAGGAAACATATAACTTCATCATTGATATTGTTACTGTGATGCCATTAGAAACCTGGGGAATTTTCTGTAGTCATTGCTAATGATAAAACAGTACCTTTGCTGAATGTCAGCCATTACAGCAACTGGTACTTGAGTTCTTGTCTAAAACAGAACAAAATTCACATGAGTTTGTGTTTCTGATTAGGGCTGGCAAGAACAGGGTTGCTGAAGAAAACAGGAAACACACAAATGTTTTGAGTCGAAAAATCACCATGATCTGATCTGATTTGTGAATATAGTATGCACCAATACATGAGAGGTGTGAACATTCCTCTCCTTCCATACGTTGTGCTGCATGATCCTTTTCAAACATCTTCTGTAAAGTGTTGCCTGTTGTAGGTTGTGATCTAAGGAAATAAACAATGTTTCTGAATGCTGACTATGGTATTATGAGTAAGAGTATGAGTACAAAATAGTACCCAGGTTTTTGAATCGATTTGGTAGAACTTCTTACTTATTGTTTTCAGGAGCTCTTTGTTTTCCATTGTGGCTGCAAACTCAGTGGTTACATCAGAAGCTGTGGTGCCAAAGTTATTACTGAAGAAGAATTTAAGGGCCATTTTGTCATACTGTGTGATGTAATGCTGCATACCTTTGCTGCCTAGTTTTTCATTCACAAGTTAGTGATGTGGACACTGTTTGATATAAGTATTGTGTCCATTTGACAGTATGTCTTGAAGGAAGAAACCATGGTAGATCTGCCAAAAACATTGTCTATGATGATCCAGCCTAGGTCCAGGCATTGGGCATACAGTATATGGCATCCTGCGGCCTGTTGATTCATTGGCGAACCCTGTTCACCCTTAGGATGTCTTTGCAAAGTAGCAGTAGGATATTGGCATGTTTATCAATGGCTGGTATGTAGTCAGATATGGCTTTTGAGTGACGATAGTGATAGGCATCTTGTCAAGTACCTTGGTTGGAGGCTGAGTTCATGAGAGAGCTTCCCTTGTGGCTCTGCTCTAAGCGCCCCTGAATATGTTGACAGAGGTACAAAGCTCAAAGAAGCATGGGTGCTGGTAGCTTGGTAGTGGCTGACTGCCATGGTCAGAGACGTAGTCAAGGTGAGTCAGGGTCATACACGGTGAGGCAGAGCAAGGTCAGGAACAAGCCGGGTTAGCAACAGAAGATCAGTCAGCAAAGCAGGAATGCAAGGACATGGATCACGGGGAAGATGAAGAACATCCAGCGATAAGCACACATCAGGATCTCCTTTAAATAGGCAGCTTGGCACCAATGGAAATGCATGCCAATGCACCTATGTGTGAGTGCACTCTGGATACTAGCCCAAGCTCATCTGTGTGTTGGTACCTGTGCACAAGAATTAGCTTCATGGGAATGAGCATTAGCTATATTAGTTTGCTGACACAGCTGCAGGGATAGGAATTTTACCTGCTGACTGGAATCTGGTTGCACTTGATAAGAGTGAGCAGTGGTATTTCTATGCTGCCGTTCAGAGGAGCTAGACCACTGGCTTTCCCAACTGAGACGTCTATTGTGCCAACACAGGTGCCCAAGGTGTAAGGCAGGCTTTCCTTGTTATGTTTAACATGCCAAAAAACTTAGATCTTGCAAAAGATTGATTTCTAGAATAGTATACAGTCTTAAAGCTCTTTCAGGTTGACCCTTCAGGTACACAAGAACCTTCTCCGCAGACTTCAGTACATGCAGAAGATAGTGAGGTAGTAGGGGGTGTTTAATTTGTGCTATCACTGCATGGCTTTGCCACAGGGGGATTATCTATGATAGGTTAGGAAAGGTGATGAAGCGGACAAAGTGCTTATACGTGATAATCACTGTTGCATTCTATGTGATTAATAGTAGTCTTGCTAGGTGTTATGTGGAGGTGCAGCATTTGAAGAAAACTCCAAATTTTCTTTACATTCTTGCAGGTTTTTTTTCCTGAAGCCAATACATTTCTTAGGGGATGTGGTTGTGTTTTTTTGCTTTGATCAGTCTTTATAGGTTGCAGGTAGAAAATCAATCCTTTTTACTGTCACCAGTAAAAATGCTGATGTAGGTTGTATATCCTTTACAGATGAGCCGCTTTACAGGCAGTTTAGGGGCATCCCCTAGGCATGTTATACCACTTCCCTACCGGCCTATAGTAAAATGACGTCCTTGTGTTTGTCTATTCATATCTCAAAGATGCCTGCAGCTGCAGGCATCAATGAGGTATCATTCTTTTCAGCCGGCGATTCCCTTCTCCATAAGAATGATCATAATGGCTGCCCAGTCACTTGATCGTTCTTACAGGCAGGGAGAGGGGTCCCCCCTCCCGCTGCTATCTGGTGCGTTTACCAACTCACCTGAGCAATCGGTAAGTTGGAGGAAGGAACCGCCGTGGCCGGAAGGAAGTACCATCGACATCCGAGGGGCAGATTGTCCCCCGTCATCTCTATGGCTCTTGGAGGACCGGGCGTGACGTCATGACGTCACGTCCTGTCCAGCAAAAGTAAGCAAAGCCGGGTTTCCGGATAGAAAGCATCAGATTGTTAATTTTTTTTTTTTGATCTGATGCTTTCCAGCTTGGAGGAGAGGTGTGGGGTCTTATACACCCCACATCTCTCTAAAAAGAGTACCTGTCATGCAATATTTCTATTACAAGGGGTGTTTACATTCCTTGCAATAGGAATAAAAGTGATCATGTTTTTTTTTTTTAAGGAAAAGTGTAAAAATAAAAAAATAAAATAAACAATAAAAAATTAAAACGCCCCCCGTCTCCGCGAGCTCGCACGCAGAAGCAAACGCATAAGTCGAGTCCGCATATGTAAATGACGTTCAAACCACACATGTGAGGTATTGCCGCAAACGTTAGAGTGAGAGTAATAATTCTAGCCCTAGACCTCCTCTGTAATTCTAAACATGTACCCTGTAAAAATTGTTAAAGCGTTGCCTATGGGAATTTTTAAGTACCGAAGTTTGGTGCCGTTCCACAAGTGTGCGCAATTTCAAAGCGTGACATGTTAGGTATCTATTTACTCAGCGTAACATCCTCTTTCACATTATGCAAAAAAATTGAGCTAGCTTTACTGTTTTTTTTTTTTTAATGCATGAAACAGTTTTTTTTTCCAAAAAAAAGTGTTTGAAAAATTACTGCGCAAATACCGAGCAAGATAAAAAGTTGAAATGACCGCCTTTTTATTCCCTAGGGCTTCTGCTAAATAAAACACATATAATGTTTGGGGGTTCTGAGTAATTTTCTAGAAATAAAATGAGGATTTTTACATATAGCAGCGAAGTGCCAGAATTGGCCTGGTAGGGAAGTGGTTAAATCTAACATTTTTAATGTTTTTAATGTTTTACTTTGGCATTATTCAAATCACTGCTGCCTGCCTTGGTACATCTTCCCTAAGGTAATGCCCATCCCCTATGCCATTTGTTTGGCATTCCCTTGCCTAATAGCCTAGAAATGGCCAAAACAGATTTTTAGCATTAACCCACATTAAATTCGGTGTGGGTTAAATTCAGCACCCTAATTTCTGTGTTGTTAATTGAACCCTGCTCAAACCAAGCCCAGATAGGCAGGTAGGAATCAGAATTGCATGTGGTTATGCACCAAGCATCTACAGTATGCAACGCATAATGCACAAAATGTATTTGTATGACACAGTTCATATAAACAGTCATTGAAGTATTGTTATGTTGAAATTAGCTTGCTGATATATACATGCTTGTGTGACAATGGCTGTGGTAATGCACTGTCCTTGAGCTGCTGTATTTGCATGGTTCATGTATATTATCTTCCAATGTATTCCAGAGCTATCAATAATCTATTGACTGTTCTGCCTCACCAGTATAAGCATTGGAAGCACAATCTCTGTAACTGATGAAGCTCTAGGGGGATATGAATAACTTACAATCTTAAAAGTGTTGACAGACAGTTGACTCAATCAGAATGACTACAAATGAGGGGAAAATGGATTTTATAGGCACCAATTTTATAAAATTAACACATTTTATTTATAACACGCTTCTATGTGCAATCTATAGTGCTATCCAATCCAATAGCCTCAGAACCACCAAAATGGAGTCCTGCAGCTGGTGCTGCAACTTACAGTTCCACAGTAATTTTACAATTGCTCTACATGTTGCATGGATGTCCGCTTCTTCGGGAGCTTGTAAAAATTCTATAACAGATAGCAAAATATTATATCAACAATTTATATATATATATATAAGGAAGCATTACAATCATATAAACAGACAAGATAATACAAACAATCAAAATACTCATGTCGTCATCTGGGGGTGGTACTATAATCGCATGCAAGATGGACAATGAGCAAATGTGGGGACATGTCCACTATAATAAGATGGTAAAAAATGGGTCTATGGTAAAAAAGACGTGTTTGATGATAACAAAAAGTATCAGAGGTATCTTATACATCCAATAAAGCAACAAGCTTCTATTATAGTCTAGAGGGGTATAGTCACACCTGACTACCACTCACAGGTACAGAATTTAAACAGCACTTAGCTATTAGAGGAGAGTTACTGTGAAACAAATGGAGCCTAGGTTCCCAAGGTCAGATAGACAGCAAGTGAATAAAACAACAATCATTAAGGTGCAATTGCACCCATCATCTAGGAAATAAATGGGAGAGCAGTGATAGGCTTGTATATTAATATGGGAGAGTATATTACAACAGGTATAAAGAGCCAAAAACGTAGTTTAGTCCGATAACAAGACTAACGTTCTCTCACCTGTATGGAGGGTCACTTTGGAACCAAACGTTCATAAAATACAGTCCAGCAGGGATAAAATATAATTGCATTTTTACACCCTTATTCCTAGGATATAAATGCATTCATAGGGATCCAAGGGGGAGATTTCGCATAGAGTGAGCTATAAAATAGTAAGATGATAAGATAGATATCACCAAGCTGGGATGTAAGCTTAGCGAGCACACACCCTATACATTATATACAGATGGAAATATCTGCAATCAACACAGGGAGCCGCCCGGATCCCGGAAGTGTGATTACAAGGGGGACACCACAGTGACAGGCTACCAACAGGAATGTGGGGCAACCCTCAATGCCGAACCCACAAAACCACAGCCAACATTCCACCCCCTGCCACCCGCCAATGAAAAGGGGGGTGGGTGGCCGATGCGGCTTCCCCAGCCGCACACTTACTCATAATGTCCAGCCCACGACCAGAATAACCAGACCCTTCACAATGGCAGTTACATAAATTGAAATACCTGGAATAACACAAAAAGAACCAGGTGGTCATGTATATAGTATAATATATCAATCAGAGTAACTATACATGAAATTTATCAATGTTCAACATATTGTGTAGTTATCAAATTCAAAGAACTTTAAAATAGAAATAGGTGTGATGGTAAATCATTAGTACACCAACAGAGAAGGAGGGGAGAGGGGGGGAAGAAAAAAGGGGGGGGAAAGGAAGAAGGGCAACATGAGCTCAGGATAATCATTGCAAAGGTTGGTCAGATGACATGTCAGTGGCAGATGTTAATCTCAGAGAAACGCTTTGCATGATAATGTTTCATTTATTCTGGGGGAATAAGTAGCATTAAGGCGTTCACTCCATTTTGTTTCTTGTAGAATTTTTTTGTCACTGTCACCTCCTCTAGGATCCTGTGGAATAACCGTTTTTGGTTCTTTATACCTGCTGTAATATACTCTCCCATATTAATATACAAGCCTATCACTGCTCTCCCATTTATTTACTAGATGATAGGTGCAATTGCACCTTATTGATTGTTGTTTTACTTACCTGCTGTCTATCTGACCTTGGGAACCCAAGCTGCATTTGTTTCACAGTGACTCACCTCTAGTAGGTAAGTGGTGTTTAAATTTTGTACATAAAAAGGTAGTCAGGGGTGACTATACCCATCTAGACTATAATAGCAGCATGTTGCTTTATTGGATGTATAAGATGCCTCTGATACTTTTTGTTATCATCAAACTCGTCTTTAGTGTATTTTATAGGCCAATTTTTACTATCTTATTATAGTGGACATGTCCCCACATTTGCTCATTGTCCATCTTGCATGCGATTATAGTACCACCCCAGACGACGACATGAGTATTTTGATTGTTTGTATTATCTTGTCTGTTTATACGGTTGTAATGCTTATTTTATATATAAATTGTTAATGTTATATTTTCCTATCTGTTATAGAATTTTTACAAGTTCCTGAAGAAGCGGACATCCGCGCAACATGTAGAGCATATGTAAAATTACTGTACAACTATAAGTTGCAGCACCAGCTGCAGGACTCCATTTTGGTGGTTCTGAGGCTCTTGGATTGGATAGCACTATAGATTGCACATAGAATGTTTTTTATATGTTTTAAATATATGAAGCGTGTTAAAAATAAAATTTGTTAATTTTATAAAATTGGTGCCTATAAAATTCATTTTCTCCCCATTTGTAGTTCTAATATGTTTAATTAGGACATGGCACTTAGCTACTGCAGTGCACACGCTTAATTGCCATCCTGGGTGAGTGCACTTAAACACTTATTCTGAATCAGAATGACACTTTGAAAATTGTTGAGAATTTGAATCCAAAACTCTGCAGAACTTAGCAACAGTGAACTTTCAGATAGATCAAAACTAAAGATGAGCTTAAAGATAACATTATCATTTACCGGCCAGGAATCCCAAGCCATGTAAACAAAGCATCCAGGAAAAGTTAAAAAAAAACAGCATAGAATTCACCCCAATTTCTAGGCTTATCAGACTCTAGAAGGCCCCTATAATAATAAGGGGATGCCCAGATACTGCCCCCGCCCCCCCACGGAAATGAATGAGGTATACATAGTACCCCCACTTATTCATGAAAAAGTAAACAAAAAAACAATTTTTTTTCAAAGACCATTAAAAAGAAATATCCACGATGTACAGTACATTTATTGTCAATCATGTCATCCACTGATGCAGACCAATATCAGTCACAATGATTGATGCCCTCTGACCTGCAAAAAAAAAAGAAAAATACTAGGATGACTGCTTGTCCATGTATGACAGCTCCAGTGGATGAAAACTAAGTATAAATGAAGGGGTGTGGTCTCTCGTGTGACATCATTGACCAATATGGACATGACCATATTTGGTAACTGATGTCTACACCTTCATATATTCACTTCTCCACTCATTTAGTCCTAAACACAGCTAAACACACTAGGTAGAAAAGAAAGCTTCAGTACTTTAAAGCATCCCAATAACAAAAAGATTTATTGTTCAAAGTGCACAAAAATAGCATATCTAAACATGCAGATCACAACACTTAATATAGGCTCCAGAGCCATACTAGCGCTAGATATAACCAAAGCGTTTGATACAGTGGAGTGGCATTACCTATGGTAGGTGATGATTAGATTTGGTTTTTGTCCAGGATTCATGGGGTGGCTGAGATTATTATATGCAAGACCAAGAGCAAGGGTAAAAATAAACAACCAATGGTCGGAACCTTTTTCTTTAACACGGGGAACGAGGCAAGGGTGTCCTCTGTCGCCCATGCTCTTCTCATTGGTGATAGAGCCACTAGCTGTAGCCATCAGGGCCTCAAAGAAGATCAAGGGATTCCAGAGAACATCGGGGGAGGAAAAAATAGCATTGTACACAGACAATCTCCTAATGTTCTTGGGAGACTCGCAGTCCACCCTAGAAGCAGTATTAGATATAACAGGGAAATATGGGAAAATCTCAGGGTTACAAATAAACTGGGAAAAATCAAGCCCTGCCAATTGATGAAGAAAGACCTAGGGTTAATAAGACTATCCAGGAATACAGTTGGCAGACAAAATTAAGTATTTAGGAGTATACATAACCAAAAAAACAAATCAATACGTTAAAGACAACTTGGAAGGACTAATTAAGAAATTTAAAGAAAAAAAGCAAAGTGTGGAGACGCCTGCCGCTGTCAATAGCAGGCAGATGCAATTTAATTAAGATGACATGGCTCCCCCCAGCTCTTATATGTCCCGCAGAACGCACCTGTGTGGATAACTGAAGGCTGTCTCCTAAAGGTAGAAACGGTATTTAGAGCGATAATATGGAAAGGGATAAGTCTGCGGTGTTGCAACGTCCCAAAGATAAGGGGGGTCTGGCAGTGCCCCATCCGTGGTGCTATTTTTTAGCTGCGCAATCTGTGCATTTGAGAGGCTGCAACACGGCAGAAGGTGGAGATATGAATATGAGATTGATAGTAGAAGACACAAAATATCGATTGGGAATAGAAGCACTGGAGGTGGGACATTTTCCATATGAAACTCCCACCTTCAGACTGATTACCAAAATATGGGTATAGATAAAAAATATACTGGGCTATCAAGAGTTCACAACGTTTTCACCAATATGGGATAATAGCAAACTGCAAAAAATGTTGAAAGTGCAACAAAATAAGGAATGGGAAAGACAAGGAGTAGTAAAATGAATTCAGCTATATAAAGAAAATACCCTCAAATCATTCCAGGAGATAAGTGAAGAGTTTGGATTGACAAATAAGTCACTCTATGTGTACCTACAGATAAGGCATGCCCTAGAAAGACAGTTTAACAAAGAACCACCGAAATGGTGTGAGTTAAAAAAAATGAACAAACTGATAAATGAACACCAGACTAAGGGAATAATAGCAGGAATATATGGGCCCCTGTGCGAAGCAGTAATAAAAGGAACTGAGGAACTGAGGAACTCACATGTAGGAAGAAATGGGATAGAGATGTAGGAGGAATAACGGAAGAGCAATGGGTGAGAATACTGGAAGCAGGACCGTTGGTATCATTATCCCCATATCAAAGAGTTTCACACCTGATGCTATTCCACAGGGCATATCACACGCCACAAAGGATGTTTAAATATGGGTATAGGCCAGATTCAAAATGCCCTCGATGTGGAGAAGAAAATGGTAATCTTATACATATGATGTGGAAATGCTCAAAACTATATAGATATTGGACAGACATTATGGAAATAATAAACAAAACCTTTGAAATAGACCTAGAAACAACTCCAATAATGTGCATAATGGGATGTATCAAAAAGGATAAGATGCCAGTAAAAAAACAAACACTGATAATTAGGAGCCTATTCGTTGCGCGAAAATTAATAGCAAAAAACTGGGTGTATGCGAAATCGATCGTTCGTATGCGCGATTTGAACAGTCGAACATACGATGGTCGTACAAGGGAGTTGTGTGAGCAGACTAGAAAACTTGGTCGTACCAACAAGCGCTCATACGACCGTTGTATCGTGTGTACAGAGCAGTTGGTACAACAAAGTTGTATTGTGCAAAACACGCATGCTCCGAAGTCAGGAACGGCCGGATGCTAATTAAATGCCAATGAACGTTCTTCTGTGCTCGTATGATTGTGTAGTGCAGTCAGTATGCTACATACAACAGCCAACGTACGATTCGACACGGTCGTACGTGCGATCGTCATCCCATGTGTACGGGGCTTTAGCCTTTTACCCAGCATCAGAGTCGCAATTGCCACCCTGCCCCCGACACAGCCGGCGTACCCCCTGTCTGTGGTGCACGCACCACTAGGGGTACGTGCACCACGGGTTGAGAAACCCTGGGCTAGTGCACATGAAGCCTTAGACTGCATTGCTTTGAAGATTTTCAGCTTCACATATTTTAAGACTGGTAAAGCCTTTTTTAAATTGAAAAATGTAAACAAAATGTTCACTGGCAGCAAGGCTAACACGTTACAGCATGTTAACCTGTTCTCTAAATAGTTTGATATAATGGTACTCTGATCACCAATCTAAGCCTGAGTTGTTGATACAAGATCTAATTACATTTTTTTTCAGAGTTTTTAAAATTTGAAATTACACTGTGTGCACTTAGAACAGTTCAGCAGTCTCCTACTCTCCTAAATTAAAACTGATGCCATCTCCTACTCTCCTAGATGTAACTGATGTTGATGTGTACAATGCTTCTGTCTAACTGTCACTATCCTTCCCCTCTATTCTACCTATCCTATAAAATGTAAAAGAGCAATTTCCTTCTAATTACTAAGCATATCCTATTTCCTCGGATAAAAGGGGGTGCTTGGTATCCTTGCCAGAAGCATAAAACACATACAGTATCTCACAAAAGTGATTACACTCCTCACATTTTTGTAAATATTTTATTGTATCTTTTCATGTGACAACACTGAAGAAATTACACTTTGCTACAATGTAAAGTAGTGAGTGTACAGCTTGTATAACAGTGTAAATTTGCTGTCCCCTCAAAATAACTCAACACATAGCCATTAATATCTAAACCACAAGCAACAAACGTGAGTACACCCCTAAGTGAAAATGATAAAATTGGGCCCAAATTGCTAAAAATATATACTGCTGCTGTACTAACAACACTGGCTGGGAAGGAGTTAACATCAGGGGTGATCAAAGGGTTAAATGTGTACCTAGCTGGTGTTTCAGTGTAGCAGGGCAGGTGCTTTTACTAGGGGAAGGCGTGTATCAGTGTTTCTGCTTTACAGGAACACAGTATCCATGCCTTCTGTACTGACAGAATGGCAATGTGCCTTGTCTACATAGGCAAATCGCTGCTCTGTCTGTGTACCTAACGATCAGCAGGTTCCGGTGGACATCAGGTCCGTGGGACCCGCTGATCAGCTCCCGCTGTGTTGAATCACAGAGGAAGAAAGTCGCCGGTGTTGCACACTTGCGCCTGATACACAAAACTGCAGGATGCAGACGTAAAAAATATGTGATCCTGCACAGCGCGGCCGCCCTGTAGCAGTACAACTGCTATAAGGCAGTGAGCAAGTGGTTAAATGAGTGGTTGAATACTTCTTACTGATCACATTCTGCAAGTGTATTTTTTTTTCATCTGCTTGTTAATATTTATTAGGAACAGTGCCGGGACACCTATTTTATGAATGATAGGTTTTAACCATACAACAGGTCAGAATTTACACTAGAATTATAATCATTACTCTATGATAGATGATATGGAGGTCATCAAACCTTGATGATGTAACATTGTATTAATTGAACTTTTAATTTGTCTAAGCATATTCTCTGATTTGCTGGAGAAAATCTACATGTTGTGACTCCTGTGTAGTGTTGAGCGAACCCGGACTGTAACGTTCGGGTCCGTACCGAACTTTAGGGTGTCCGTGGCACGGACCCGGACCCGGACATTTCAAAAATCGTTCGGGTTCGGTCCGGGGTTCTGCTATTTTACTCCACGTGTTGAGAAGCTGCAGGGCAGCCAATCAACAAGCGTTTCACTGGTTTGCCCTTAGAAGCCATCACAGCCATGCCTACTAATGGCATGGCTGTGATTGGCCGGTGCATCATGTGACCCAGCCTCTTTATAAGCTGGAGTCACAGTGCTGCAGTCACATGCTCCTTGGGTTAGTATAGGGAAAGGTAGCTGACGGCGTGAGGGACAGATTTTAGCCATTTTAAGACCTGATCCTGCATCCTGAGATAGATTACTTTACTACTGCTGTCTGTGCTGTTGCTCTGAGGACAGATAGCAGA
>BLSH010329371.1:1682290-1694868 GCA_018402905.1 Glandirana rugosa
CGGCATGTCTACTACACCATAGTATGTCAAGAGGGGAGGTCCGTAGTCGGGAGTCATACTCAGTCAGGGGTGGAGGGTCACGGATTGTCCATACCATCACCCGACTCGTCCCCCCCGTGGACCCCCCTGTACATACAATAAGGCGGGACTAAGTACAACAAACACGGACAAGAGAGGGAGAGAAACAACACAGTAAAAATCGGGGGGGTCCAGACTGGTAGTTCCGAGCAGTGCCCTGTGGTCTCTGGGACGGTCCAGGGTTGTGGCTGTGAACAGTAGTTTCAGCCCTGTGGTATCCTGGGTCAGATCCCCGTCTGTGGTGAAACAAAGAGAGGGAGAGAACAGGCACAAACAACATGAATCAGGGCGGAATAACATACATGTCCCCCCAGGTGCCCCCCCTGCTCAGCCCACTACCATACCTGTTAGGCACTGGGAGGTGGGGACTGACTCATACTGAGGGCTGATGCCTGGAGGGGAGAACTGTATGATACCACATCATCTGTACGGCATTCCCTCTCCCTCCCCCCTCCCCCCAAGTGCCTCCAGACCTCCGTCACTTACCTGGAGAGAAAAGGGATCCAGCTTGGGGAAGCCGCCGCAAAGCACACAGACAAACCCGTTCTGGTCAGGCTCACGGCTCTATTGAATCCCCAGCCGTCACCTACACCCCACTGTGCATGCGCCGCTCGGACCGCCAGGTCTGCTGCACGTGTGTCAACCAAGCCTTGGTCCTGTAATGAGAGCCTGTGCAGGGGGCCCTGTAGCCAGCCTAGTCCCGCCGATGGAACGCAGATGCGTTCCAACACCACAGGAGCCGCTCCACCGATCCAGGGGCACCAGGGACAGCAGCACACAGGATGCAGAAAACAATATAAAATATATATATGCTGCCATGGAGTCTTACCCACCTTCTGTGACCCTGCCAGTCTTTGGACATTGTCCTGGGGATTTTGCTGGCCTACCTCCACTCGCTTGCAGTAGCTGGGCCCTGGGTGTTGGGGGACACCACCACCCCTCATCTGCTTGCCCCGCTCCAAGCTGGGGACTGCATGCCCAAATGCCATGACATTAAACTCCGATCTGCACGAGTCCTGGAGGAGGACAAAAAAAGGAACACAGGTGGGGCCAGGCGGCCAAATTCATGGTAGTAGGGTCCTATAGGAGTGGAGGGGGCAGGGTAAACCCATATGTAGGCTGCCATGGAGTCTGTCAGGAAATATATTTTAAATTACATGTGCTGCACCTAAACCAAGGATGTAGACCAAGGGAGAAGTTACAATCCCTCCAGTGAAATCATTGGAATGCTAAAGATTCAAAAGCTTATAAAAAGATGCTTCAACACTGTGCTGGAACATTTTCTAAAAGGTTTTGGTTATTTGGAATTTCAAATATCTTAAAAGGATGGTGACATCACCCTCTCCTGTTAGGGATCTAGTGCAAAATAATTATATACTCTGATTTTTCTCCACAGGTTTTTTTTTTTTCATAGAGCTGTAATGCAGCAATTTTACACGGAGGTGGGACAGAATTTTTTTATACTTTTTTTCATTAAAAATCAAAATGTAGAAAATAATGAATCCTTTAAGTGCTGTACCAGTGTAAAGAAAAATAATAATAATACACACAGGTTCAGCATTATGGAGAATGTCAGTGTTTTACTGATCTCACATTAGTGGCTAAAAAGCAGGTACTTTCTAAATATAAACCAGAAGGAAACTCTTGATGCACTAGTGTAATCTCAAGATATAACATTTTTTTGCTTTTATCAACTGTCAAATAGAGATATTTGGAAACTTCCAAGTCCGAGTGTAAGTCCTTAGTACAAAATTAAATGCATTATACTTGTAAGACTGAAAAAAACTCCTAAAGTTCAAGTCCAACCCAGGAGGAAGATGACACGTTCTGCCAACTGTCAGTAACATAGCTTCCCTCTGCCTTCTCAAGTCACATTTCCTTTGTGAGGTAAGCATTGCAGTATTTAGAAGTATTAATATGTTTCACTGTGGTATACAGGTGCTATGGAACAAACTACGGAAATAGGTAACTTATACTGTCTCTTCCTCTTACTTAAATAAGCTCATCAAACCCCCTCCACACCAACCTGCCAAAATAATTAGTTAAAACACTTGCCATCTGTCTCTAAGTTCTATTTTAAAACACGTCTGTCTCTATTAATATCTAACAGTATCATAAAAGGAAATCAGAGAAAATTAAGTCAGGAAAATAAAATTAGTATTTCCCTGCAGCACTTTCATTGCACATTTTGCTTCTAAGCTTTAAAAGGTGCAGTACAAGCATTTCTTACATCAAACTCCATTAAGTCTGACAAGTTACGTGAATACTAACTACGGTCACACTGGTAATGGGTTTGTACCCCCTCATGATACATCTGTCTTTCTGACTTGAATGAAGTATTGCAGAGGAAGCACAGAAGATGGGGCCTCTTTTTCATCTGGCAGATATGTGACACTCCATGTTATTTTCTTTTTACATTTCATATTGAAATACTTTGTAAGTATGTAAAACTCTTACTATAGCTGGTTGTCAAGTTCCAGGTGTCAACATATCATAAACGCAGCAAATTAATATAACATTCTATGCCCTGAGGACTTTACACTCAGCCACTCAGGCCTGGCTGTTGACAGAACTGGTACACACAGTTCATTAGCTTACCATAGTTGCAGAAATTCATTATCTCGTCTTATATAATTTGGGAGACCGCTTAAGGAGATAAAGCCTGTCTTTTCTCCAGTGATTATAGGTGTCCCAAACTGTTATAAAAAGGCGCAAGAAACGTACCATTTATTGTGCACTTTATTATTAATCGCAATCATTGCGCTTCCTCTGACATAATCAATGTCCAATAAATTTACTCAAGATTGTAATTACAGTTGTACCGGCTTTTCAGTTTGCTGTGATTGGATTTCCCTATTGGATGTGGAGAGACATCCAGAGCCAGAGCACCTGCTGCGGATATTACGTTTGTGGACTAATTACTTCACTCTGGCTTCTGCTGTCTGAATGGTGTGTTGCTGCTTTGAATGGACACTTAGAGTTTATCCTGTCATTTAAGGAAATAAACTAACTAAGCAATAGGGATGGGCAAACGATTTGGCCCCAGCATGAGTTCGGGTGGAACATTTGCCTGTTTAGCTGTTCGTCAAACACCCAAATTTGCAGGGTGTTCGCCCCTACAAGTGCTGCACAGGGCATAGTGTAAGCCAGTTGTTAACCACTTCAGCCCCGGAAAGATTTCCCAGGTTAGGACCAGAGCACTTTTTGCGATTCGGCACTGCGTCGCTTTAACTGACAATTGTGCGGTGGTGCAACGTTGTACCCAAACAAAATGTGCGTCCTTTTTTTCCCATAAATAGAGCTTTCTTTTGGTGGTATTTGATCACCTCTGCGTCATTTCTGATCACCACTAAAAACAAAAGAAGAGCGAAAATTTTGCAAAAAAAAACAAATTTCTTACTTTTTGCTAAAATACAAATCCAAAAAAATATATAAAAAAAGGGAAAATTTCCTATCAAATACTTACCGTAATTTTCCTTTCCTGATGGACTCCATGGCAGCATACGTATGGGTTAATCACGCCTCCTCTCCACTCCTATAGGACCCCACTCCCATAAATTTAGGCTCAGAGCGAGAGGCCGTGTTCCGTAACTAGCCTACTCCTGACACTGGGGTGGGAATTCCTGCTGCCATGGAGTCCATCAGGAAAGCAAAATTACGGTAAGTATTTGATAGGAAATTTTCCATTTTCCTGACAGACTCCATGGCAGCATGGGATTTAACTAGCCATACACCTCATGGGCGGGCAATGCTGAAAATGCTGAACCAAAGGCTTTAATTCATACTGTCAACAGACAGGCCCTTCAAGCCACAAAAAAACAGAGGATAACGAAGCAGGCTCTGCATAATAATGAGCCATAAATGCATTGATTGAGGGCCGCAAGGCCGCCCTACGGACTATATTAGGAGCCACATGCTGTGAAGCTGCCCGAGATGTAGACACACTTCTGGCTGAGCGAGTGGTCACCACCTCCAGAGAGCCAAGCCCTCAGCTCTGAGCCTGTTGGATGGACCGGACAACCCGTGCCACCATCATCCTAGATGAGGCACATTTCCCATGTTCTTTTCGGCAAAGAATGAACAGGCATCCTAAAGCCTGAATGATGCTATAGCTTGCAGATATAATAATATCTGAGAGATTCCTAGAACCAAGAAAAGGCCATCTTATACATAGCTCACATTTGTTTTGCACTTGCCAAGCCACGCATAGTAGTGCAAAAGTCAGATCACTTATTTGTAAAAGAAAGGGTATCGCTGAGAGCCAAACTCAGGATTCCAGAACATGACCTCTCCCATGTCTAAAAGACGTATGTTAGTACCCTAAAGGTTAGCAGAACAATTCCTTGGTACCCATGAAATGATGTAATCTTGAGAATCGAGTCGAGCATAGGCAACAGCACCACTCACTCTGGAAAGAGTCTTAAGAAAGGTTCTCCATGGCGATGCCTCAGTTTGAGGTTTTATATGCCGACGTGATAGCCACGAGAAAGGTGAATTTGACAGAGGTCTTGTAGTGACAATCTTAGAATACGGTGCTCCAATCCCGAGGTAGTCGAGAACAAGAGGGAGGTACCATTTGGGAAGCCTCTGCTTACTCCAAAGTCTGAGCCTAGGTCATGACAGAAGGTCTGGCCTGAGGGGAATGGGCTCTGGTTTCCGGTAGCTGATCCGCGCTAACACAGGGAGCCATGGCAAATACGGCATCTCTGCCTCTACCTCCATGACTTCTGTTTTGAATCTTCACAAAAACCCGAGGTTGACCGGAACAGGAAGAATCGCACAGGTCCCGCTGCATATCCAATAATCTGTCAGGCCCCTGTCCTGAAGCCTTGGAGATACCAGCCCTGCGTATATGTTAGCAGATATTATGATATCATGCGTTGGAAGCTTTTTGAGTGATATGCTTTGCAGAATACTTTACTTTCATGGAGGAATAGCAGAGATAGCAGAACATGTCTTCTAGCATGGAGATGGGAACAGGAACTATACACGCGCACACTAGATACAGAGGGTACATCCTGTGATAATATTATAACACAGAATACACACTAATACTGCAGTGCCACCTACTGGTATAGACAGTTATAATGTATATATGTATTTTACGGTACCAAGCAACTTTACTGTTGTACCTCCAACAGCATAAAACTTCTCCAACTTCTTGGTGCACCGGTAGACAGACAGGTTGATTTTGGACTGACCCCCAGGGACCTGCCTGAAAACTACCACATGTAGAGACCATTTGTTGCGTTTTCAGTAGGACTTTGGAAAGAAAGCCTGTTAGAATCATTCAGGATTCCGGGGACATAAACCGATGAGATGTCCGTTAGATTCTTCTGAGTCCAAGGCATACTGGCTTGTGGGGAGAAGAAGGCTGCCAGTAATTTCAGAATGTTTGCACACTCCTGTGAAACTGACAGCCCCACCTGTCCTGCATTATCCCTGATAGGTAGTAAGTCCCCCGTTTTGTATCGCTGGTATCAAACGCGATTGTGAAGCAGGAGATGGGGCAATGGAATGGCCAATACCTTTCTCCGTTGCAGCCACCTAGGGCTCTCTCATGACTGGGGCCTTGTAGATGACCTGCATTCTACATCCTGGCTCCCTCAGCTGGGGAAACCCCTTCTGGAAGGGTCGCATTCTCCAGAGCGTCCACTTGACCATTGGCTACATAGACAACATAGTGCTGATAATTTTAGATACTGAAAGGTGCGCAGGTGGGAAGAAGACTGACCCAGATTCAGGTAACGATGCAAGTTAACGTTTAGGTCTATGAAATGGGCCAGTCACCTGGCTGGATCCCAATCATAAACTTCTCCTTTTAGATGAGAAATGTTTTAGGTGTGTGAGGTCTATAGCTGGCCTCTGCAAGCCGTTCTTTATGACCAAGAAGAGGGACAAGTGCATGGCCAGAAATCTTCCGACTTTTGGGACTGGCACAGCAGCACTTTGCGACATCAGAGACCTTACATAATGCAAGAGTATCTGCCTCTTTACCTCAGAGTAAGGTAAATCTGGGAAAACAAAACTGAGCTGAGGAGGAAATCTGAAGGCCCATGCGTATCCTGAAATTACCGTTTTAAAGTTCCAACAGTCGAGACCCCAACTCGGCTCCTCGGATACCTGAGGTCAGGTTCACTTAACCAACAACTGAGGGGACACCTGGCCTCTCCACCAACTTTTCCCAAAATCCTGACCTGGTCTGCAAAGCGTGCGACCCCCACACATACCGAACATTGTCTTCTAGACCATGTATTCTTCCGGCCTAGCAGGTGCCAGTCCTGAGGCAAAACCCAACTGTGTCCCAGGTTATGGTGCTATTCAGCTCATTGCAAACGATGAAGCTCCCTCAAGCGGATCTTCCACCACACCTGCTAGGGGCAGGATCCACAAGCCAAGGCCAGAGCCATGGCATTTACTTAGCCGTAGCTAGCCAGAACATTACTTCAATGTGTATGATGTCAAATGAAGCCCCGTCCTGGAACCTACCGCCAACTCTGGCTCCTGAACTACCAGGTTTCTTCATCTGAAAGGTTTTGAATACTGCGTCCGCATTCTTCTTCCACATTTTTAGTGCTATAAACATGGCCACTAGAGCCTCGGCCGACTTTCAGCCCAATCACTGCATCTTCCAGGGAAGAGGAATCGGCTTGCTTGCCTTAGCAAAAATCAACAAGTAGAGAGGCAGCCTTTTGATACTTCACATCCTTATCCCTGAATGGATAGAGCTTGGCCTGCTCAGAAGGGAGGTATATCTCACGACCTTGCTCATCCAAAATGATGTCCCCTAGTCCCGATAGGAATGGGGAGAATAGGACACTATCTCTGAGGCTACGTCTCCGCTATTGCGACCCCAAAGTCACACGATTCAGAGCGTGACTCTGGAGTGCAACTCCGATGCGACTAAGTGCAGCCCCCGATCCAACTTTACAGTCTCTGGGTCAGAGCTGCATCACAGTCGCACCGAGGTAGTGCAGGAACCTTTCCAGAGTTGCTACAACTCTAAGTCGCATAGATTGGAATGCATGACAAGTCGCACTGGAGGAAACAAGGTGCTTACAGAACTTTCTCTTGCTTTGCAGGAGACTCTACAGGTTCTACCCATACAAATGCCCTCTTCATAGCTTTGACCAAAAGGGCACCACAAGGGCAAAGTGACTCTCTCTGACTCACTGTCTGAGGTCTTTATAGATGGATGGCATGGTTGGGATGGTTCCCGCTCTTCCTAGCCATTCTAGTGGGAGAAACACGCCGTAATGGCTAGTGGGCATTGCATGTAGCTTATACCCAACTATTTAAGGGGTTCTTGCACCCCGCGCCTCACAGAGACTTAATTTGATGGAAATCCTTTTCTCCAACTGCTCAGGCATAATATTGCTCACACAGAGACCTGCCCTCTGGGACCTGAATCCTGTATACCCAGTAGGGTTGCCACATCTTCCTTTTAATCCAGGACACATATTAATTACACAGGTTCTGTGGATGATTAAGGTGGTAATTAAACTCACTGGGTGCCTTATCTGCATTAAATTACCCTCAGAACCTGTGTAATTCATATGTGTCCTGGATTAAAGGGATGACGTGGCAACCCTAATCCCCAGCAGGCTCCTTCCTTGGAGTGGCTGACATAGCGGTGAGTGCAGTGCCTAGAGGAGGATTCAGAGCTTCTGCTATGAAGGCTGGATCTTGACAATGACTTATGATGACTAAATCTGGATGAAGAAAGTTGATGTTGTGACCTAAAGAGGTCTTACTGATCTCATGCCGTGCATTGTCAATCTGACCTAGAAGGACTCACAAAAAAAAAAAAAAAACACAAAATAGGGTAGAAAGGAAAGGACTAAGAACCCAAAAGTGTGCCCAGGCAAGCAAGGAAAGAAAGGGTTAACACCCTCTCAAACTTGCTACACAAGGGCTGGCCACAGGGGGAGCAGTAATACATCTGGTGCGTGAACTGCACAGATAACCAAACTGCACAGGTGATACAATCACACCAAGACAGCACACAAGGTTGTATTGCAGAGCATATACCTGTGAGGAATGCACACAGCATTGGAGACTGCTGCACGCTGTCCACAGAGAAAAACTAAATATCAACAGTACTGACCGTTGATCGAATTTTTCCCTCTGCAATGATGCCACTGCTGCCCACAACACACCTGCGCTGAGTCCCTGGGCAGGAATACAGGTGTGCTCCAGCCGCCATAGGCTGGAAGACATTAAAGCCAGGAAAAGAAAACAGACAAACAGATAAACACACAAACTGCTGCCATGGAGTATGCAATAGAAAGGTATACATCACCGCACATGGCATCCCCCACGATTACACCTGGATACAGAAGAGGTTTGTTGCTGCATGGGCTCAGGGTGTTTATGGCAGCCTGCTCTTAGCTAGGCTATTAGCACTGCCTCAGAGGACGTCTATTCGACGAAACGCGTAAGTCGTGGTCACGTTCATTACTTATTTCCGTTTTTTTGCGTCACTTCCGGTTTTGGAGTTCAGCGCTGTGTAACGCACAGCTAGGAGGAAGGAAGGAGCTCCCACCTTCCTCAAGCAGGTGATTCCTGCTCAGCCAGCCAGCTACTACATGCAGTGACTGCCCCATAGCAATCACTGCACTTTCGCTTTGGAAGTTTTTATTTGTGTTTGTTTTATCCAATAAACCCCATTATTTGAAACGTACTTCACCATCAAGGATCCCCGTCCTTTTCTTTCCTTTATTTTTATCTGATCCCCATTTTTTGAGTCGGATACTGAGGGAAGATTCCAGTACACAGGCATCTTGATCGAGGACACAACCACAGGAGAAACATACCAGGACCCAA
Source organism: Glandirana rugosa (assembly GCA_018402905.1). NCBI lineage: Eukaryota > Metazoa > Chordata > Amphibia > Anura > Ranidae > Glandirana > Glandirana rugosa. The sequence goes on from BLSH010329371.1 coordinate 1,691,195, forward strand.
CAAGGAGGACCAAAAGACCCCATTTACCAAGGCGTGTACCCCTGCAGGGGTATGAAACATCTGGTAAGTGCAGGAACATACGGGAGAGCACGCGTGGAAGTCACCTTACTACCTTGAATAAGCACGGAAGTCACTTTTTATTTATACACCAAAAGGATTACTCACAGAAGGATCACTGTTTTTTGTTCAAATAAAGATATGGAAAGAGTTATAATCGCATAGCAGAAAGATACTGATTCTGAAACACCAATACCTATTTCAGCATGAATTAGCGCAATCGGACACAACTACTCTTGGAGACCCCATTTTTTCTTAACCATTGCACAATATTTAAGGTTCATTGATTGATTTTGCCCCTTTTGGCACCACAGCACTTTATTCTTATTTTTACGGACATTTACGAACATACGGCCATTTACTGGCATACGGACATTTACGGACGATATTTTCAACTATTCACCAATTTCTATTTTTACATTTTTCATCCCTAATTTTAACTGTATTATATCTGCCTGTTTCTCGTGTACTTATTTATTAGGTGATTTTAGGTGTTTTTACACATTTTATGTTTTACGGACATTTACGAACATTTACGGACATCAACTTTTTTTTTTTTTTTTTCACTCTGGATTCCATCCATGGTAATTTGATTAAGGGTGCCAAAGACACAGGCCCACACACATCTTTAAAGGAACACTTACACAGACACGCCAAGGAGACAGCGCCATTTCCATAATTTTTATATACTTAAAGGGTCCTCTTAGGAGGAAACATACAGGAAGGCAGCAGTCTCACTGTGTACATTCATAATATTTTAGATTAATTTTCACTAATCCTAAGCGCAGGTACACTGTCTATATTAGGCCGTACTGCTGCTTCACCTGCCAATGGCCAGGCTTGAGCTCTTCATGGCACCGCATCCATCACACTTCCCCACCCCGCTCATGGCTGGGGTTTACTGGAGATTACACATGATGCCACATCCCTCACCCCTCTTCACTCCACTCACAGCTGGGGACTGCTAGGGATTTACATGGGACCGCATCCATTGCCCTTCTCCTCCCCGCTCATAGCTGGGGCTGCTGGAGATTACACATGGCACCGCATCCATCACCCCTCTTCACCCCACTCACCGCTGAGGACTGCCGGGGATTTACATGGGACTGCAGCTATCGCCCTTCTCCGACCCACCAACGGCTGGGAATTGCTGGAGACGCCACACATCTTCTGGGGCACAACTTGCCGAACAACCAGGCCATTCTGGTCTTCAGGAGGAGGACAAAAAAGGAACACGGCCTCTCGCTCTGAGCCTAAATTTATGGGAGTGGGGTCCTATAGGAGTGGAGAGGAGGCGGGATTAACCCATACTTATGCCGCCATGGAGTCTGTCAGGAAAACATTTTTTTTCACCAGTTTTGACTGATTTATATTCTTCCTCATATTTTTGGTAAAAAAAAAAAATCGCAATCACCGTTTATTGATTGGTTTGCGCAAAAGTGGCCGCGTTTATGGATGATGAGAATTCATTTCTGGGGTTTTTATTTTTTTTTTATTTTTTACTAGTAATGGCGGCGATCTGCAATTTTTTGCTGTACTGCGATATTGCAGCGGACATGTCGGACCATTTTTACACTTTTTTGGGACCAATGACATTTATACAGTGATCAGAAATTTAAATGTCCACTGATTACTGTATAAATGTCATTGGCAGTGAAAGGGTTAACCTGTAGGGGGAGATCTAGGGGTTAAGTGTGTTCCCTGGGCATGTTCTAACTGTGGGGGGACTGGGCTACCATGGGCATAAGAGATCTAACTGATCCCAGTGACATCTAACTGATCCCATGCTTACATCGGCGGTTCCCCGTTCTTTGGCTGTGGCCACTCATCGCGGCTCGCCGGTGGACATCGGGTCCGCCTGAGCCGTGGACATCGGTTCCGCCTGAGCCGTGGACACACTCTTCAGGAGTACGGCGGGCGCGTGCACCACCGGCGGTGCTTGCGCGCCCCCTAGCGGCTACCCGCAGATCACCGCTTTTTTATGGCGATTCGCGCTAAGCGTCCACACTGCCGCTGTGAATATACGCTAGGCTGTGTGGAAGTGGTTAAGGAGCGGGGCGAGAGGCCGGTCGTGGCATCCTAAACAACCAATGAGCCATCAGCCGTCAATGAGTTTCCCTGCTGACAGCTGAATAAAAAAAAGTAATAAGAATAAAGAAAAAATTGCCGAAATGAAAAAAAAACCAGCGTGGGGTCCCCCCAAAATCCATACCAGACCATTATCTGAGCACACAGCCCGGCAGGTCAGGAAAGCGGAAGGGAAGAGCGAGTGGCCCTCCTGAACCATACCAAGCCACATGCCCTCAACATTGGGCTTTGACCCCTCCACCCCAAAGCCCCTTGTTGATGGGGACAAGGGCCTCTTCCCAAAACCCTGGGCTGTGGTTGTCAGAGTTTGCAGGCGGGGGGCTTATCAGAGTCTGGAAGCCCCCTTTAACAAGGGGTCCCCAGATCCCAGCCCCCAAATGTGAATGGGTATCGGGTACATCATACCCCTACCCATTCACCAAAGAAGTGTCAAAAAGTAATAAACACAACAAACAGTTTTTGACACGTCCTTTATCAACCAGTTCCCTACCGAGTCACTGTAAAATGATGTCGGCAGGGAACCTCCGTCAATCCGGGAGAACGTCATATGCCATCCTCCCCTTCTTGTCGCTACTGCGGGCCCCTGGCGATCTCGGATCGATCATGTCCCTCAGGACACAGCCCCCCCTCGATCGGGGTAAAGCGCCAATAAAATTGGCTCTTTACCACATGACCGGCTGTGTCCAATCACAGCCAGTCACTACCGACCTCCACGCGCACGCTGCTCTTGCGCACCCCGGGGGCACTCAGCGTGGCTATCGGGGCTGAGGCTTGTCCCTCGGACAAAGCTCAGCTCCGATCAGTGTAAAGAGCCAATAGAATTGGCTCTTTACCATGTGACCGGCTGTGTCAATCACAGCCGGTCATGTGATATAAACACACCGCTGTAACTAGCTGTTACTGCGGTTCTCCCTGTCACATACCGATTGTGTGTGAGAGGGAGATTGCAGTAAAGGCTTGTTACTGCCTACTGTGTACACCAAGCACACTGATCACCCCCCTAATAAAGAGGACCTATCACCACCCCATCAAAGTACCTGTCACCTGCCCATCAGAGTACCTATCACCTGCCCATCAGAGTACCTGTCACTAGAGTTGAGCGAACACCTGGAAGTTCGGGTTCTGCTGGTCCGTCCGAACTTCGTGACAAAGTCCGGGTCCGGGTCCGGACGGAACCCGAACGCTCGCACGGACAACGAACCCCATTGAAATCAATGGGGACCCGAACTTTTAGGCACAAAAATGGCTGTAGGAAAGTCCTGGAAAGCCCCAGAGGGCTGCAAAAGGAAGTAAAATGGGGGTAAGGGTAGGGCAAGTGCCCTACAAAAAAATGGGGACAGGGAAATAACTGTAAATATTTTTAAAAAAATAAAAACATAAAAAAAGCAAAAATGGAGGTGAATGTGGATCATCTTCAAACTGTGTCTGAAAAGTATTAATTAACGGTAGAAGCCATATAACTGTTCTAAAATCATCTTCAAACTAGGGCAAGTGCCCTACAAATAAATGGGGATAGGGAAAATAAATTA
>BLSH010329371.1:1711697-1722791 GCA_018402905.1 Glandirana rugosa
TGTGTGGAAGGCCTACATATGTAGGGTATATGTACGTGGAATGGGGACGTAGTAGGGGGTGGTGCTCGTGTGTGTCGTGGGACGAGGTATGGTAAGGGACGGAAAGGTACTTACACGAGTAGCTAGACGGTGGGGGAACGGGGATAGGCATATACTAACATAATTTTACTGTATGTCACGGAACACTTTCATGAGCCGGGGGAAACTTGAAACGCTGGAAAACGGTGTAAAGTCCGAAGTTTGTATTTCTGTATTTTGACATTAAAAAACACTTCTTAGTTGTTGTTCACCCTGTGTTAGTACTTCACCTTGCTTTAAATAACCTATAAAGTTTTCATGATTGTGTCCCACTTGTTGTTGATTCTTCACAAAAAATTACAGTTTTATGTCTTTATGTTTGAAGCCTGAAATGTGGCAAAAGGTCGCAAAGTTCAAAGGGGGCCGAGTACTTTCACAAGGCACTGTATGTCATTTTAATACAATCATATACGGATAGGGGCAAGGGGGTGGCAGATCGATGAGCACATTCATGGAAAGGCAGGGAATGGTATGGAGCAGGGTGCTGTGTGTGCTCGTGGTGGGGGATGATGCAGGGGTAAGGTGCATGTATATGGGATGTATACATCCGGAAGGTGTGTAATACAGAGACATAAGGAACCTTACATAATTTAGGGATCAGAGCGGATGCACACATGTGCATGAGTGTCTGATGTGTGCACATGGATGGGTGGCTGGATGGTTAATGGTTAATACGTAGGAAGGGTGCTGATGGCTAGGCGATTAATTGTCTTGGTTGGTCTGAGCATAAATGGGAATATGCAAATGCTCACACTGGTATAAGGGAGGTGGAATAAGATACAAAAGGTGCATGCATGCAAATATAAAGGAAAGGACATGAGAGAGAGAGAGAGAGAGAGAGAGAGAGAGAGAGATGTCACACTGGCCCATGTTGCATGCATGTTCCCACATGCCTCTACCTGGACCAACAGAGGGTGGGCCCAACACGTGTGTCCACACCTCTATGAGTCAAGGGGCATCAGAGGTGAGAGAGAGAAGGGCATGGCAAAACGATGGAGACACTTTTGATATTGGGTGTGTCATTAGGGTATACCAAAGAGCATAAATGAAGCCAGGGCAGGAAAAAAGAACCATGCCCCATGGGGACAAGGACCCCACACTGTATTACACCACCCCATGAACCTGCAAATCTACATTAAATCCTCCGGTGGATAAAGATCCTAGGGTGAATATCCAGAACATTTCTCTCTTGCACAGTTTCTGTAATCTTCTGCCATTATCATTGTTGATAGCTTCGATACCGAACACTTGAATGCCTGCTGGATCTCAATTGTGATGCTCCTTAAAGTGGCGTGGGACTGAATAATTATGTTTACTTTTCTGTTTGTTTTTGCTATTGCTCTATTTGTTATCCTCTTTATTGTTGATGATGTTGTATTTATGTTCGCAGAATCTCACTTTTAGTGGGCGTATACTACGCCCCACATAGAGGAGGCCGCATGGGCAGATCGTGCCATAGATCAGACAGGAAGTTCCACAGTTGTTAATTCATTGATTTTATGGCTGCAGCCATCTGTCCCCATTATCTTCTTCCGATGTGCCATGAATTGGCAAGTCCCACAGAACTTCACCCCACACCTGTAGATGCCAGCTACTGCTTAGACCACAAGCCTCCGGTGAGCCCACATCACCTGCTGGTTTTTGTGTGAGCCTTTCCATCCACTACTATAGCTACTGGCCTCTGAGCCTGACATCTGTACTGAATGTTTATTTCTAATAAAAAGTGTATATACACTATATTGTCATAAGTATTGGGACACCTACCTTTACATGCACATGAACTTTAATGACATCCCAGTCTTAGTCCATAGAGTTCAATATTGAGTTGGCCCACCCTTTGCAGCTATAACAGCTTCAACTCTTCTGGAAAGGCTGTCCACAAGGTTTAGGAGTGTGTGTATGGGAATTTTTGACTATTCTTTCAGAGTCGCATTTGTAAGGTCAGGCACTGATGTTGGACAAAAAGGCCTGGTTTTTAGTCTCTGCTCGAATTTATCCCAAAGGTGTTCTATCTCATTTAGTGACCTGAAGTTGAAATATGTACCTGAGAATGTGGCTCTTTACCCTTCTTCTTGGTACCAGCAAAGTTATGTGGGGGCAGGGAGAAAGTCTATAATCTGTATTGCTGTTTTATTATTATTATTATTATAAGCTGTATTACTTGGAGCCTGCACAGGGATTTTTTTTCTTCATTCTCGTGAGGGAAAAGAGTGGCAGAGGAGTGAAGAGAATAAGGACATCCAGCTGAGACCACATTTAAGTAATCCTATTGCTTTGCCCTCTCATTGTACAAAGTTTTTTTCACACCAAAACTGCTAATCTTCGAACTTGAGCTTTTTTACATAACTTACACTTTCTACAACCCTTTCATAGTTATACTAATGGTAAAGCAGACTCAATTTTTAACAGATTTGTCATTGCTTACTTTATTATTCATGTCATTGTTTTTAATTATAATTTTAAAATGTTTGCAACAAATCAAATATACTATAGCAATAATTTATTTTGAAATTATCCTTTGAGGAATCGTGTGGATCTGTATTATATAAGAGTTAAAATTTCCCAGACATATTTAAAAACCAGGGTTTACATTACCTAATTTTTCTTGGGTTCATTGGTACTTTGTGTGAGCTTATTAGAAAGATAATTTGGAAGGACACATCGATTTTAGATGGAAACATTCCAACATGTCTCACCACTGACTGAGCATGCCAAAGGAACTTAATTATTGCTGATGTGGTGACAATGCTCCCAAATTGCCTGTGATTTCAATGATATACACTGGTTCTGTGCAAGGACGTGCAAGACATATATCTGGGAGCTGCTGGTTAGAATCTGGCAGTCTGCCACTTTACCAATTTGCACAACAAGCTGAACCCAGGAAAATCTCATAAAACTGATGAATTATTCTCTTTCCATTGAAATTAAATCAAATTAGCAAATATGAAATGACCATAAAAAGTTTTTGCACAAGGCAGTCATGAATTGATGCTTACAAAGAAATAGGACAAATTCTCTGACAGACAAATATAATAATTAGCAAGCATGGTCTCATAATGTACAAAACATAATAGCAGAACATAACTTAAAAAAAAAATCCCTTAACTCTGAATATTTCTACTCTTTTTGCCACCTAGCATGGTTTGTTGGTTGGTTGAGGCAAAAGTGGTATTAAATAGCCTCACTTCATAGATAGCGGATTTGCAAGGAAACATTTCATATTTTGTACCCATGGAGTGGTTTCATTTTACCCATGCTTGAAAAGAGACGTAGTACATTTGTAATATCTTAAGGTATTTTACATATTCAACCCATTAAAATTTTAAAAAGTTATAATATATAAACTAATACTTATGACACCTACACAAACCTATATTATATGCAAGCCATTGGGAGATGTAAATGAACAAAAAATTGGAAGACTTTGGCCAAAAAAGCAAATTGCTAGCCAACACTGTGGACAATTACCATTCCTATTCAATTGTACAGTACCATTGTGAGATCACACAGCGAATTTCATTCATAAGTGCCGGTTCACACTAGTGCAATGACAGACATCACATGTGATTTGCAACACATTGCTGTTCACATTGCATGCAATGTCTGTGTATGCGATTTCAGCCATACAGATAGTATGGCTGAAATCGCATTGCATTAAGAACAAACTCACACAGGACCCTTTTTTTGCATCTGCACAGAATCAAATTGCATGGGTGTTCACACACTGTCAGTTCGCAGTGCGATATGTGAGCTGAAATGGGGGTGTCGTTAACAATGTATTGACACGCCCCTCAGTTTGCATATAGCAGTGTGGACTGCCGTGCGAGTCAGGTGCAATACGAGAACCTGCAGTGGATTCGCACTGTGGACCGGGCCTTAATGTAAAGTGTGCAACTGCCAGTGACCAAAGATTTCTTTGTTAGTTAAAAGAGAATTGTGGGATTTTAAATAAATAAACATTCACACTCCCCTAGGTGGATGCAGCAACGATCGTATACTACATCTGTCCCCCGCTGGCACTACACCAAGAACTGAATGGTCAAAGACCACTGATTGCTCAGTTCTCAGGTCCACTCTCGCTCTGAGCACAGAATGGTGACTGTCAGTCTCTGCTCTTTCCTTTGCCCCTCTAGCACTCACCTGACCATCGGACTATGGAGAGGTGGCTGGCTCAGGATCTCAGTGGCATCTGTATAACAAAAAGTGCAACGCAAGAATTATGTAAACAGATTGAAATACATCAAAGTATAACACTAAAAAACTCTTTCTGAAAAGAGAGTATAAAAGTTCATGGATAAACAAATGCTCCAGTTTTAAAAGCAGGAGGAGATCCATGTGTGAGTGGAGAAAATTGCACCAAAAAGTGTCCCCTTCACCAGCAGACTAATCGCTTCGCTCACCTCAGAATATTGACCCTGAATTAACAAGTGGTTACACATGCTTGTACCCACTTGCCCGGGCCAGGCTACCCTCCTGGGTCCAGGACGCTTATGTACACTGTCCCCACAATAAAATCTAAATCAAGCTCTAAGTGCTCACTGAGTATTATAACAATAAAAGCTGTTTATTAAATAGATATTGCACTCACATTTGGTGGGATAAAACCACACTTTGAGCAAACCGACATGCATTACATTGTAGGACTCAGCACACCAGTGACATTAGACGGCAGCCTCGCCCCCATCAGTGGCATCTAGCTGGATCCTGACATCATTGTTAGGATCTCCACAGAGCCTGAAGCGGGCTCTAGCCTGTTCAGGCTCTGTGATGTCAGCCAACAGCGGCTGAATTTGGGTCACAAAAGTGCAAAAAAACTCACCTCTGTGACCCCCAGGAGAAGCATGGCCAAAAAACTTTGCCCATATTTCTCCTTATTATTATCATAGGAGGAATAAAGACTGTATCAACTTGGCCTAGTCAGATAAATCATATTTTGAACTGACGGAGCCTCTTCATTGCGGCAAATTTATGGAGTGGAGCAACATCTCTGACCTTAATTCAAATGCAGCATTTATAATAGGCAACATCTAGCTATTCGCTTTTGGTAATATTGCAATAAATGGATTGCACTGTATGAACAGCTCATACATCAGACATCAGGTTCATGCAAGGCCTAATGGCAATGATGTGAGGCAGCTGTTATCAGGGTCAAAGGCAGAACACATTATTAATCAACATTTCTATTTTTGTTGCTAAGGAATAGGGATGGGCCTGATGTTCAAGTCGAACGCAAGTTTGACTCAAACATCAGGCGTTCACCCGTTTGCTGAATTTAGAACATTATGGGGAGTTTGCGACAAATTTGAGGTCCGCTGAATGCCCCATAATGCACTGTGAGATCGTGGGGAAATGATACCCGCTGATTGGCCAAAGCATGCACATGACCTGCATGCTTTGGCCAGTCACAGCGCGCTCTGCTGTGAGAGCCATGATTCCACACCCCACACTATATAAGGCTGTTTGAAGAGCAGCTGTATGTAGTGTGTGAAAGTGGAGCTAGTAGCTAGGTTAGTTAGTGGCGTGTAGGCAGTGTAGTATGTAGGTACAGTGTAGAGTATATACAGTCAGTGCAGGCAATGTAAGAATATATATATATATAAAAAAAAAAAATATATATATATATATATATAAATATACACACATATACACATATACACACAGTATCTCACAAAAGTGAGCACACCCCTCACATTTTTGTAAATATTTTATTATATCTTTTCATGTGACAACACTGAAGAAATGACACTTTGTTACAATGTAAAGTAGTGAGTGTACAGCTTGTATAACAGTGTAAATATGCTGTCCCCTCAAAATAACTCAACACACAGCCGTTAATGTCGAAACCACTGGCAACAAAAGTGAGCACACCCCTAAGTGAAAATGAACAAATTGATCCCAATTAGCCATTTCCCTCCCCGGTGTCATGTGACTCATTAGTGTTACAAGGTCTTAGGTGTGAACGGGGAGCAGGTGTGATAAATTTGGTGTTATCGCTCTCACTCTCTCATACCGGTCACACTGGAAGTTCAACATGGTACCTCATGGTATAAGAACTCTCTGAGGATCTGAAAAACATAATTTTTGCTCTACATAAAGATGGCCTAGGTTATAAGAAGATTGCCAAGGCACTGAAACTGAGCTGCATCACAGTGGCTAAGACCATGCATCGGTTTAACAGGACAGGTTCAACTCAGAACAGTCCTCGCCATGGTCAACCAAAGAAGTTGAGTGCATGCTCTCAGCATCATATCCAGAGGTTGTCTTTGGGAAATAGACAAATGAGTGCCGCCAGCATTGTCGCAGTGGTTGAAGGGTTGGGAGGGTCAGCCTGTCAGTGCTCAGACCATACGCCGCACAATGCATCAAATTGGCCAGCATGGCTGTCGTCCCAGAAGGAAGCCTCTTCTAAAGATGATGCACAAGAAAGCCCCAAAACAGTTTGCTGAAGACAAGTAGACTAAGGACATGGATTACTGGAATCATGTCCTGTAGTCTGATGAGACCAAGATAAACTTATTTGGTTCAGATGGTGTCAAGCGTGTGTGGCAGCAACCAGGTGAGGAGTACAAAGACAAGTTTGTCTTGCCTACAGTAAGCATGGTGGTGTGAGTTTCATGGTCTGGGGCTGCATGAGTGCTGCCGCCACAGAGGAGCAACAGTTCATTGAGGGAACCATGAATGCCAAAATGTACTGGGACATACTGAAGCAGAGCCTGATCCCCTCTGAGACTGGGCCGCAGGGCAGTATTCCAACATGTTAACGACCCCAAACACACCTCCAAGATGACCACTGCCTTGCTAAAGAAGCTGAGGGTAAAGGTGATGGACTGGCCAAGCATGTTTCCAGACCTAAACCCTACTGATCATCTGTGGGGTATTCTCAAATGGAAGGTGTAGGAGCCCAAGGTCTCTAACATCCACCAGCTCTGTGATGTTGTCATGGAGGAGTGGAAGAGGACTCCAGTGGCAACCTGTGAAGCTCTGGTGAACTCTATGCCCAAGAGGGTTAAGGCAGTGCTGGAAAATAATGGTGGCCACACAAAATATTGACACTTTAAGGGCCAATTTGGTAATTTTCACTTAGGGGTGTACTCACTTTTGTTGCCAGCGGTTTAGACATTAATGGCTGTGTGTTGAGTTATTTTGAGGGGACAGCAAATTTACATGGTTATACAAGCTGTACACTCACTACTTTACATTGTAGCAAAGTGTAATTTCTTCAGAGGCACTGCCTTAACCCTCTTGGGCATGGAGTTCACCAGAGCTTCGCAGGTTGCCACTGGAGTCCTCTTCCACGACGACATCACAGAGCTGGTGGATGTTAGAGACTTTGCGCTCCTCCACATTCCATTTGAGGATGCCCCACAGATGTTCAATAGGGTTCAGGTCTGGAAACATGCTTGGCCAGTCCATCACCTTTACCCTTAGCTTCCTTGTAATGGTCATCTTGGAGGTGTGTTTGGGGTCGTTATAATATTGGAATATTGCCCTGCGGTCCAGTCTCCAAAGGGAGGGAATCATGCTCTGCTTCAGTATGTCACAGTACATGTTGGCATTTATGGTGCACTCAATGAACTGTAGCTCGCCAGTGCCAGGAACACTCATGCAGCCCCAGACCATGAATCTCCCACCACCACTATGGGTCATATTCAAATGAACATAAGGAGTTTATAGTTCAGGCCGTTGACTTCCTTTTGAGGCACAACTTCTTTATGTTTAACAACCAGTTTTATCTGCAAGGTAGAGGTGCCTCAATGGGAGGCAAATTTTCCCCCTCATTAGCAAATATTTATATGGGTTGGTGGGAAGAAAAACATCTTTTTTCCACCTCCAATCCCTTCCTGACCCATGTAGCGTGGTATGGACGCTACATAGATGATTTGTTGCTTATATGGAGAGGAAATCCTACTGATATAGAGTCTCTGTTATGCTATTTTAATAGTAACACACTAAATTTGGAATTCAGTGTAGAAACCCATCAAAAAAGGGGGGAGGAGCCGCTGACTAAGATGGCCGCCCGGTGAGGATCGTCTCCATGTGGAGACACACGCCGTCCCCGCAACGGAGATATGAGCTGCGCTAACAGGAGTCTCAGATGGAGCAATACCTTGTAGTCGCGACAGATGGAAAGGAGCTGGCTGGTCGGCTGAATCTTGCCTTACTCGTCTAACTGAATCTCGCCCAGGAGGGCTTACGGAGGAGCGATAGGGGAAGAGGTAAAGAGGACCGGAGACTCGGTGGTGCCTCGTCCGGCCTCTTGACACTCAACCCCCGGACGCAAACCCGCATCAGTGGAACTACAGAGCCCGCAGGAAATCCCCTTGGATCCACACACGGAGTTCTGCCCGACCTTCCCGCACCCAGACCCCTGACGTGAGTCAGTCCCGGCGGAGACGCAGAGCGGCGCTCGCGTTGGAAACCCAACACGGATCTTGTTCAGACCCCACACGGACTCATATACAGAGCCTCAACCGGTCCCTCAACGCTCAGCCCATCGGAATTGACTTGCTCCGACGGGGGCTCTGAGCGGTGCCTCATCCCGCTGGCCTTGCTCCGGCTGTAACCAGGATCTGCACATAGTGCAGGAACGGGTGCGGATAAGGGGAACTTACCCCTCTAGGAATTAGAACAGAGGAGTGAAGGACGCGAGTCTTTACAACAGGGGAAAACCGGTGAGTGACTTTTTTAACCTTATTAATATACAATAAAGGAGAAGGAGAAGGCAGAAAGGAGAGAAGGAAGGAGGGAGGAAAAAAGAAAAGGAAAAAGGCTGAGAGAAAGATATAAACCACATATTGAGCACAAGGGAAAACACAAAGGGAGGCTGATACAGTGGTGGAGTGGATAAAGCCCGAATCGACAGAGCGGTTATTGATCTATTGGATAGTATACCTGGAGGAAGCAATCTAAAGCCCCTATAACTCCTACGGCTAAGACATACATACACCTCCACAGTTACTTTACACTATTAGCATTGCCACTGATTGATCTGATAAAGCTCAGAAATTTGAATAATAAAATCAACAAAATTCCTGGAAAATCTACTCAGCCTCAGCAAGGAAAAAAAGGTGCGGCTAACACTACAAGCAAATCCAGCAAAATACAAACACAAAAACCTGACATAAAGGGCTACTTTAATCAATCACAAAGTCAACATGAGATGTCAGGAATGGAAGATGGTAACTCATCCTCAAGCTTGTTAGACCTGGAACAATCAAATCAAATCTCCTTCACAACATTACAAAGACCCCAAGTGGTTACAGAGGAAATAGAGAAGGGTACATGGGATATGCAGGCCTACATTAGATCGCTTCCCACCAGGGAGGATATGGATAGATACGTGTATAGATTAGAAACATCATACAAAACCGAAATACAAACCATAAAAAGTTCCTTGCAGGATACACAAGATAAAGCTAAAATAATGGAAGAAAAAATACAAACTCTGGAACAAAAATTAGATCAATATGAGAGTAAAAGTAAAGAACAGGAAGTACGTCTAAAACTGGCCATAACCACCATAGACGATCTAGAGAACAGAAATAGACGGAACAACATAAGAATTAGGGGTCTACCTGAAGTAATAGGACCCAGAGATATACCGACTGTTCTTCAATCTTTATTCAAGTCCATACTCCAAAATCCTTTAATGGAAGAGATAATGATAGAAAGAGCACATAGATCAACAGGCCCTAAAAAATCAGATCCTACAAAACCTAGAGACGTGATTTGTAAAATACATCACTATCACATAAAAGAGAAAATCATGGCAGCCGCAAGACTACAAAAAAATATTGATTTTGAAGGGACATCAATCAACTTATTTCAGGACCTATCGAAACACACTCTGGCTTTGAGAAGAGCAGTAAAACCTCTATTGGAAGCCATGAGAGAAAGACAGATTCTTTATAAATGGAAATACCCATTTCAAATTCACGTCTACCATAAGGATCAATTAGCAATATTTAGAGACATAGAGGATCTCCCCAAGTTCCTAAAACAACTCCAACTACCTGAAATAGAATTACCACAATGGCCAGTGACTCCTAATTAAATGAATAAGGAAAATTACGATGGACGATAAAATAATAAGCAGACTCATTAAACATAGAAACATAGAAACACCCAGGAGGGAAAATGTTAACATGCCTATGTACAAGCAACCAACTCCGGTAGATGGGAAAATATAAATAACCTAAGTAACCCTCAAAAGCCCCTAATCACAACCCTTTTTTCCTCTTTTTTTTTTTATTTTTCTCACATTTTAAATATGTAATACACAACACAAGGTAATTGAAAGGGACCGGCACCCTTTTTTTTTTTTTTTCCTCCCTTTCACATAGTACACACCCTAAACACACATTAAAATAAATGAAAGGGAGCGACACCCTCTCCCTGTTTCATTTCTGTTCACATCAACACAATATATGTCATAAACACAACACAAGATAATTGAAAGGGACAGATATTATTTTCTTTTCCTTCCCTTATCTTTTTTTTTTTTCTCTACACTACACATTTTAGCACATTATAAATGAATTGAAAGGGACCACAAATTTCCCCTATTTTTTTTACACAACGTACGGCGTAACACATCACAAGGTAACTATAGGGGATTGGCACACCCCCTTCCCCATTAGTTTTTTTTTTTTTTTTTTTTGCATCACGTGAACAGGGCATTTTATAAATAACACTTTATGTGGTATGAGAGAAGATGTATTACCTACTAGGTTATTTCTATATGGTTTACAATATCTGTAAAAACACAAAGCTAAAAGATATTCACGGAGGCGGTTATGATGTAAAATTTAATGTTGAATGAGCGGGATGAGGTTGTTTTTTTTTTTTTCTCTCTGCTCTATTATAGTGCGGATACCTATATAATAGTACAAAATGTATAATAAATGTAAGACAAAAGGTTAACAGATGATGATGGAGGGGAGACCGAGAGGAATTTCCTCTCTGTTGTCTCCTTCCATTTATTTACATATTTACATATTCTTTACATATTCTTTT
>BLSH010329371.1:1722801-1737280 GCA_018402905.1 Glandirana rugosa
TTTTATTTTATTTTTTTTCTCTTTGTTTTTTTTTTTTTTTGCATCACGTGAACAGGGCATTTTATAAATAACACTTTATGTGGTATGAGAGAAGATGTATTACCTACTAGGTTATTTCTATATGGTTTACAATATCTGTAAAAACACAAAGCTAAAAGATATTCACGGAGGCGGTTATGATGTAAAATTTAATGTTGAATGAGCGGGATGAGGTTGTTTTTTTTTTTTTCTCTCTGCTCTATTATAGTGCGGATACCTATATAATAGTACAAAATGTATAATAAATGTAAGACAAAAGGTTAACAGATGATGATGGAGGGGAGACCGAGAGGAATTTCCTCTCTGTTGTCTCCTTCCATTTATTTACATATTTACATATTCTTTACATATTCTTTTTTTTGTCTTCCATTTATCATTCTCTTCCTCTTCCTCTTCCTGAATTTTGGGATGTGGGGATAATGGACAGCCGTGGGGTGGAGATCGGGAAGAAAACTCCCTTTTTTTTTTTTTTGGTAGTTTCTCCTCTATCCTCGCCACCACGGCGTGCAGATCCTCAGATCCTCAGATCCTCATAAAGTATAAAATGAAGGTGGAGATATAAGGCTAATGGGTTTATATTGCCTCTTTCTATCTTTGCTCCAATATAGTGCGTATAGCTATATAATAGTACTAAATGTATAATGAATGTAAAAACAAAAGGTTGGCGGATAATATTGGAGAGGAGAGTGGGAAGCACTTTTTCTTTGCTTTTTTTTTTTTTTTTTCTCCACTCTGCTCCAGTACAGTATGGATACCTATATAATTGTATAAAATGTATAAGGAATGTAAAACAAAAGTTTAATGGATGATAATGGAAGGGAGACCGGGAGGAATGTCCTCCTTGTTGCCTCCTTGTTATTTATTTATTTATTTAATTATGTATTATTTTTTCTCTCCCACCTATTATTCTCTTCCACAGTACAAATATGCACATATATATAAAGTATAGATGTATATAATGAATTCTGGGATGTGGGGACAATAGACAGTTGCGGGGTGGAGACTGGGAGGATAATATATATATATTTTTTTTTTCTTCTTCTCTCTTGTCTCTTTCTTTCCTCTCTCTCTTTGTAGGGAAAGAGAGGGGGGGAGAGGAACAGGGAAGAGAAAAGAAGGGGGTTCCTTTTTTTTTTTTTTTTTCCTTCAGGAAGTGGGGGGATGGAGAGATATCGGGAGAGTAAAAAAAAAAAAAAGTACCTTCTGGGTGAATAATAAATATACGGGACGGTGTGGGTTACAGACCTTATCGGGGGAATATCTTGGTGGCGACTTATTTTTTCCCCCACATAGGGAACTTACGTTAGTAAGGGAGACTCAAAAGGAGTCAATTAGGAGAAAGTCAGTAGTGTGATTGAGGTTTAGTGTGTTTAAATTTTTTTTTCTGTGTTTTTTTTTTTTTTTTCTCTTCTTTTCCCTCTCCTTTCCCTCCCCATCTATTCCTCCTTCCCTCCCTCTTCCTATGGAATCAATAAAATTATGCTCATTTAATGCTAGAGGTCTGAATTCCCCATCTAAAAGATCACAAATTTTAAATCATCTCCAAAAAGAAAATGTGAGTATTATTCTGTTTCAAGAAACGCACTTTCGTACCGATAATATACCAGAAATAAAGAACAAATATTACCCCATATGGATTCACGATTCATTTCCCTACTCGAAATCTAGGGGTGTATCTATAGCAATACATAGATCTTTGCCACATCAAATCCTAGATAGCATAAAAGGAAAGGATGGGAGGTCACTAATGCTGAAAATAATGATATACGGTAAAAAATACTCCATAATTAATATATACCTTCCAAATTATGATCAAATCAACGATTTAATGGAAAAAGCTGAGGGAACCACCGTGGTCGGGGGCGATTTTAATTTCGTCCTCAACCAGGAAGTGGATTCCTCGGCATATCGGTCATATCAAAGCAAACATCAACTCAATAAATTTAAACAAATATTAGAAGAACATCAATTAGTGGATGTCTGGAGGATTCTCCATCCAAAAGACAGGGATTATTCCTATTATTCTAAAAAATATAACACATATCACAGGTTAGACTTCTTTCTAATGAGCCTAGTAGGATTGAAAGCACTACCAAGTGCAGACATCGGGGGTTTGCTATGGTCAGATCACGCTCCAATATTCTTGGGAATCCCTATATTAAAAGAAAGTGGAACAGGCTGGTCATGGAGATTAAATGATAACCTATTAAAGGATGAAAAATGCGGGACAGAGATCCGCCAAACAATAACAGAATTTGTTAAAATCCATGAAAACGACCCAACATCCCAACCCATGCAATGGGAAGCATTAAAATGTGTAATACGAGGTCTTTACATTAAACATGGTACAAGACTTAAAAAAATTAAAAATAATAGAATAGAAAATCTAATTAAAGAAATCACGAATATGGAAAGGGAACATAAACAAAACCCAGACCCTATAGGGATTATATCAATAACGAATAAAAAAGAAGAGCTACAGAACTTATTAAACGAGCAATCCCTCCGGAACAGAGATAGAAATCGGGCCCTCCTCTATCAACATGGGAACAAAATAGGCCGATTTTTAGCTAGAACAATACACCAACGATTACCTACAACCCCGATAGTAAAAATTCAAAAAATATCAGGAGACCATACACACAACCCTAAAGAAATTCTAGAGACATTTCAAGAGTATTATTCAAACTTATATAATCTCGCGAGTCGGGGACAAGAAAGAGACGCAGAAACACATTTAAAAGAAAAACAACAATATATAAGAGATACAGCATTACCTACCGTTCCTGACGATTTAAGAGAGGAATTGGATAAAAATATTACAGAAGGAGAAATCCTAAAAGCAATATCATCTTTGGTGCCAGGCAAAAGTCCTGGACCAGATGGATTCACCCCTAGATTTTATAAAATGTTTGGAGAAATATTGACACCAATATTAGGAAAAACATTCAATACTATATCTGCCCTTCAACCATTCGCCCCACAAAGCATGGAGGCACACATATCCTTGATTCCCAAGCCGGATAAGGACCATACGTTATGCAGTAACTATCGTCCAATATCTCTAACTAATATTGACTTACGCCTATATTCTAAAATAATTGCAGAAAGATTGATGCCTATCTTACCAGAACATATTGATCTGGATCAAGTAGGCTTCATGAAAGGACGAGAGGCTAGAGACAACATAATGAAAACAATAACATTAATAGAATATGCCCGGAAGAAGGATATACCCGCATGCTTGCTGTCAATAGATGCCGAAAAGGCATTTGACAGAGTAGGATGGGACTTTTTTGGAAGAGTCACTAAAACAACTAGGATTGGGACCCAAAATTATTCAGAAAATAATGGCTTTATATGTTAATCCTAAAGCAAAGGTCCGTATAAATGGAACATTATCGGATAATATAAAGATATCAAACGGTACTCGTCAGGGTTGTCCCTTATCTCCCCTCTTATATGTAATCGTAATGGAACATCTAACAACAGCCATACGTAATAACCCAGATATTCAGGGAATACAAATAAGAGAAAAGGAATATAAAATGGCAGTATACGCCGATGACCTCCTAATTTACGTAACAAATCCAACAGTGACATTACCTAATCTTATTAAAGAGCTTAAAAAATTTGGAGACATGAGTAATTTTAAGGTTAATTACGATAAAACGGAAGCCTTAAACATCTCAATACCAGAAAATATCTTGCGACCTCTCAGAGAGAATTACCCCTTTAAATGGCAAGAGACGGCCATTAAATACTTGGGGATATATATTCCAAAGGATTTAACAAAATTAATAGAGATGAACCTCCTCCCTATAACCCGTAAGGTAATAGCATCAATACAAAAATATAATAAACCAACCCTCTCCCTTGTCGGTAGAATAAACATTATAAAAATGGACGTTCTTCCAAAGATCTTATATATATTTCAAACAATCCCAATATGCCCACCGATCAATATTATGAAAACATTACGGAAGGCAATCAATAGTTTCATATGGGCCCATAAATCAGCTAGAATAAAAAGTGAGATCTTAACGAGAGCAAAGACTGAGGGGGGCCTAGCTATGCCAGATCTTAGGGCATACGCCAGAGCAGCATCTATGGTAAGGATAATGGACTGGTACCATAACGGCAAAACTAAACAATGGGTAAAAATAGAAGAAGACATATCCCCCCTTAAACTTAAATCATTACCCTGGATCAACCCAAGCCAGAGACCCAAGATGAAAGACCTACCCCTCTTAGTGGCATCAACAATGAAAATATGGGATAGTTTATTACGCAAAAAGATCTTATCCTCATATATAGGACCAATGACCCCATTATTCTCTAACCCAGAATTTCTTCCAGCACTCAAAGCCCAGACATTTCTTAAATGGAGGAATAGGGATGATACAAGAATTATTCAAACAATAGAAAAGGGAAAAATTCGACCATTAGAAGAAATGGGCCAAGATAATAAATGCAAATGGGTTCAATATTATCAATTAAACACATTCATTAAACACATACAACAGAAAGAAATTATAGACAGGCCTACAACGAAATTTGAAAAATTATTATTACTAGAGAATAAACCAGCACATGGACTCCCAAAGATATATAAATTATTAATTTCTAATAGTCCAACTACAGAATTAATTTATATTAAAAAATGGGAAAAGGAATTGGGAATGAAAATCCCTATTCAAGAATGGGAAAAAGCGTTTAGAGTAATTCACAATCTCTCGGCCTCGGCAAAACATCAAGAAAGAGGATATAAACTAATAACTAGATGGTATAGATGCCCAACGGATCTACATAAAATAGATAAAAACAATCAAGAAACATGCTGGAGATGCGGGAAAGAGAAAGGTAACATGACACATATTTGGTACAAATGTCCGCTGGCTTTAGATTTCTGGCAGAAAATTCTCAATATTTATCAGTATATTACTGATACAACTATGCAATTAAATATAAAGATGGCAATATTGTCAATCATTCCAGGTTCGATAAAAAAGATAAAGGAAGACATATGGGGATATATGTTAACGGCAGCACGTACCATAATAGCTCGTAATTGGCGTAAAACAGACAACCTGTCCATACAAGAATGGATATGTGAGATGAACACAATACAGAATATAGAAAAAACAATCCTAATAGAAGAAGAAAATATATATACAATACCAAAGAGATGGCGACAATGGGAAAAATTCAGTACCTCAGCAGATGTTGCACGGTATATGTAAATGTTGATTCCTGGGGGGAGGGAGGATTTCCTTGTTCTCCCCCTGCTCCCGATCCTCTTCCCTCTTTCCCCCTTTTTTCCCTTAATCTTTTTTTTTTTTTTTTCTCTTCTGGTATGAATGTGCGGGTGGAAGGTCATATATATACACTTCGGAGAATTAGGAGAAGATTACAGGAAGGGTATGATGTAAGAAATACAAAATTATACAGGGATAAGAGGCACCCCTATTTGGTAGAGAGATCCCTTGAAATCAATAAAGACGGTCAATGAATAATTTACCCTTTGATGTGAAAAGAAATGACAATTGTGTATTTTATGTTATGTGGAAAAAGAAAATGTTTGAAAATGATAATAAAGAAAAGATTGATAACAAAAAAAAAAAAAAAAAAGTATTAATTTTCTTGACATCACTTTATCTGGAGATATTTCCACAGGTGAAATTCATACCGGCACATTCCGTAAAAAATGTGCAGGTAATTCTCTGTTCTTGGCTACAAGCTGCCATCCAGCTCATACAGTCCGTGCTATCCCCACTGGTGAATTTATCATGGCTAAACGCAATTGCTCCACACAGTCGGGTTATGACAGAGAGTGTGAGATTATCAAGGAGAAAACGAACAAATGGAACAGTTAATCCCCTGACTTTTGTAACCTCTTACTCCTGTGAGTTTATCCAAGTGAAAAACATCATATCAAAACATCTTCCCATCTTAGCAACAGATAGGGATTTATCATCACTAGTTCAGGCTGGATGCAGGTTTTCCAGCCGATGAGCAACAACACTTGGGGATGTTTTATCCCCTAGTTTATTCCAGGTTAAAAACAGAGCCGGACTTGGCTATATGCCAGAGGTTCTTTCCTTTGTGGTATGAACACTTGCAAATTTTGCTCCAAGCATTGCAAAAAAAACAGGCATGGTTCGTTTATGTAATAGCAACAAAGAATTTAAAATAAAAGATTACATAAATGGCGGTACAAAAAATGTAGTGTATGCTGTTGAATGCACCAAATGCAATTTGCAATATGTAGGATGCACCGTGAGAGCGCTGAGGACTAGAATCAGCGAACACTATCACGGTGCATCCCAGGTTTCAGACAAGGGTTTATCTA
The DNA here is from genome assembly GCA_018402905.1 of Glandirana rugosa. Classification (NCBI taxonomy): domain Eukaryota; kingdom Metazoa; phylum Chordata; class Amphibia; order Anura; family Ranidae; genus Glandirana; species Glandirana rugosa. The sequence goes on from BLSH010329371.1 coordinate 1,729,193, forward strand.
ATGTCTCCAGACATTTTAAAAATGAACATTTATCGACTATGTCTTCATTTATTTTTTATGGTCTTGAGAGAGTGAAAAAGCGACCTGGGGCGGGGTGGGGGGGGGGGGATACACATTGTAAACTCCTGGAAAGAGAAGTCTGGTGGATTTATAATCTAGCCACCAGGATTCCTGATGGAATGAACCTGAGATACGATGTGGACCCGATCCTTAAATAGTTAATTGATTTGCCCTATTATTTTCGCCCAGCCTGTTATTTGAAAATAAATCTAGGTATGGAAAGTAATAAACTACCTGAAATCTATTAGAAGAAACAATTGCAACAAGTGGGACTTTTGACAAGACAAGAACATTGCTAAGCATTGTCTCCTTCTGTTCATGCCATTTTGGCTGTTTTACATGAGAGCCTCATGACTAGATTTATATATCATAAGAATTTTTTCCATATTTGCATATTTATTATCATGATAGTTCTCATAAGCATTCTTATCAGCTTGCCATTTTTAATTATTATTTATGGACTGCCGTGCCATGGTCCCTATACATGTGTATTGTTACATATGTGGGTACCATTGACATGACAATCCTTACCTTTCTGTCGGTTGTAGATTTTAACCTTGATTCTCACTTACCATTTTTCTACTCTTATTACTTTTTCTTTCTTTTATACATTTTGTTACTTCTGTTCTTTGTCTTTTTCTTTTCCCCTAGGGGAACACATATTGGTGTCAATGTTTCCTGTCAGGACCCGATTGATACCATAACCTGAATGAGAAAAGAGAACCATGTGTTTTGAATTGCAATTCGATTGCATATGAATACTTATACAAGTGAGCTCATTTGGAATGTTGTGCTGTGAACAAGGCAGTTGTTGCCGAAACATGTAAGCCTATTCCTGTGTATGGACAAACTGGAATAAAATACATTTTGAATACTGCAGTACCAGTGTGCCGGCTTTCTTTTCTTGTATCGTGGCGGACTTAAATTGGAAGAGGGAAGACTTCCTTAAACTGGAGCACCTGGTAAGGTGTGCTGATTTAAAGTCTGGGTCTATGACATGTTTGGTAGAGCGGTGTATCTCTTGATCTCCCACCACAATGCTTGACTGTAGGCAAGACATACTTGACTTTGTACTTCTCACCCGGTTGCCGATACACACACTTGACACCATCTGAACCAAATACGTTTATATTGGTCTCATCAGACCACAGGACATGGTTCTAGCAATCCATATCCTTAGTTTGCTTGTCTTCAGCAAACTGTTTGCGGGCTTTCTTGTGCATCATATTTAGAAGAGGCTTCCTTCTGGGACGACAGCCATGCAGACCAATTTGATGCAGTGTGTGTTGTACAGTCTGAGCACTGACAGGCTGACCCCCCCACCCCTTCAACCTCTGCAGCAATGCTGACGGCACTCATACGTCTATTTCCCAAAAACAATCTCTGCATATGACGCAGAGCATGTGCACTCAACTGCTTTGGTCGTCCATGGCGAGGCCTGTTGTGAGTGGAACCTGTTCTGTTAAACTGCTGTATGGTCCTGTCCACTGTGCTGCAGCTCAGTTTCAGGGTCTTGGCAATCTTCTTATAGCCTAGGTCATCTTTATGTAGAGCAACAATTCTTTTTTTCAGATCCTCAGAGAGTTCTTTCTCATGAGGTGCCATGTTGAACTTCCAGTGACCAGTATGAGAGCATGAGAACGATAACATCAAATTTAAAACACCTGTTCCCCATTCACACCGGAGACATTGCAACACTAACAAGTCACATGACACCGGGGAGGGAAAATGGCTAATTAGGTCCAATATGGACATTTTCAGGGTTTACTCACTTTTGTTGCCAGCGGTTTAGACATTAAAGGCTGTGTGTTGAGTTATTTTGAGGGGACAGCTAATTTACACTGTTATACAAGCTGTACACTCACTACTTTACATTGTAGCAAATTATCATTTCTTCAGTGTTGTCACATGAAAAGATATAATAAAATATTTACAAAATTGTGAGGGGTGTACTCACTTTTGTGAGATACTGTATATATACATATATATATATATATAAGATCATTATGAAGGCATAAAAGTGGAGACTGTGTCAATTTAAGTAACAAATTCTGGGCACCAAATTACATGCCCCGCAAAACAGCAGAGAGTGAAGATAACCAAATTTGTAAATATGCAACGCATTTAATCAATTACAGCCCATAATTTTGAAGTTAAACTAAAATGACGGGCCTAAAATTATTTTTCTTCTTCTGGCATGCTTGGAGATGTCTAGTCTTTAATAAATGTTCATGTATGAATTTCCATCCTGACTGCATTCATGTAAATATGTGTGTGTGGGGGGATTTGTTAAATTTATTATTGTATTTTTTGTTTTGATAATTTTAAAAATGGTTTTAATTTTTTTGCTATTTACTACTATTACAAGGGGAATTATAAGCCGCCTATGTGATAGCGGTGACAGATCTAACCTCTATTAGACCTCTGACATCTCCCCTTCCTCTAGCCCAGGCAAATCATAGTCAAAAAGTCCAGGATCTGCTTGTATGTTCAGGAGTTCAGTCATTCAGGCAAACAGGATCTGTTCCAGAATGTAAACTGAGCTGCATCTGCGCAGCTCAGTGTACATTTTAACCACTTGATTACTGGGCACTTAAACCCCCCTCCTGCCCAGACCAATTTTCAGTTTTCAGAACAGTCACTCTTTTAATGACAATTGCATGGTCATGAGATGTTGTACACAAAAAAAATTGATGTCCTTTTTTTCTCCACAAATAGAGCTTTCTTTTGGTGGTATTTGATCACCTCTGCGGTTTTTAAAAAAGAGCAACAATTTTGAAAAAAGAACAATTTTTTTTACTTTTTTCTATAATAAATATCCAAAAATAAAAAATAAAAAAGCACATTTATTCCTCAGTTTAGGCCGACATATATTCTCTAACATATTTTTGGTAAAAAAAAAATCGCAATAAGCGTATTTTGATTGGGTTGCGCAAAAGTTATAGCGCCTACAAACTATGAAAATTGTTTTTTATAAAATTTTTTACTGGTAATGGTGGCGAATTGCGATTTTAATCAGGACTGTGATATTGCGGCGGACATGTCTGACATTTTTGACACTTTTTTGGGACCAATGAAATTTATACAGTGATCAGATATAATAAAATAAACACTGATTACTGTATAAATGTCATTGGCAGGGAAGGCGTTAACACTAAGGGGGCGATCAAGGGGTTAAATGTGTTCCCTGTATGTGTTCTAACTGTGTGGGGGTGGGGCTGACTGGGACATAACAGATCTAACTGATCCCTATCACAGGGATCAGCAGATCTGTCATGCCCCCCCTCACAGAGGGGGGAACCGCTGTGTTTACATCGGCAGTTCTCCTTTCTAGCTCTCTGTGAAGGGATTGCGGGTCTCCGGTGGAAATCGAGTCCGCCCGACTCACGGGCACACTGCGAGAGCGAGCCTAGAGCGTGCAAAGGGGAAGGCGTCAATTGACGGCCCCCCAGCAATTCAGATCCGCGCTGTAGCCATCAATCGGCTATAGCGTGGATCTGAAGTGGTTAAAGACTACTGCAAACAGTCTTTTAAATTAAGACTTTTGTTCCGCTTTAGGGTCAAGCTATTTTTAGCTACATAAAGTGCATGTTAATAACTTATATTTACAGTTTTATGCTTTCCGTACATTACATTAACTCATTAGCAAAATATACAAATGCTTTTAAGAATTTGTAGTTTATGAAGATAACATATACTTGTAAACATAGTCACATATATCCATAGTTTCAAGCTTCAAAATAGGAGTGAATGATTTAGACCCCTCAACATTAAAGTGGCTGTAACCTATAAAGCACATACCGTATATCGGTAGTGTTGTCTCTCTCCAAAGCTCTAAGTGTAATTTCTCTCTGGTGCTTCGTTCCCCTTTTATTAGCAAGGGTAACTTCTAAGAAGTTTTCCTGACACATGAGATAAATTTGTGAAGGGGGAGGGAGCTCAGCACAGAGCTTGTCTATTCAAAACAAAGCTCTGCATCCTTCTTTTATAGCCTAAATATTGATAAAAAAGTGGCTTTGTCAGTAAATGTTTTGTGTCACGTCAGTAAATGTTACTGGCTTACAGGTTTTCACTGACAGCAGCAGGAACTAATGGCTGTCGCTGCTTTCAGCTAAGCCTGTGAGATACGGGAGAGGAGAGAGAGGAGAGCTGCTGCAGATGTGCACAGCGCTGGATCAAGATCGGACTTGGGGGAGTATTGGGGGGTGGTAGGGGAGGCTACTGTCGAAAAGTTTTTTTACCATAACGTAGAGAATTCATTAAGGTTAAAAAAAACTTTTTTCTTTACAATCAATTTAATATTTGATCTGAGGGCAGATCTGAGCATAGCTCAGAGGAGGTGGAGTAGGAGTTGGTGTTGGAGCTCTTGCTGCAGCCAAAAGGAAAGTGTGCTCCTGTTTAGGAACTAAGGCAATATCCTTGAGACGGCACTCCATGTGGGAGAGTTTCCAGGGACTGTGGCTGATGGGCATCTCCCCTACGTGGATGAAGTCGGTACCCCCAAAAGAGGAACAACCATAGACGGGCCGCTAGTCTTTCAAGCAAGACCATCTCAGATCGTTATAGGATTGTGTGACGTGCATTTCCAGAGGTGGAGTTCCTCGGATTTTCTTGGCACACTTAAGCGCATTTCAACTTTGGTCTGGTAAGCCTCCCGTTTATTTGGATCCTCCCAAGTGTTCCAATCTGTCTATTCTTGGTCTCATACCTTCCAGGACTCTTTTCCACTGTTTAAAGTTGTAAAGGACTCTATCCACGGGTCTGGATAAACTTAGCCATTTACATATCACATCACATTGGAACTTGATTTTTTTATTGTATTATTATTTTTAAAAAGTTTTTTTGTGTCTCAAAGTCTTGAAAGGCTGTACATCACTAATCACTACCACATCACTTTTTAAGTTGAGCGCTAAAACCGTTTTTTGTTTAATTTAATATTTGATGTTTTGTTAGAAGTGAAAAATGAAGTTTGTAAAATCTGTGCTTTACATATTTACTTTGCATGTTATCTAAACCAAAAGACACAATTGTAATGTATCGCAATGGTTGCATTCATTTTTTTTCAGGCTAGGACCATTTTCAGCAAATACAGAAAATACTCTTTTTAAAAAATAATGTCACTTCCTGTAAGCTGAACTGGACACAAAAGCAATCTTATTTTCCTTGTGCAAACTCATCAATCTCCAAATCCTTATGTAATGGAGATCAAAGGTATATCAGACCTCTGCATAGAGAACAGTAGTTCCATTGAGAGAGCAAGGGTGCTTCTCTACAACATGCAAGTGATGGGCTTTTTTACTCAGGCTGTGGCTGCTTTCTAAAGAAAGCAAACTGTGACTTTTCACGCCTCTTGTTTTCATGCACCTTACCAGACCAAATGAGGTAAATAAGAAACGTTCATCGTTAGGGGTTTGCATACTTTTTAGGTATGATGGTATCAGTGAGGAGAGTTTATATTTTTTTAAAAAAATGTTTCGATAGGCATTTTAGCAAACATAATATACAAGAATATGGTAAACGGTAATGATATAAACACATATATGCACACTAGTTCAAGTTTAACTGGATGAACTGGTATCTTTTTTCAACCTTCCCAACTACATTGTGCGTAACTATGCATAACAAAATGTTGAGCACTTACAACTTTTAAATACTTTAAAATGTCCTTTAAAATCCGTAAATAGGTTATTTATTATTAAGTATAAAAAAAAAAAAGGTTATATACTGAAGAGATCTGAAAACTGACAACACCATATACTTAAATTGCATGTCCCTACAAACTGCACTTTGAACTGAAAAAAGAACTGAATGTGATCTGTTTGCAAATTTGCAGGGCCTAGAAAGCTTCCCTTATATCACTCTAATTAACAATCAGTATTCAGTAGCTGACGATCAGGCTGAATAGCATAACTGTTAAAGTCATAGTTTGAGAGAAGACGCTATTGCTGGATACCAAATGAAAATATTTTTAAAAAAAGGAGATAAGCACAGATAGAGATGTTAACGCACCATAAAACCATCCGTCAGTATCCTGCTGAGCTGAAGGCAACAGCTGCAGTCTCCAAAGCCTGGCACCTTATTTGCATATGATTACCCACAATGCATTGCTGGCCTGTTTGTCACGTATTAAACTGATTCATGTTTTTTCTTATAGGGGTAAACTCAAAGATGTTAGCTGTGGGGGATAACTTTGACATGAAGAATTGCTAACAGAAAAGTAATGGCTGTCCAGACAGGCAGGTCTGCAGGAAATGTTTCTTTTTCTTCCAAATTTTAGAGATGAAGTGAAGAGATATAAAATGCATCCATTTAAAATATAAAACTCTGCTTCACATGTGGCTGGCAGCAATTTAAAACTTCAGGCAAGCTAAATGTTTCTGGAAAGTTATTTCTTATAATTATTTTGCAGTGAGTTTAGCACTTGCTGACGTGTCAGGCTGACAGTGATGGAAATTGAAGCCCCCTATTTATCTGAAGAACATCTCATAAATAAAACATAGGAGAGTCATCCCTCTCCCTGTAATCCACTATTTTAATGCAACCAGACATTAGAGCAGTGCTGCTCAAAAAGATGGTTTCCAAATACCTTTTACTCTTTTCTTTCCTAGCAGTTTATCTTGGATGTAAAATATGATAGAAGGTGCATATTCGATAGATATGTAAAAACTTAGTACATTAACGAATGCCTTATGATGGAAATAACTAAAATTTGTTTTACAGAAACAAATAGTTTCTGTTACTTGGCCAGTTTTTTTCTCCATCTGTCACTATGCACTTTAGTGTTCAAGCACTCTATGGACTATGTTTTAATGATCTACTTTGAACTTCATTTATTTAGCGCTGCAATTTTTATTATGTATGTTTCAACTTGAATGAAACCTTTGGTAAAAATTAATTGTTTTAAAAATTCTTTCAACCAAAACTGCTTTTTTAAAGCGATAGTAAAGTCATTTTTTTAAAATAACAAACATGGCAAACTTAACTGCTCTGCTCTTTGTATGCGATTCACTTTGTATTTAAACTAGCAACATTTCCCCTCCTCCAAACATATAGTCTTCATAATTTGAAAATAGTTTTCAGGTTTGCATTGGCAAATGACCCTGAGGCCTATACAAGTGATAGCATTCAGTAGGCATCCTAGTGTTCCAAGATGGAGGATGAACATGGTGGCTGCATGCCTGCAGTTCAGGTTCTTTGTTTAATTTGGGCTGCAATGGTTTATTTACACATGTCCCTCTTCACCCTGTCCATATAAACCTGAAGACTTAAAGTTTTTTACCTTCATGCTTTTTATGCATGAAGTTAAAAAACCTTCTCTGTGTAGCCACCCCCCCCCAGCCCCCGCAATGCTTATCTGAGCCCAATTTTCCTCCAGCAATGTGTACGAGAGCTGCAGCTCTCTGGGGACTCTCCTTCCTCATTGGATAAGATCACAGCCACTGAGTCAATGGAGAGAGACAGAGGACGGGGTGAGTCACGGCTCTGTGTGTGAATAGACACATTGCAAGCTTTTTGCTCTATGAATGCTTAGCAGGTGGCAGGGCCAGGAGTGCAGGGGGGACCCGAGAAGACGAGGATCAGGGCTGCTCTGTGCAAAACCACTGCACAGAGCAGGTAAATATGACATTTTGCAGAATGACCCTTGAGTAGTGTAGCAGGCTAATGTTTCCATCTCATGGAGGAGTTGAATTACAGCATTCTCTCCACACAGTCACAGAACTTGATGCATCAAGGGAGTGTAGTAAGATGGGCATGAATGGGAGAGGAGGTAGGAGGGGGCATGTTAGCAGCACAGCTTTCCTAATTAGGAGCCACTGCTGTTAATGTTCAAAGCACTCCAAGACAGCCACTCAGGACAGTACCCTGCAGCTGAAAAGAGACACAGCACAGTGGATTATCAACAGAAGCAGTCACCTAAAGGTGACCAGAAAAACAAGTACTAAACGTCAGCTTTAAAACAGGCAGGCGTATGTAAAACAATATATTCTTTGGTATTTAAAGCTTGAAATATATAGAAATATAGCTATC
>BLSH010329397.1:4881-16959 GCA_018402905.1 Glandirana rugosa
TACAGGATACTGCTTTGCGCAGCCCCCCGGATTCGCAGTATGCAGTGAAGGCCAAAGCACGGCACCTGGCGTCTCCTGTGCCGCCTATAGGATAAGGCAAGTTGACACTGACAATAGAACGACTGTACACTCACAAATGATGAAAAAATAGTTATTTATAGTTTGTTATAACGCGTTCCATAACAAAGATGAATACTTCTTTTGTTTTTTCTCGAAAACTGTCCATATTGATCCAGGACATTTAGATTTTGCAGTATGACATCATAGTGAGTGGTTCAAATTCACAGGAAGAATTGGGTTTTTGTTGACGTATGTGTTTTTGAACAGGAGGGTTATTCCCCTTTTTTTTAATATATGGAAGAGTCCTTGTTTTTTCTGGCTTCTCGTCCTTAGACGTCCCTCTCCTGCTTTGGGAAGTCCCTTGTTCTGGTTGGGGTAAGGTGGTTGTTTTTCCCTTTGTTCCTGAGAAGGTATATAATTTTTTTTCCCCTTATTGGGAGGACAAGTTTTTGTGTATGCAGTTGTTTTTGGGTTAAGAAGGACACTTAAACTTGGTGAGTGATACTACAGTATGACGTTTTAGATTTACAGGACCTAGTTATACCTGTCAAAAGCTCTTTTTTGTTTTCTTCATAAGTAGAAACAATACCTTGCGCAATATTGTTTGATATTTATTGATAAAAAAGTAGTAAACACTCACATGTCAGCAAGATAACAGTCACAGTTGAACGGAATAGGATATCCGCCGTGTCCTCTGCGGTCCACGGCACGAAACCGGAAGTGACGTATGACGCTTAGGCCCCCCGACGCGTTTCGTCATAGGACATCTACTGAATTCCACCTCTAATTTTGTGATATTACTGAACTACACATTTGTGGAGTTTCTGGTGGCGGCAGCAGCTCGTAGAGAAAAGTTTCTATCCGTTTGCGTGGAACACTTAACACATTTTCCTAAGGACGGCACATTGTCCTTGTAACGGGGATCCAGCAGGGTGGCCACCCAGTAATCAGCACAAGTTAAAATGTGGGCAACTTGGCTGTCGTCGCTCATGTGTGCCAGGCTGCCCAGAGGCAAAGACAAGCTGTCCTCTGTGGGAGGTGTATCATCTGTGTCCTCCGTATCTCCCCAGCCACGCTCCAGTGATGCCCACGAGCTGCGTTGGGTGCCACCCTGCTGTGAACACGGTTCCTCCTCGTCGTCATCCTCGTCCTCCTCATCCTCCAGAACTGTGCCCTGGCTTGAAAATTTTTTACCTGGCCTATGCTGGTGCAGGAACCCACCCTCCGAGCCACTTGTGAATGATTGGCCTGATAACCGTGGAAATGACCCCTCTTCCACCTCTTCCTCCTGTGCCACATCCTCTTCCATCATCGCCGAAGTGTTTTTTCAAGGAGACATAGAAGTGGGATAGTAATGCTGAGAACAGCGTCATTGGCACTGGCCTTGTTGGTGGAGTACACGAAACACTGCAATATGGTACACAGGTCTCGCATGGAGGCCCACTCATTGGTGGTGAAGTGTTGCTGTTCTGCAGAGCGACTGGCCCGTGCGTGCTGCAGCTGAAACTCCACTATTGCCTGCTGCTGCTCGCACAGTCTCTCCAGCATGTGGAAGGTGGAGTTCCACCTTGTGGGCACATCGCATGGGCGGTGGGTAGTAGCAGGCGTACTGTCTAGGGGACGGTCGCTCCACTTTTGCAACCTGCTTCCTCTTTTGCTGTGCTGGTGCCTCTGTGCGGCCACCACCTCTTCCTCCAAACTGCACACGTCACTCGCATGACCCTCATTCCATGTGGGGTCTAGGACCTCATCATCCTTCACATCATCTTCCACCCACTCTTCACCACTGCCCTCCTTGTCAGTCTGCACACTGTGGAAAGCCGCAGCAGTTGGCACCTGTGTTTTGTCATCATCAGAGACGTGCTGCGGTGGTGTTTCCATGTACTCATCCTGCAACAGAAGTGGTTGGGTATCGGTGCACTCAATTTCTTCCACTTCTGGGGCAGGGCTGTGTGGATGGCCCACGGAAATCACAGCAGCAGAGTCATCAAAAAGCATAAAAGACTGCTGCATGACTTAGTGCTCAGACTGCCTGGCTGATTTACAAGGGACTGAGGGGAAAGACAGATGGCCATGGGGTTCAGGTGCCAACTCTGAGCTTTCATCAAGGGACTGGATGGGAGACAATGTGAAGGAACTGGAGGAATTGTCAGCCACCCAATCTACTATCGCCTGTACTTGTTCTGGCCTCACCATTCGTTGAGCACCTGAGGAGCGTGTAGCTGGCACACATCAACCACGTCCTCTCCCTGCAACAGGAACTTCACTACCAACACCAGCAGCACCAGCAGCACCACGACCACGTCCCTTATTTGACGCTCTCCTCATTCTGGATGCAAATGTACTATGTAGCACTATTAATTAATAATAAAAAAAAGATTAATAAATTGTTATTCTTTTTTTTTTAAACCAGCAATGTAGATGCACTTTTTATTTTTGTGCAAGAAATGCACCGCTGGCCGCAAATGTAGTATTTAAAATATATATTTTTTTTAAACCAGCAATGTAATTATTTTTGCGCAAGAAATGCACAGCAAGGTGCAAATGTACTATGTAGCACTATTTATTAATACTAAAAAAAAAAAGAATAATAAATTATTATTCTTTTTTTTTATGAAAACAGCAACGTAGATGCACTTTTTATTTTTGTGCAAGAAATGCACCGCTTACACCAGCAGCAGGAACCTCTCCCTACACCAGTATGTGATTTTAGAACACTAATCTGTCCCTCACACCAGCAGCAGGAACCTCTCCCTATAGCAGTATGAGATTATTTTAGAACAATAATTTATCCCTCACAGCAGCAGCAGGAACCTCTCCCTATACCAGTATATGATTTTAGAACACTAATCTGTCCCTCACACCAGCAGCAGGAACCTCTCCCTATAGCAGTATGAGATGATTTTAGAACAATAATCTGTCCCTCACACCAGCAGCAGGAACCTTTCCCTATAGCAGTATGAGACGATTTTAGAACACTAATCTGTTCCTCACACCAGCAGCAGGAACCTCTCCTTATAGCAGTATGAGATGATTTTAGAACAATAATCTATCCCTCACAGCAGCAGCAGGAACCTCTCCCTATAGCAGTATGAGACGATTTTAGAACACTAATCTGTTCCTCACACCAGCAGCAGGAACCTCTCCTTATAGCAGTATGAGATGATTTTAGAACATTAATCTGTCCCTCACAGCAGCAGCAGGAACCTCTCCCTAACCCAGTATGATATGATTTTAGAACACTAATCTGTCCCTCACACCAGCAGCAGTAACCTCTCCCTATAGCAGTATGAGATGATTTTACAACAATAATCTATCCCTCAAATCAGCAGCAGGAACCTCTCCCTATAGCAGTATGAGATTATTTTAGAACACTAATCTGTCCCTCACACCAGCAGCAGGAACTTCTCCCTATAGCAGTATGAGATGATTTTAGAACAATAATCTATCCCTCACAGCAGCAGGAGGAACCTCTCCCTATAGCAGTATGAGATGATTTTAGAACACTAATCTGTCCCTCATACCAGCAGCAGGAACCTCTCCCTATACGAGTATATGATTTTAGAACACTAATCTGTCCCTCACACCAGCAGCAGGAACCTCTCCCTATAGCAGTATGAGATGATTTTAGAACACTAATCTGTCCCTTACACCAGCAGCAGGAACCTCTCCCTATAGCAGTATGAGACGATTTTAGAACACTAATCTGTCCCTCACACCAGCAGCAGGAAACTCTCCTTATAGCAGTATGAGATGATTTTAGAACAATATTCTATCCCTCACAACAACAGAAAGAACCTCTCCCTATACCATTATACCATTTTAGAACACTAATCTGTCCCTCACACCAGCAGCAGGGACCTCTCCCTATGGCAGTATGAGACAATTTTAGAACACTAATCTGTCCCTCACACCAGGAGCAGGAAACTCTCCCTATAGCAGTATGAGATGATTTTACAACAATAATCTATCCCTTACAACAACAGCAGGAACCTCTCCCTATAGCAGTATGAGATGATTTTAGAACACTAATCTATCCCTCACACTAGCAGCAGGAACCTCTCCCTATAGCAGTATGAGATGATTTTAGAACAATAATCTATCCCTCACAGCAGCAGCAGGAACCTCTCCCTATAGCAGTATGAGATGATTTTAGAACAATAATCTATCCCTCACAGCAGCAGGAGGAACCTCTCCCTATAGCAGTATGATATGATTTTAGAACAGTAATCTATCCCTCACACCAGCAGCAGGAACCTCTCCCTATACCAGTATATGATTTTAGAACACTAATCTGTCCCTCACACTAGCAGCAGGAACCTCTCCCTATAGCAGTATGAGATGATTTTAGAACACTAATCTGTCCCTTACACCAGCAGCAGGAACCTCTCCCTATAGCAGTATGAGACGATTTTAGAATACTAATCTGTCCCTCACACCAGCAGCAGGAAACTCTCCCTATAGCAGTATGAGATGATTTTAGAACAATAATCTATCCCTCACAACAACAGCAAGAACCTCTCCCTATACCAGTATACCATTTTAGAACACTAATCTGTCCCTCACACCAGCAGCAGGGACCTCTCCCTATGGCAGTATGAGACAATTTTAGAACACTAATCTGTCCCTCACACCAGCAGCAGGAAACTCTCCCTATAGCAGTATGAGATGATTTTAGAACAATAATCTATCCCTCACAACAACAGCAGGAACCTCTCCCTATAGCAGTATGAGATGGTTTTAGAACACTAATCTATCCCTCACACTAGCAGCAGGAACCTCTCCCTACAGCAGTATGAGATGATTTTAGAAAAATAATCTATCCCTCACAGCAGCAGCAGGAACCTCTCCCTATAGCAGTATGAGATGATTTTAGAACACTAATCTGTCCCTCACACCAGCAGCAGGAACCTCTCCCTATGCCAGTATGATATGATTTTAGAACAGTAATCTATCCCTCACACCAGCAGCAGGAACCTCTCCCTATACCAGTATATGATTTTAGAACACTAATCTGTCCCTCACACCAGCAGCAGGAACCTCTCCCTATAGCAGTATGAGATGATTTTAGAACAATAATCTATCCCTCACAGCAGCAGCAGGAACCTCTCCCTATAGCAGTATGAGATGATTTTAGAACACCAATCTGTCCCTCACACTAGCAGCAGGAACCTCTCCCTATAGCAGTATGAGATGATTTTAGAACAATAATCTATCCTTCACAGCAGCAGCAGGAACCTCTCCCTATAGCAGTATGAGATGATTTTAGAACACTAATCTGTCCCTCACACCAGCAGCAGGAACCTCTCCCTATAGCAGTATGAGATGATTTCAGAACAATAATCTATCCCTCACAGCAGCAGCAGGAACCTCTCCCTATAGCAGTATGAGATGATTTTAGAACACCAATCTGTCCCTCACACTAGCAGCAGGAACCTCTCCCTATAGCAGTATGAGATGATTTTAGAACAATAATCTATCCTTCACAGCAGCAGCAGGAACCTCTCCCTATAGCAGTATGAGATGATTTTAGAACACTAATCTGTCCCTCACACCAGCAGCAGGAACCTCTCCCTATGCCAGTATGATATGATTTTAGAACACTAATCTGTCCCTCACACCAGCAGCAGGAACCTCTCCCTATAGCAGTATGAGATGATTTTAGAACACAAATCTGTCCCTCACACCAGCACCAGGAAACTGTACCTACTCCAGTATCAGATGGTTTTAGAACGCTAATCTTTCCCCTCACAGCACCGCCAGGTACCTGTCTTTAATGCAGGATGAGATGATATTAGAACGCTAATCTTTCCCTCACAGGACCAGGAAACTGTACCAACTTCAGTATCAGATGGTTTTAGAACGCTAATCTTTCACCTCACAGCACCGCCAGGAACCTGTCTCTAATGCAGGATGAGATGATATTAGAACGCTAATCTATCCCTCACAGCAGCGGCAGCATCCTCTCCCTACACTAGCCTTAGAGCACGTGACATGCAGCGCTACGTGACTTCAGCTCATATAGAGGCTGGGTCACATGATGCACTAGCCAATCACAGCCATGCCATTAATAGGCATGTCTGTGATGGCTTCTAAGGGCAAATGAGTGAAACGCTTGTTGATTGGCTGCCCTGCAGCTATTCAACAGGCGCCAAAAATAGTTTGGGTCACATGATGCACTGGCCAATCACAGCCATGCCATTAGTAGGCATGGCTGTGATGGCTTCTAAGGGCAAACGAGTGAAACGCTTGTTGATTGGCTGCCCTGCAGCTATTGAAAAGGCGCAATAAATACCTGAATACCGAACCCAGACTTTTTCTCAAATGTCCACTTTCGGGACACGGACACCCCAAAGTCCGGTACGAACCCGAACTTTACAGTCCGGGTTCGCTCAACTCTAGCCATGACTACATTGCGCAAAATATCTGACGGTAACATTGGGTCTGAACCTACTTATAGAATACACTTCCATCCGAAATTCTTGTACCCACTGTTCCGCATCTTTCCAAAATAACTGCAGTAGTTATTATTAATTTGGAACCACTAATCAATATGAGGATAGGAGTTGCCTTTCTATTAAATTTCCAGAACACCACTTAAGTAATGTGCTACAAATGACAGTCCCACAGACACATAAGAACATGAAGGACCATTTTACTAAAATAAAACAGAATATAGACAGAGAGCTAAAACTTTGTCTCAGCCATACATAAAACACATGGTTTTTAGTTTTGGATAGAGTGGAGAGTTATTAGAACACATGTTGAGTTTATATTGTTCCCCTGTTTAAGGAGATTCACCCTCTCTAATTGTACTGTTTACTGTTGAAACAAAAGTGAAAGTAAAAGTAAATCCCACATTTTGGATTGTCCCCATAACAGTAATAGAATGGAAATCCTCCAATGGGTACTCAAAAGTTCTGGTTACCAAGTTGGCAACCAGGGATTCCCTCATTTTGAAGGGATTTCCTATCACTTCAGGAAGTGAAGGGAAATCTCCCCAATGGGATATTGATTGCAGAGAAAACCTGACAGGGGTTATAACCCTCCCTTACTCTATACAAAATGGAAAAAAAATGCCTTTAGTTCTACATTAAAGAAGACACATTAAAATATTGTTACAGACATTGAGATTGAGAGGGTTCACCGGGCCCTTTTACCACCACCCCAAGATGTAGACAAACCGAGGGACGTCATATGCAAATTGCTCAGGTACCCCTTGAAGGAAGCCATTATGAGGGCTGCTCGGAATTTCCCACATATTGACTTTGATGGTGCTTCAGTAACTTTATACCCAGATCTCTCCAGGCGCACACTGATGCAGCGTAGGGCGGTGAAACCAGTGCTGGAGGCCCTGCGCTCCGCCGGGGTGACATATCGCTGGGGATTCCCATTTCGCCTTACAGCAACAAGGAATGGGAAAACTGCTTCTCTCCGCAACAGGGATGACTTACAGACGTTTCTGGAGATCCTGGACTTACCGCCTACAGAGTTCCCGGACTGGAGATTGCACTGCTCCATACCTCTACCCCAACGATCGGAGGGCTGGTCATCGGTTCCATCCTCCGCCCGCCGAAGGAATCGACAGAGGAGACGTAACCGGAATGAAGAGGCGTCCTGAAGCTGTATTATGGCCTTGACCATGGAATATCTACTTTCCCTTTACCCTTCTGACATATCCACTTGAGGACTGACTTTGTGGTCACATAGGGCTAATGGGCCCCCACAGATCGCTATCCTTAGACTGCACATCCCAGTTGACGTGGGCCATCAGCCCTTAAATATCGAAGGTCTTGGGGTGCTACTGTGGTTACCACGGTTATTCCTCTCACCGAGGTTAAATTGTTCAAGATTTAATTATACTGACTGCTGGTTATGGTGTACCGTTAATGCACTTTTAATGCATTCTTTTTTTTTACATGTTATGTTTTTTAATAGTTT
This sequence comes from Glandirana rugosa, assembly GCA_018402905.1. NCBI lineage: Eukaryota > Metazoa > Chordata > Amphibia > Anura > Ranidae > Glandirana > Glandirana rugosa. Next base: position 12,883 of record BLSH010329397.1, read on the forward strand.
GCTGGCTTTTTTCGGCCCGGGCTGCCTGAGTGGCTGCTCCCGGACGATCAGTCACTTACCCCCCAGTAGGTGACTCCCCAATATGGGGTGTTTCGAACTGTGTTTTCACAGTGGTCCGGAGATGTACCCGCGGGGCGAATTCTTTCGTACCGGGGGCGGATCTCTAACGGATGTTAGTATCCCTTTGACAGTGGGAACTTACTCCTTATATGTTTTGTTCCCTATTGTGCTATGCATACTCTTATTCTCTCTTTATTTCTTTACTCTTACCTTTTTTCTCTGTATTCACCAGGAATCCTCCTTTGGTAATCGGAACAGGTGCTCCACGCCCCCCTCTCATAGAGACAGGCGACCTAGAACTTGGCCTCCATACAGGTATGGTTCCGTGTGGATTAGTGTGGCGCCCGGAGGGGTGTGTTGTCATGACCCGGGGACCCTAGTAACATTATACCTACATCATGTCTGACTCTCTGAAATTATTGTCCTACAACGTTAGGGGGCTGTGCAGTCCATCCAAGAGGGGTAGGTTATGGCAGGAACTGCGTCACTGGGGACCCGATATCCTTTTTCTACAGGAGACGCACTTTACAGACAAATCGATACTGCGTCTACCGCTTACTACTTATAGCCAATGGTTTCATAGCCCTTCTCCGATTCCCAGAGCTAGGGGGGTATGTATTGCCATTAAGAAATCTTGTCCCCTCTCCGTGACACAATGTATACCTGACCAGGAGGGCCGCTATCTCATAATTAAAGGTGCCCTGAATGGCCAGGTGTACACCTTTGTCAATATATACGCCCCGAATTCCCGCACTACTCAGTTTATCTCCGTCACCCTTAAAAAGATTGCAGAGGCAAGAGAGGGGGTTTTGGTGTTGGGGGGGGATTTTAATATGCCATTGAATCCCGACATGGACACCTCCTCCGGGAGATCGGTGTTCTCCTTTAGGGCCCTCCGCCATGTTAAGCGGGCAATACGCCAACTGCACCTGGTAGATGTGTGGCGTATTAAGAAACCTACCGACAGGGATTACAGCTACTATTCCAAGACGCATGACGTATACTCACGGTTGGACATGTTTTTTGTAGACCAATTTCACCTTGGTGCGGTGGTGGATGCCTCCATAGGTAGCATCACCATTTCCGATCATGCCCCTATCTTCCTGCGACTGAGTGGGACAGCTCTGACACAAGGTATCAGGACATGGCGCCTGAACGAAACTCTACTAGATAACAAAGTGATCAGGGAAGCAGTGGGGAACTCTATGAACACATACTTTGAATTGAATCAGTCGAGTGAGGTGTCCCACCAAGCCGTATGGGAAGGTCATAAGGCAGTTATCCGTGGCGAATTAATTTCCCATGGCTCCCGCTTGAAGAAGGAAAGACAGGCAGAATTACTGGGACTACTTGACCGCATACGTGACTTAGAAATTAAACACAAAGCCACCCTGTCCGCGGAAGATGCAACGCACCTATCTGAATTACGTTCTGAACTCGCCAGGTACTTAGACCGCAGAGCCCGGGACAAGATGCGTTTCTACGCGCACCGTTTTTACGAACATGGTAATAAATGCGGGAGACTGTTGGCTAGACAACTGAAAAAACAACAGACAATTCAACATGTACACAGGTTGACTACAGGTAAATCTGGGATAGTGGACTCGTTAGACATAGCGGCCGAATTCCGACGTTATTATGACTCACTGTACAACCTCCCCCCATCACGACCAGCGAGTGACCCAACTACAGAGACAAAGCTTCTGGAGACATATGTGACAGATTCCGGGTTACCCTCTCTTCCCTCGCAAGTACTGGAGGACTTGGAGAGGCCTTTCACAGTGGAGGAACTCCGCATGGCAGTGGCAACTCTACCTCTTGGTAAGAGCCCGGGGCCAGACGGGTTCTCAAATGCTTACTATAAAATCTTCCTGCCATTGCTGGAAACACCGCTGTGCGGCTACTTCAACTCCCTCAGTGCAGCCAGTCCCCTCCCCAGAGAAGCCTTACTAGCATATATCACGGTAATCCCCAAGCCCGGGAAGGACCCTCAACTTTGCCCTAGCTACCGGCCTATTTCCCTGCTGAATTCCGACACCAAGCTATTGGCAAAACTGCTGGCACTTCGCTTACAAGACCATGTGACGGATTTAATACATCCGGACCAGACGGGCTTCATGAGGGGGCGGGAGGCCCGTGACAACACTATTAGAGCTCTACATGTCCTACATTGGGCGAAACACGGTCCTTCTCGGTGTCCATATGTGGTTGTATCAATGGATGCCGAGAAGGCCTTTGATAGGGTGCACTGGCCCTACTTCATGGCGGTGCTCAGGAAGATAGGGCTAGGAGATCGTGTCCTGGGATGGGTGAGTGCCTTATATTCCGGAAACTCAGCGAGGGTCAAGGTTAATGGGATCTTGTCAGACCCCCTGCCTGTCCGCAATGGGACAAGGCAGGGCTGTCCCCTATCACCATTATTATTTGCGCTGGTCTTAGAACCCTTTTTATGTCACATCAGAGCAAACCCGGACGTGGGGGGAGTCTTGATTGGCTCAACGGAACACAAGGTCTCCGCCTACGCGGATGATCTGTTGTTTTACCTCTCCAACCCTCTGGTCTCTCTACCAGTGATGATGGAGGAGGTTCGGAAATTTGGACTAATGTCGAATTTCAAAATCAATTTCGATAAGTCTGAACTGTTGCCAATCAACACCCCCCCACCTCTGGCCGAATCTCTGAAACAAGCCTTCCCGTTCAAGTGGTGTGAAACGGCGCTCCCCTATCTTGGCACACATATCTCACCCGATCTGACCACGCTCTATGAGCTCAATTTTGGTAAACTACTGACCTCTATAGGGAAGGACCTTCAGTCCTGGAAAGATGTTCCCCTGACTTGGTTTGGACGCATCTGTGCTCTTAAAATGACCATCTTGCCACGTATTATCTATCTCCTGTATACGGTCCCTATTGCCTTGCCACGGGTCTTTTTCGGGAGGATGCGTAGAAGCTTCCAAAGCTTTGTATGGCAGAACAAACACCCACGCTTGGCGTATGACCTGCTGAGGTGAGCTAAGCGAGACGGGGGAGTGGGGTTGCCTGACGTAAACCTCTATTACAAGGCCATGGCTTTGGTAAGAATTTTGAATTGGATTCACGATGGGAAGACGAGGCTTTGGGTCAACCTTGAAAAGACCATGGCAGGCAGGAACTTAGCAGGGGCCCACTGGATTCCTAGGCAAACTAGAGGCTTATCGGACTGGACTTCCCCCCTGACCATAGCTACGCTAACCACTTGGGACAGAATGAACAAAGAGGGTCAGCTTGCACCCCCCACGTCCCCCCTAGCACCATTAGTGGGATTCCCTTGGTTCCCACCGGGTGAGGAGAGGGGGTTCTTTGGCCCGCCGGGCACGGAAGGGGGGAGCTCTTGCACGCTGTTCGCGCCAGAAGGTACCCTCATGCCGTTATCATCCTTGCAGGCAAAGTTGGGGAGAACCCCCGCAGCAGTATGGAGACATAGACAGTTGGCTAGTTTCCTCCAATCCCTGAATCCGAGTCTGAGGCCATACCATTCTCTTACAGACTTTGAACGCAGCTGTGAGGATTTGGAAGAACCCAGACATCTACTCTCACAGATGTACAGGCTATTACTGAGTTATCAGAATACAGACACACCCAATTACATTAGAGAATGGGAAAGGGAACTGGGATCAGATTTTACGCCTCCACAAATACAGAGGATGATCACATTTACCCACTCCTCTTCTGTGTCATCCCGTATGCAGGAAACTGCCTATAAATTCCTGGCCAGGTGGTATAGGACCCCTACAAGACTAGCGCAAATGTTCCCGAATGCAGACAGGAGGTGTTGGAGAGGCTGTGCACAACAGGGCTCTTTCCTACACATTTGGTGGACATGCCCCAAGATCAGGGAATTCTGGGAGGCGATTACCCCGTGGATTCAGAGACTAACCCTGAGGAGGTTGGAATGCACGCCACTTCACTTCTTCATAAGACTATTGAGTCATTATCGGACATGTAGACACTCTCATCTACAGACCCAAGAAGGTTTAG
>BLSH010329421.1:0-16715 GCA_018402905.1 Glandirana rugosa
AACCCGAACGATTTTTGAAATGTCCGGGTCCGGGTCCGTGCCACGGACACCCGAAAGTTCGGTACGGACCCGAACGTTACAGTCCGGGTTCGCTCAACACTAGTAATGAGCCCATCTGAGTTGAGCTGGCTCATTAAGGCCTCTACAAGAACTCCCAGCAGGGATAGGTGAGTGCTCCACCCTGGAACCAGTTTTTCTGTGTCAGCAGACTGGGGAGTGTAACATCTTGTCTGGTAAGAAGCCTGTGTGGATGAGTTGCCCAGTGAGAGGTAGGAGCTAGGTACAGCAGTAGGTTGTACCTAGCTGACAGGCAGGGAAACCTATCGTGCCGTCAGTGTGGCCAAGTGGACTAGGATTTATTTTGTTGGTTGTTTTTGTTTTGCTGTTTTTCACATTGTAACTAGTGAGAATAAAACTACCCTTTTGTTTTCACCTGAAACTGCTGTCTCGCTGTGCCTAAATTGTGTAGTGAACCCTTCCAGGGGGTCACACACACCCGCTACCGATCTAACCCCCTTACAGTTGATGGAGGAAGCCAGGGGTAGTTTTTTGAAAGGCCAGCATGGAAGAGTTACTGAGACAGCTTGTTGTAGCAAATGCTAACCAACAACAAATGAATGCTAATCAGCAACAAACAAATGCTAGCCTACAACAAGCAAGTGCTAATCAGCAGAGATCTGAGGCTCCTTTAATAGACCTGTGGCAGAAGCAAGAGCAGAGACTCCAACAAGTGGATATGTTAATGTAGCAACATCCATAGACCAGTGAGGCCAGTGGTTCCAGTAATACACCAATATATTGTGTGAGCCGTTTACTGCCAAAAATAACTGGACAGGATAATCCTGAAGTGTTTCTGACCACATTTGAAAGGACTCCAGAGAGAGAAAAGTGGCCTAAGGAACAGTGGGCTGGACTGGTGGCTCCTCTATTAGTTGGGGAATCGCAGAAAGCATATTATGACTTAGAGCCGGACCAAGCAAAAGACTATGTTGTGCTAAAAACAGAAATATTGGCACGGATGGGTGTCACCCTGGCTGCACGGGCTCAGTGTGTGCATAACTGGACTTTCCAACTTGAAAACCCCCCCAGGTCGCAAATGTTGATCTCACTTACCTGGGCAGGAAGTGGCTGCAACCGGAAACTTTGACAGCACCAAAGATTGTGGAACGTGTGGTAATGGATCGGTTCCTGCGATCTCTACCTAGTGCTATCCAAAAGTGGGTAAACCATGGAAACCAGGACACAGCCGACAAGCTTGTGGATCTGGTAGAGAGGTACTTCCACCCTAAGACCTGACCATGCCCAGCGGCAGCTAAGCGAAAACGTTTATTTGTTATCGTTGCCGGCAAGAGGGACATATTGCAGCCAATTGCCCGGTTGTGGATGAGCCTATGGAATGTGGCTATCTAAGAGACAGACATCAGTAGCTGTTTGCGACAGTTGCATGCACTGTCACTCGGGGAACTGAAAAACATTTATGCAAAATGTGTATTATTGGTAAAAATGTTGTTGTGTTGCTAGATTCAGGTAGTCTGGTAACATTGATCAAAGCTGAATTTGTTACTACAGAGGTCTCTGGGAATAAAAAGGTGGCTGTTATTTGTGTACATGGGGACACCAGAGAGTATCCTGTGGCTAAAGTGGTTTTTGAGACCAACAAAAGTAACAGAACTCATCAGGTGGGGTTGGTGCCTCACTTACCACATGATGCTATTGTGGGGAGGGATTTTTCAAAATTCTGGGAACTCTGGGATGGTCCTGAACCCCAACAGAGGACTTAGAGGACAGAAAGAGGAATCCCAGGTATACTCTGAAAATGATGAGACCTCTCCAGATTTTCCCTTGTCGGTGTTGGCCGGAGACACTCAGGAACCTGGGGAGGAACCAACATCTTCAGACAAAAACATGCCGTCTGTTGAGTTCTCTGATTTAGAGGTTCACAGGGAATATCTTGCCACAGAAAAGGTAAAGGACCCCACCCTGATAAAGGCGCAGGAAAATGTGGTAAAGATAGATGGTGAATTAGTGAACCCAGATCAGTCCTGCCAGTACCCATACTTTATGGTGGAAAGGGATCTGTTGTATCAGGTTGCCCAAAAGGCAGATGAAATCACTGAGCAACTTGTGGTACCCAAACTCTATAGGAAGTTGGTATTGGAATTAGCCCATGGGCACATTCTGGTAGGTCATTTGGGGGCGGAGAAAACAAAATGAAAGTGTTGTGCAAGTTGTTCAAAGTGACACAATTACGTACATCTATGTATCACCCTCAAACGGATGGGTTGGTTGAAAGGTTCAACAAAACCCTAAAAAAAATGTTAAAAATGGTGGTGGATTGAGATGGAAAGGATTGGGACTATTTAATACCCTACTTGATGTTTGCTATTAGGGAAGTACCACAATCCTCTACCGGGTTTTCGCCCTACGAGTTACTCTATGGGAGACACCCAAGAGGGCTGTTGGATATCGCCAAGGAAACTTGGGAAAGTGAGAGTTCTCCCCACCGGAGTGTGATTGAGCATGTTGCTCTGATGCAAGATAGAATTTGTGGAATTCTATCTTGCATCAGAGCAACATGCTCAATCACACTCCGGTGGGGAGAACTCTCACTTTCCCAAGTTTCCTTGGTGATATCCAACAGCCAACCTTTAAAGAACACTTGGCCCAAGTACAGTTAGCACAGCAAAGGGTGTATAACCGCAAGGCCAAGATCTGTACTTTTTCACCGGGGGATAGGTACTAATTCCTACTGTCGAAAGCAAATTCCTGGCCAAATAGCAGGGCCCTTATGAGATAATTGAACAAGTGAGTGAGGTGAACTACAGGGTCAGACAACCAGGACAGCGAAAGTCAGAACAGAACTACCACATTAATCTGTTAAGCCTGGAGGGATAGGGAGTCCCTAGTCGCAGAAACCTTGGTACTACTGACTCTGAGTGCTTAATTCCTGAGGTGGGAATAGCAGTCAGCCTATCAAAACCCCAAAAACAGGAGGTGAAAGAGTTTGTGCTCCACAACAGAGAGGTGTTCTCTGAGCTGCCGGGACAAACATCTGGGGTAGTGCATGACATTATCACCCCGCCAGGTGAAAGGGTAAAACGAAAGCCCTATTGAATACGGGAGGCAATACGAGGGGAAGTTCAATGAATGCTTGAATTAGGTGTGATAGAAGAGTCCCAGAGCAACTGGTCCAGCCCGATCGTTTTAGTGCCCAAACCCAATGGGAGCTGGCGATTTTGTAACGATTTTCTGCAGTTGAATAAAGTTACAAAATTTGACACCTACCCCATGCCACGCATAGATGAACTGATCGACCGGCTGGGAACAGCCCGATATATGACGACCCTTGATCTCACCAAGGGGTATTGGCAAATTCCCCTAGCTGAGTCAGCGAAGGAGAAAACGGCATTTGTAACACCAGAGGGGGCATTCCAATATAGAAGAATGCCGTTTGGGTTACAAAATGCACCAGCCACATTCCAGCGGAAAATGGACAAAATTCTGAGGCCCCATCAGAAATATTTGCAGCCTACTTTGACGATGTGATTATCCACAGTACGGATTGGGCCTCACATCTGCCAAAAGTGCAAGCCGTACTAGACTCCATAAAGGAAGCTAGGTTCACAGCTAATCCAAAAAAGTGTACCATTGGACAGGAAGAGGCCAAATATTTGGGGTACACTAATGGGAGGGTTCGGGCATTCCTCAGAATTGCTGGATACTATCAGCGATTCATTCCTCACTTTGCTTTGCAGGCTGTGCCCCTAACCAACCTGGCAAAAGGGAAAGAGTCTACCATGATGAAATAGACCCTGGAGGCTGAAGCAGCCTTCCAGTCTTTAAAATAAGCCCTATGTAGCCAACCAGTGCTATACTCACCTAACTTCTCTAAGGACTTTGTGGTACAGACTGAGGCGTCAGACGTGGGCTTAGAAGCAGTGTTGTCCCAGGTCCGGAAGGGAGAAGAGCACCCAGTCATTTATCTTAGCAGGAAAATGAAACCCCACGAAGAAAACTATGCCACAATTGAGAAAGAGTGTCTAGTGGTGAAATGGGCGCTAGACTCCCTGCGATACTATTTGCTGGGTAGACACTTTGACCTGATTACAGATCACACGCCCTAAAAGTGGATGGCTCAAAACAAGGAGACCAATAGAAGGGTAAATCGGTGGTTCCTGGCCCTGCAAGAATACAACTTCACCGTGAAGCATCGCCCTGGGGTATATATATGTGTATTGAGTGCACACTATGCTGGTCATATTAGAATATCATCAAAAAGTTGATTTATTTCACTAATTCCATTCAAAATGTGAAACTTGTATATTATATTCATTCATGTTACACAAACTGATATATTTCAAATGTTTATTTCTTTTAATTTTGATGATTATAACTGACGACTAAGGAAAATCCCAAATTCAGTATCTCAGAAAATTAGAATATTGTGAAAAGGTTCAATATTGAAGACATCTGGTGCCACACTCTGATCAGCTAATTAACTCAAAACACCTGCAAAGGCCTTTAAATGGTCTCTCGGTCTAGTTCTGTAAGCTACACAATCATGGGGAAGACTGCTGACTTGACAGTTGTCCAAAAGACGACCATTGACACCTTGCATGAGGAGGGCAAGGCACAAAAGGTCATTGCAAAAGAGGCTGGCTGTTCACAGAGCTCTGTGTCCAAGCACATTAATAGAGAGGCGAAGGGAAGTAAAAGATGTGGTAGAAAAAAGTGTACAAGCAATAGGGATAACCGCACCCTGGAGAGGATTGTGAAACAAAACCCATTCAAAAATGTGGGGGAGATTCACAAACAGTGAACTGCAGCTGGAGTCAGTGCTTCAAGAACCGCTACGCACAGACGTATGCAAGACATGGGTTTCAGGTGTGGCATTCCTTGTGTCAAGCCACTCTTGCACAACAGACAGTGTCAGAAGTGTCTCGCCTGGGCTAAAGACAAAAAGGACCGGACTGCTGCTTGTAGTGATGTAGTAGTGGATGAATGAATGTTATTATTTAGTTATTATTATAATGGTTAACTTTCTGCAGCACTTGGTCGGTTCTTCCAGAGAGTAGCGTTTATTGACTTCAGACAGAACAAAATTCATAATACTTGCACCAGATGATTAAAATCCAACAGGGTAAATATTACAAGGAACAGTAGCCATCAGAGTCCCACTCCAACTATGCCCTCATGTTCATTTAGAGAGAAAGTGAACTGACACAGACACTGCTAGCTTGAATGTCCACTAAGTGCTAGCCTGACACTGGGGGGGGGGGGGTTGTTTCTCCTAACCAGATTACTGACAATACCCCCTCAAGTCTAATTAAAATACTTTTGTTCCTTTTCAAGTATGACCACCCAATCTACATTCCACAACCCCCTGCAAGTAACTGTGGGCCTTTGATATGTAATGCAGCTTGTCTGCCAGCTGCATTAGAAACTGTGTGTATGTATATGAAATATTACACAACATTCCCCCACTTGGGTCTTGTTAGAGGAAATCCTACTAAAATCTTGCTAAAATGGGCGCTAATGCACGTTCGCGCGTGCCCGCGCGTGTTCACGCACCGGAAATGGCGCCCAACTGCTCTATTTCAGCCCTGCAGCAAGTGCTGTCTGATCTACAGTGTATAGTGTGTGTTCCTGAGCAACCTGTATCCTGATTTCCCGTTCCTGTGACCCGGCTAGCCTGACCTTGCTGATCTCTGCCTGCACCAACCTCCGGATTACCTACAACTACTCTCCTGCCTGACCCTCCTGTACTTCTGCCTGCCTGCCTGTTAAAGACCCAGCTTGAACCGACCATCCTTCTGCTTGCTCCCTTGTACTGCACCGCCAGCCTGTTAACGAACTTTGCTTGGACTTGACCCCTCTTCAGCCTGACCCCGTTGTACCACACAGCCCGCCAGTTAACTGCCTGCACCAACCTCCGGATTACCTACAACTACTCTCCTGCCTGACCCTCCTGTACTTCTGCCTGCCTGTCTGTTAACGACCCAGCTTGAACCGACCATCCTTCTGCTTGCTCCCTTGTACCGCACCGCCAGCCTGTTAACAAACGTTGCTTGGACTTGACCCCTCTTCAGCCTGACCCCGTTGTACCGCACAGCCCGCCAGTTACTGACCCAGCCTGTATGACAATTCCTTTTCGTGCACGAGTGCACCAACGGACTCCTATCAACACCAGTGACCCAGTCTGACCCTCGTGCCATCCTGCACTCCCGAGCCCCCTGTCTACTCTACCAGGGGTTCCTAAGTTAGGGTCATAAGGGAGGTTGCCCACTGCATAAGTCCTCCACCAGGTACGTAACAGTATCAGACAGCCATGCTTGAGTCTGCGCAGGGGCCCTCTCCAGTGCATGAACTGTGCTCGCATTTGGCCGGCCTTACTCGGGCCATGAAATCTCTCCAGGATGAGTGTGTGTGGCTGGAAAATCAAGTCCGGGAGCTCTCCGCACCACCTGCATCTGAATCTAACCTGCCTCCTGGTTGCACCCTCATTACTCTGCCTCCTGAACAAGAGGTACCCCTGCCTGAACGATTCACAGGAGACCTTAGGAAATTCTGGGCGTTCCGCAGCGCATGCAAACTCTACTTCACTCTCCAGCCCAGTATCTTCTCTCAAGAAGCCACCAAAGTGGACTGGTCATCTCACTTCTCCAGGGAGAGCCCCAGGCCTGGGCTCACCGGCTACAGGAGCAGAAGACCCCATAGGTCACTAGCCTAGCATGCTTCTTCAGGGCCATGGCACGTCTATACGAGGACCCGCACCAGGCTTCCACGGCCGAAGCTGCCCTCCACGTGCTCTGGCAGGGCCACCGCCCTGTGGAGGAGTACGTAGTCGAATTCCGGCACTGGAGTGCTGACACCGCCTGGAACTCTGCAGCCCTCTGCTTTCAGTTTCGCTTGGGCTTGTCCGACCCACTTAAAGATGAACTAGCCCGTGTGGGTGCTCCCCCAACCCTGGACACGCTGATTGACCTGGTCATCCAGATTGATTGCCGTCTGTGGGAACGCCACTCCGAAAGACGGATTACCCCTCAACGCCACAGCCTCACCACAGAGGAAAGACTGAGACGCATGACTTATGAACTGTGCCTATATTCTGGGACTGCCGGGCACAGGGCGCAAACTTGCCCAAGCAAACGGCCTAGGAATCCTGACCCCACCAAAGTGGGGGTCTTGTCTCTGTCGAGTCCTATGACTCATTTGGCGTTCTCCATCACCCTGCAACTGCCTGCTGGAGATGTCTCTGTCTGGGCAATTATAGACTCTGGGGCTAGCAGTTGTTTTATGTACCTGGCTTTCGCAGCCCAGCATCGGGTTCCTCTTCAGCCTAAGACTCACCTCATGAGGATCCATTTGGCCGACGGGTCCGCCATTAGCTCAGGCATAGTGACTCATGAGACTGCTCCCATTTTCACTCGCACTCCGGATGGTCACTTGGAGCTACTGCGCCTAGACGCCATAACATCCCCGCTCTTTCCTGTTATCCTTGGGATCCCTTGGCTTCGGGTCCACTGCCCACAAATCAACTGGGTCACTGGCAAAGTGCAGTTCACGACCTCCTATAGCCGTCACCACTGCTTCCCACAGCCTACGGATCTTGTCCTTGTTATACCCTGCCTGGACCCAGACACCGAAACCCGCCTGGCAGTTTCCCCGGAATACCATGAGTTTCTGGACGTATTTAGTAAGAAGGGGGCGGACATGCTGCCGCCACACCAGGCATATGTCTGCCCAATAGAACTGCTTCCAGGAGCAGAGGTCCCGTTCGGCCGAATATACCCGCTCTCTGAGGTGGAGCTCGCAGCCCTCAAGGCGTATTTGTATGATAACCTGCAAAAGGGATTCATACGACCCTCTACTTCTCCTGCCAGGGCCAGGATCTTTTTCATCAAGAAAAAGGACAAGTCCCTAAGGCCTTGCATTGACTACCGGGACCTCAATAAGATCACCTCATCCGTATCAGGGAAGGAAACGAGTGGAAGACGGCCTTTAGAACCCGATTTGGCCACTACGAATATTTGGTCATGCCCTTTGGCCTATACAATGCCCCGGCTACCTTTCAACACCTGGTCAACGACATCTTCCGGGATTTCCTTGACATATTCGTAGTGGTCTACTTGGATGACACTTTAATATTTTCTTTGTCCCTGGAGGAGCACCGCAGTCAAGTCAAGAGCGTACTGAGCCGTCTGTGCCAGTACGGACTATATGCCAAGGCTGAGAAGTGCTCTTTTGAACGCTCAAGTATCTCATTCTTGGGCTTTATTCTGTCTACTTCCGGCATAACCATGGACCCTCAGAAGGTCTCTGCTGTTGTGGATTGGCCGGCACCCACCGACAGGAAGGCGGTGCAATGCTTTGTTGGCTTTGCTAACTTTTATAGAAAATTCATTAGGGGGTTCTCAGCCGTCATAGCCCCTATTACTCAGCTTATAAAGCAGCACGCACGTTTCCTGTGGACCTCTGAAGCTCAAGAAGCTTTTCAGCAACTCAAGAAACTTTTTACAGCAGCACCAGTCCTCAAACACCTAGACCCAACCCTTCCGTACATTCTGGTGGTGGATGCATCGGAAACGGCAGTGGGAGTGGTACTTTCTCAGAGACAGGGGCCTAAGGCTGCTCTTCATCCCATTGCCTTCTTTTCTCAGAAGCTAACTCCCCCGCAGATGAATTCTGATGTGGTGGACAGGGAATTGCTTTCCATCAAATCCGCCCTGCAGGAATGGCAGTATTTACTAGAAGGGGCCGCACTTCCAGTTCTTGTATTCACAAATCATAAGAACTTAAAGATTGAAGCCCCGTCAGGCCCGTCGGGCCCTCTTCTTTTCTCGATTCCAACTCCACATCACATACAGGCCTGGGTCGAAGAATGTGAAGCCAGAACGCCCTCTCTAGGATGTTCCACAAGACAGGGGAACCTACCTTACCGGATACCATCTTCCCATCCCAGAGCTTCTTACTGACCCAAGAAAACCTCCTCTCTCAAATCCGACAGTCTCTTACCAGATTGGCCATCCCTCAGGATCGCAGACTGACCCAGCATGACGGGTTATGGTGGCTGGGTTCAAGGATTTTTGTTCCTGAAGAACTGCGTCTCGCAGTCCTGGAATTGTGCCAGGACCATAAACTGGGGGGACATTTTGGTGGTCGCAAAACCGCAGGGCTTGTGGCATGTTCATTCTGGTGGCCTCAGGTTGACAAGGACTGTCGAGAATACGTTAAGGCCTGTCCCACCTGTGCCCGTAATAAGGTCAAAAGGACCAAGACATGGGGACTGCTAAATCCTCTACCTGTCCCGGAGCGCCCCTGGTCGCATGTGTCCATGGACTTTATCGTGGAGCTGCCCCCATCTGCCGGATTCACCACCATCTTTGTGATAGTGGATCGCCTCACAAAGATGGCTCATTTTGTGCCTATGAAGGGCACACCTACGGCCATCCAAACAGCGAAGCTTTCATCAGGGAGGTTGTCCGCCTTCACGGAGTCCCGGCCAACATTGTATCGGGTCGGGGAGTGCAGTTCACTTCTCGGTTATGGAAAGCCCCCTGTTCTTTGTTATAAACATAAAGAAGGAGAAAAGCGCCTCTAAATGCAGACAGTTTATTATAATCAGAATAAAACACGGGGTGGTTACACTCACAGATGACAGTAGAAAAAGAGCATGTCCGCACATTCGTCTGCGGATAGACAAGATGAGGAATTGCAGTGTAGTCCGGAATCTTGCGGGCCTCTGGTGTGTGCTGTTGTCCTGAGGGGGATCCACCGATCGGGGCGACCGCCAGCAGTCATCAACCGATGTCCGATATCCGATGTTGAAACAGCAGGCGCACCCTTTCATCAGGCAATCTAGTTTGCCTGATGAAAGGGTGCGCCTGCTGTTTCAACGTCGCAGGCTTTTTGCATACCCAGAAACGCGTCGCACATTAGTGACGCGGGACGCTCGGTGCACGCTGCTTCCTGGACTCCCCTAGCTATTCCTACAGCTAGGAAGGAATATCGGATATCGGACATCGGTTGATGACTGCTGGCGGTCGCCCCGATCGGTGGATCCCCCTCAGGACAACAGCACACACCAGAGGCCCGCAAGATTCCGGACTACACTGCAATTCCTCATCTTGTCTATCCGCAGACGAATGTGCGGACATGCTCTTTTTCTACTGTCATCTGTGAGTGTAACCACCCCGTGTTTTATTCTGATTATAATAAACTGTCTGCATTTAGAGGCGCTTTTCTCCTTCTTTATGTTCTAGTGTTTTGGTATGGCTAACCTATAGAAGAGCTGCCGATCTGCAGTCTGTCATCCTGGACACCCCCATCTCTACCCCTGCAGACCTGTTTTACCTGTCCTCTACTGTCTTTCCCTGTTCTTTGTTAGGAATTGAACTGGCACTCTCCTCCGCATATTATCCTCAGACCAATTGCCAGACTGAAAGAACAAACCAAACGCTGGAGCAGTATCTCAGGTGCTATTCCTCGTTTTCCCAAGCCGAGTTCGCCTGCCGAGTTCGACGCGTGCCCCGGAAACAGCGCCAAACGTCTCTATTTCAGCCCTGCACTCCCTGCAGCAAGTGCTGTCTGATCTACAGCATATAGTGTGTGTTCCTGAGCAACCTGTATCCTGATTTCCCGTTCAGATGGTTTAGATAGTATCAGCTTGACTTCAGTGTTTATCAGATCGTTTGTCCAGACAAAGCAGCAGTGGAAATTCTTGCCAGTACGTTCGCCAAGAAAGGTATAGTCATTCACATCCATATATGTCATAGCCTTCAGCATATTATTAACAACTGATTCAACAAAGTCCAAATCATGGTTAGAGTGATACATTTCACCCATCACTTTTAGAAATTTAGGGAAAACCACCCAACGTACTATACCCTAAACTTATATTATTCTACCCAGTCTAAGTGTACAAATACTCAGACACCCCGATATTCTAAGCCTTGCGCAGAATCTTACCTTAGATGTCAAATATATTGATATCAATATGCATTATGTCATATGTACAGATATAGGTTTAAATGCTTCTCTCTGGTTTTAAGATACAGATAAAACATAGATCATGGAAAGAGAAAAACAATAGGGAAAACATGTCCATTAAAAATAAAAAAATAATAAAAAATAGGGTATTGAAAAAAAGTTTATCGCTTGATAAATATTGAGAGAGTCCTTTAATTCTTTATAATTCCTTGTAAATTGTCTATTCAGAGTTTCTCCCCCACTGGCCAGCAATGTCAGCTTCTGCTATTCAAATGCAAACGAGTCTCACCAGCGATAACTGAAAGATAAAAACTCTCCAACAAAATTCATTAGCAAAGTCCTTAAACATTGTTTGAAGTTAAAACAAAGTACTAGTTACCTGTTTACAGTTATCTTCTAGATTACCCCCACTGCCAAAGAAGTGTCATTTGTATTCAAAGATAGATTTGAAGAACCCCCACTTTCTGTCCACAATTATGACACCCTGTAACCTCTTCAACTGTTTGTGAAGATAACACTGTTTTAGAAGTTATGCCATAGGAGTGTAATTTGCATTAAAAAAAAACAGATCTGGAGAATTTAAACCTCTTGCTGTCTCTAATCCTTGGGTATCCTGTAATCTCCTGAATTTTTCCAATAATGTGTCACGTTCTACTCTCATCTTGTCATACTCATTTTCAGTTGGTCATATTTCTGTTTAACTGAGAGAACGGTATCCAGGTCTTGGACCTTTTCTTATTATTATTTTGCATATTAAGATACCCGGTGTCTCCCCTCTGGCTGTTAGCATTAGATACTAACTTTTGATCTTTATGTCCAGTATTTGTCCTAAACAATGTGGCTATATAAACTTTTACAGCTTGGGCATTTGACTTTCTCCATAAATGATCTACTCTAAACAATATTTCATTTAAATCATGAGGATTTGGGGTAACTGATAAAATATTTTGTTTGATATCCTAATGTAAAGCATCTAGAACCATACTCTTATGTACCAAGCCTCCATGTTCAAATGCAAGATTATTACCAACCAAAAACTCCATAATAGTAGCTATTCTGTGTGACAATTCATAGGGAGACTCGCCCTGCATTTGTTGTATTTTCCCATGAATAATAATATTTGAACGTACGCCATACAACACACACAATAATTCCAGTAATATGTCCCTTGTCCTCAGAGGCTAAATAAAGATTTGTTTAACCACTTGCTGACCGTGTAATGTATATCCATTGTTCTGGGAGGGCGTACTATAACCCAGGGGAGGGCTGGGCCAGGGGGCAGGGTGGCAATTGCCCCCCAGGCCACCCTAACTTACATTCAAAATGGTTGACAGCCGCTGCCGCTCACACTTTTTTCTTCTTGGGGAGGAAGGAAGGGGCCAGGCAAAGGGGGGGGGGCACTGGCGAGGCTGCATTGGTGGGCACTGGTGAGGCAACATTGGTGGGTGGTGAGCCTGCATTGATGGGCACTGGTAAAGTTGCATTGATGCATTATTCTTGTTAAAGCTACTTTGTTGCTATTAACATTAAATTATGTTACCACGTTGTATCATATTTGTATTGCTTCATATCCTCAATATCCGTTATAAAACCAGGTGGGCATGGATGGTGAGCTGATTCGGTGGTTCAATGGGCCACTTGACTGGACTTGCCCCCCAGGCCTAAGGCTGCCAGCCCTCCCCTGCTATAACCGCCAGGTCTCAGGCTCACAGTGGCTCACAAATGACGGCGCAATCACATGTAAACAAGCCGGCGGATATCCGGCTTGTCTCTCCCCTCTCCGCACCGATCGGTGCAGTGTGACAGGAGAGGGGGGGAGATGGGATGCAGCGGTGCTGTGGGCAGGAGCTGAAGTGCCCACAGCACCGCTATTTGCCTGTCTGGCACCCCTCATCCACCCATCCAGCTCCCTTCACCCATGCAGCTTCATCCATGCTCATACATCCGTGCTCACCCATCCATCACCCATGCATCCGTGCTCACTCACCCATCCATCACCCATGCATCCGCGCCCACCCATCCATCACCCATGCATCCGTGCCCACCCATCCATCACCCATGCATCTGTGCTCACCCATCCGTGTCCACCCATCCGTCACCTATGCATCCGTGCTCACCCATCCGTCACCCATGCATCTGTGCTCACCCATCCATCACCCATGCATCCGTGCTCACCCATCCGTCACCCATGCACCCGTGCTCACCCATCCGTCACCCATGCATCCGTGCTCACCCATCCGTGCCCACCTATCCATCACCCATGCATCTGTGCTTACCCATCCGTGCCCACCCATCAGTCATCCGTGCTCACCCATCCGTCACCCATGCATCCGTGCTCACCCATCCGTCACCCATGCATCCATGCTCACCCATCCATCACCCATGCATCTGTGCTCACCCATCCGTGCTCACTCATCCATCACCCATACATCAATGCTCACCCATTGGTGCTCACTCATCCGTCACCCATGCATCAGTGCTCACCCATCCAGCCATGCACACCCATGCATCCATTCTCACCCATGCATTCATGCTCACCAATCCAATCGTGCTCACCCATGCAGCCTTATCCTTGCTCACCCATCCAGCCTCATCCGTGTTCACCCATGCATCCTTTCTCACCCATGCATCCGTGCTCACCCATGCATCTGTGCTCTGCCATCCATCTGTGCTCACCCATCCATCCGTGCTCACCCATGCATCAATACTCACCCATGCATCCGTGCTCACCAATCCAGTTGTGCTCACCAATGCAGCTTCATCCGTGCTCACCCATCCAGCCATGCTCACCCATCCAGGATCATCCGTGTTCACCCATGCATCCCTGTTCACCCATGCATCTATGCTCTGCCATCCATCTGTGCTCACCCATCCATCTGTGTTCACCCATCCATCCTTGCTCAGCTATGCATCCGTGCTCCGTCATCCATCTGTGCTTACCCATGCATGCATGCTCATCCATGCTCAGCCATCCATCTGTGCTCAGCCATCCATCTGTGCTCAGTCATCCCCATCCACAGCTTATCCACCCCCATTCGTGCTCATTTATGCCTCATTCCTGCTCATCCATACCACATCAGTTCTCATCCATGACACATCCATGCCACTACAGTAGCCATCCGTGCCACTACAGCACCCATCAGTGCCACTACAGTGCCCATCAGTGCCACCACAGTGCCTCACAATAATGTAATAGGTAGTCAAATTAGATTTGAAATTGATGCCCCTAGAACGCCTGATGGTGCACTCTGCATGTTGGGCTTCTGTATGTGGCCAGGCTGTGTAAAAGTGTCACACGTGGTATTTCCATACTCAGGATGAGTAGCAGAATATATTTTAGGGTGAAATGTTTGCTAGGTACATGCTGTGTGTTAGAAATATTGTATAAATGGACAACCTTGTGTAAAAAAAAAAACGTGTTTTCATCTTCTTTGCACATTTTCCAAAAACTTGTGGAAAAAATGAACCATTTAAAACACTCATTATGCCTCATAGAATATACGTTGGGGTGTTTACTTTCCAAAATGGGGTCATTTATTGGGCGTTTCCATTGCCCTGGTGCTCCAGGACCTTCAAAATTGCAAGAGGTAGTCAGGAAATTATATGTGTAATTTATGTCCTTAGAACGCCTGATGGTGCTCCCTGCATGTTGGACCTCTGTATGTGGCCGGGCTGTGTAAAAGTCTCACACATGTGGTATCGCCATACTCAGGAGGTTTAGGAGAATGTGTTTTAGGGTGTAATTTGTGGTATGCATATGCTGGGTGTGAGAAATAATCTGTTAATATGACAATTTTGTGAAAAAAAAACAGAAAAAAAATCTTCATTTTGCAAAGAATTGTGGGAAAAAAATACTTCTTCAAAAAACTCGCCATGCCTCTTATTAAATACGTTGGACTGTCTACATTCCGAAAAGGGGTCATTTGGGGGGTATTTGTACTTCCCTGGCTTGTTAGGGTCTCAAGAATTTAGATAGGCCGTCAGTGCATCAGGTGTGATCAATTTTCAGTGATGGGCAGCATAGCTTGTAGACTCTATATCTTTCACAAGGACCAAATAATATCCACTAATTTGTGTTATTTTTACCAAAGATATATAGCAGTATAAATTTTGGCCAAAATTTATGAAGAAAAATTACTAATTTGCAACATTTTATAACAGAAACAAAGAAAAATGCATTTTTTTTACAAAATTTTCAGTCTTTTTCCATTTATAGCGCAAAAAATAAAAACCCCAATGGTGATTATATACCACCAAAAGAAAGCTCTATTTGTGTGAAAAAAGGACAAAAAATCCATATGGGTACAGTATAGTATGACTGAAAGCTGAAAATTGGTCTGGCTAGGAAGGGGGTTTAAGTGCCCTGTGGTCAAGTGGTTAATCCTCATCCAAAGACTATTTCCTATAGAATGTTGCAAAACTCTTTCTAAATCAGATGGGTTTAGATTGTACATGTCTCTGGCATTCTGTACATCGCAAAACCATTTTAAAAATCTGTTCAAATCATGGCAGGGAACCTTAGCTATTTCTTTAAGGACTGCATCTAATTCTTTTGGTTTCAGAGGCTTCATTATAAGCTGAACTTCACCTGTATTATTATTATTGTTGTAAACTGTGGTAGTCACAGTGGGTGCGACAGGTAATGAATTATTAGATTTAGTATGAGGCTCTGTTTCATTTGATAGAAAGTTTGAATTTATATTTTGCTGCAGATTGCAGAATCCAAGATTTGATTCATATTTGCATTCCTGTGATCTCTTCTCTAATTCTATAATTCTTAATTCAATCTCTCATTTTCTTCTGATAATTCATCACAACGTTTAGATTTCTCAAGCAAAGTTTCCCCAATGGTCACTGCATGCAACTTTAACCACATCGGTACCTGACACGAAAACCCCCTTCCTGTCCAGGCCATTTTTCAGCTTTCAGCGCTATCACACTTTGAATGACAATTACTCAGTCATGCAACACGGTACCCATATGAAATTTGCGTCCTTTTTTTCACACAAATAGAGCTTTCTTTTGGTGGTATTTAATCACTAGGAGGGGGTTTATTTTTTGTGCTATAAATAAAAAAAGATTTAATTTTTTTTGAAAAAATGCCTTTTTCTTTGTTTCGGTCATAAAATTT
This sequence comes from Glandirana rugosa, assembly GCA_018402905.1. Taxonomy (NCBI): domain Eukaryota; kingdom Metazoa; phylum Chordata; class Amphibia; order Anura; family Ranidae; genus Glandirana; species Glandirana rugosa. The sequence goes on from BLSH010329421.1 coordinate 16,121, forward strand.
TGCAAATTAGAAATTTTTCTTTGTAAATTTTGGCCAAAATTTATACTGCTACCTATCTTTGGTAAAAATAACCCAAATAAGTGTATATTATTTGGTCCTTGTGAAAGTTATAGAGTCTACAAGCTATGGTGCCAATCATTGAAAATTGATCAGATCTGATCATACCTGATATACTGACAGCTCATTTCTTGAGACCCTAACAAGCCAGGAAAGTAAAATTACCCCCCAATGACCCCTTTTTGGAAAGTAGACATTCCAAGGTATTTAGTAAGAGGCATGGTGAATTTTTTGAAGCTGTAATTTTTTCCCACAATTTTTTGCAAAATGAATATTTTTTTTTTCTTTTTCTTTTTTTTCACAAAATGGTCATTGTAACAGGTTATTTCTCACACACAGCATATGCATACCCCAAATTACACCCCAAAACAAATTCTTCTGCTCCTCCTGAGTATGGCGATATCACATTTCTTAGACTTTTTCACAGCCTGGCCACATACAGAGGCTCAACATGCAGGGAGCGCCGTCAGGTATTCTAGGGACATAAATTACACATCTAATGTCATGAAGACCTATCACATTTTTGAAGGCCCTGGAG
>BLSH010329421.1:24471-35375 GCA_018402905.1 Glandirana rugosa
CACATCGCCCGTCAGTACAAATTCCTCGGGGAGTTCCCGCCATTCCCGCAGGGGCTGTAGCGATGTGATGACTCCCACAAGAAACGAACGTTGACGTAGGCGTCCTGAAACTAACTTTCCTGAAACCTGAGACCGCCATTGAGGTACCAGACCTCCTTGCAAAGAAGTTTCTCTGAGTGGTTGTCCGTGTTTCTAGACCGTACCTACCGTTAGGTTCCCCCCAACGGCGAGTCCTGTAAGTACGTACGGTCTTTGGACACGTCAATGTCCGTGACGGGGAAAACGTAGTAGGTCCTCCTTTGACGAAAAGTACAAAAGACCCTCACGGGAAAACGTGTCGTGGACAGGTTTCTGGCATGCATGAATGTCCTGAGCGGCAACCCCCCTTGGATTGCCATCCATGCCAGATCTTTGTGCCTGTTGGTGAGTCTCTTTGAAGAAACGTTCCTCCAGACCATGGAGTTACCGCCAGAGTCCAAAGTCCTTTCAATCAAAGTCCTGCGGATGCAGTTGCAAGCAAAGAACACCCTCAGTAGTGTAGCGATGTCGGGGACGCCCTTACCGCCCTTGAGGGGCTCCTTAAACATGACTGCCCGCTACACTCTGTCCATTTTTGAGCCCCAGATGAAGTGAAACACTGCCCTGGTGATGGCTGTGCAGGTGTTGAGCCGGGGGGCCAGGCCTGGGCAAGGTACTGCAACACAGGGAGGATCTCGCTGCGGAGCACCAGTGTTTATCCTTCGATGGTAAGGTCTCTGAGGCTTCAGAGACCAAACTTCTTGTCTTATCTTTGCCAGTCTCTCTTCCCAAAACTTCAGGGCTGCGCCCTCTGCTCCAAACCAGACTCCGAGAATTTTGATGAAGTCCGACTTGATGCTGAAAGGGATGGGTGCTGAAGAAGGCAGGAACCACTTTCCGAAGAGCATGACCTCTGACTTCCCGCAGTTGACCTTTGCCCCTGAAGCTTTGCCAAATTCCTCACAGGTCTGGACGAGTGTGTTGATGGAGCGCTGGTCAGCACAGTACACCGTCACGTCGTCCATGTAGAGTGTACACTTGACCACCCTTCTGTCTGGTCCCGGTGTGGTGATCCATCTGATCTCTGGGTTCCGTCTGATGGATTCGACGAAGAGCTCTATACAGCAAACAAAAAGCAGAGGTGAGAGAGGGCAGCCTTGTCTGACCCCAGAAAGCACTTAGAAGGGGTCAGTTTTCCAGCCATTAACCGGCACCGTACTACAGATGTCATTGTACATCACATTCACATACAAACAAAACATTTCCCCAAGACCATACCTGCACAGAGCTCTGCACATAAACTCATGGGAGACACGATCAAAGGACTTCACCTGGTCAAAGCTGAACAGGGCCACATGCACACGGCGGCCATGGATGTGCTGGATCGTGTCCCGGACAAGCGCAAGGCCGTTCGCAATCCTGCGACCAGGAATGCTGCAAGTCTGATCCAGGTGGATGATCTGTCCGATGACAGACTTCAACCTGTTGGCCAGAACCTTGGCGAGGATTTTGTAGTCCACGTTCAAGAGAGAGATCGGACGCCAATTTTTCAAATCCGATCTCTCGCCCTTCCGTTTATGCAAAATCGTGATCATCCCCTCCCTCAGCGAAGGAGGCATTCTGCCCTCCACTACCATTTCCCCGTACAGCTAGAGCAGGTCCGGGCCGACGAGGTCCCACAGCGCTCCATAGAGCTCTGCTGGGAGACCATCGCAGCCCGGGGTCCTGCCTAGCCTAAAGGATCTGACGGCAGAGTGCAGCTCCTCCAATGCCAAGGGGGTGTTGATGGCCGACAAACCTGCAGGATCAATGGGGTTAGTGATACCTGACAATAAACTGTCGGCTGCCTCTGTGTCTGTTTCTTTCGGGGAGTAGAGGTTGGTGTAGTAGTCGCTGACCACTTGCATCACCGCCTCCTTCCCCTTCTGGAGTGTTCCGGTCTTGTCCCTCAGCTCCGACAAGGGTGTGTGTCCTGAGTGGAGTTTCCTGAAAAAGAAAGAGTTACACTTCTCACCTTTCCCAAGATTCTCCACCTTGGAATGGAAGACTATGTGCCTGAATTCTTCCTCAAAGTGTCTTTTCAGGCTCTTCTTGGTGTCCTCCAGGTCCTGCCTAACGTCCCAGCCGCAGTGGTAAAGGTCCTGCAGGGACTGCAACTGACGGTGCAGTCTCCTGAGTTCCCTCTTCCTGGCACACACTTGCTGGCGACCCTTTGCCTGAAAGAATCTGCTTAACTTTTACAAACTCCCACCAGTCGCTCACCTTTCCGAAGAATCTCTTTTCCTCCTTCAAGGTGACATTGGCTTCCCTGAGTTCCTCCAGCAGTTCCTCATTTTCCAGCAGCCTTCAGAGTCCCATTCCAACAGTGCCCTCATGTTCATGGAGAGAAAGTGAACTGACACTGGCAGCTTGAATGTCCACTTTAAGTGTTAGTCTCACACTGGGAGGGGGGGAGAGGATATTTCTCCTAACCAGATTACAGACAATACCCAATCTATCAATCTCTTCAAGTATGACCACCCAATCTACAGGGAAGCCAGGAAAAACGTCCTGGTGAACTGTCACCACCATCAGGGTGGCTAGACGCCATCCCAAACCTTTGTACACGTACGAAGCAGTGGAGGGCCTCCGGGTCCAATACCGGCCGGACCCCGTTCTTCTCCAGGACCACAAACAGGTCGGAGTAAACCCCCAGAGACGTCCTGAGGACGAGACAGAGGTATCTACCCCTTGATGAGGCAGGTCCCCAGCAAGGCGAGTAGCCTGCCCGAGGGGAGCCGCATATTTGGGGCAAAGAACCTGCCCAGAGGACGGGAACAAAATCCCATTTTGTACCCAGACAAAATCACCCCGAGCACCCAGCTGTCTGAAATGTAGAAAGTTCACCGACCGCAGGCGCCCCCCCCCCCACTCAAATAATGGGTGGAGACAACCCTTCACGCTGAGAAGGACCTGTCTCCTGGCTTGTCGCACTTATGCTGCCAGGGACGCTTTTGTCCACCTGCGGGGTCCTTGACGGGCTGGGAGCCCTAGCCCGATGAGTGGGAGGAACGAAGGAAAAGGCCTCTTCTGGGCCATAAAGGAGTGACCCATGCAACGAGGCTCCTTACCCTCCTAGCAGAAGAAAAGTGCTCTCCCCCACTGTGGGGTCCTCACTATCCAAAGCGGCTCCAAAAGCCGCCCACCCTGAAAAGGCAAGACCGCCAGGACCTTCCTAGAAGCTAGGTCCCTACCGAAGACCCAGTTAACAAGGGTACCAGGGGGGCTGTGTCCAGGGCAGCCACGCACAGATATCTAAGCCCTGAACGAGCCGGTCAGCGAGCCCCACACATGCAGGGGGAACCCCGCCTTAGTCACTTTGCAGTGCGAAAGCTTAGCCCATTCCGGGTGCTTTTACAACACCCAAGTGGAAGCCAATACAGGGCGATTAGCTAACCCTGCCAGAACAACCCAAATCTGGCGGCAGACTCGGCGCTCCTGTCAGCCGGGCCTAAGGACGGCGTGCCGCCCACCGAGATCATGGTCACCACGATCAGGCGAGACATAGTGGGATCACCACAGGCCGCTTCATACATAAAAAGGAGCCTGGGACTGCTCCCAGTCTCCGCAAACCCACTTCAGGTACGACACCTGTAGGAACCACAGCCACGCGGACCGGTCTATGCAGCCTGAAGGGGGCAGCCACCTCCCCTCAAGGGTCCAGCCGTATCCTCCGCACAGGGAGCCCGTGGCCCCCGCCAGTGGGAGAAGGAGGCCGCTGCTGGGCGGATCGGCGCCGGCCTGCCCCTGGGTAGTGGGCCGGGCTACAGGGTTTCACTCTACATGAAGCAACATGTCTGTGAACCAAACCCAGGACATCTGCAATGGTAGACAGAATTGCTACCTTTTAACCCACGGCTTAAACCGCTGTGATCAGGGCGCTGACTGGTGCCTTCCTGTGCGCAGCAGTAACCGCCTCATATTCCTCCCCACTATCTGGGGAAACCGGGGCCACACCATCCGATATCTCAAGGGGGCCCCTGTCATGGTGGAACCCCCGTCAGGGTCAGAGTTGTTCCAGAGGAAGGAGGGAGGTATGGGCTGTCATATGCCTGTGTGCTGTCCCTGCCCGGGAAACTCAGGACCCCAGGACCGCCTCACAGTCCCTAAGCACCATGGAGAGGTCAGGTGGGGACGCACCTGCATCTGCTGCCATTGTCACCCACCCTGGTAACACATCACTCAAACTGGGACCTGTAGTACCAGGAGACCAGGCACCCCCCACCTCAAAAACTGTGCAGGACTTCCCACAGGGGGGGTAACCTGGGGGGACTCCCCACCTGCCCTCTCAACTATATATGAGAGGAGCCATGCCTGCCGCTGCTGCTGCCCACCACTGCGCGCTGCCTTCCCTCCCACATGCTGCTGCTGCCTGTGTATACAAAAACATACAGATAAAACACTACAGGGACAGGGCTGTATGACCAGACCTCAGCATACTGTGCGGGGGGTAAAACAGCACCAGAAGGACCCCACACACACAGGTCAGACCGAATGCACGGGCCACCATGCACACTAAAGGTCAAAACACGCATCCAGCCACAACAAAATGGAGGCTGCGACCAGCAATAGAGGCCGACCATGCAGCCGGCCACAAGAAAATGTCAGCCGGACCACCGAAAAATGGCGCCGGCCGCGACTACCAACCAGACCGGGCGCCATGCGGCCAACACAGCCTGAGGTAAGAGGCGCCAGCAAAGGGCCCCCACGTCCAAAGGGAACCCCTGGAGGGGGTGGGGGGAAGGGCAGTGGTAGTGCAGCTCCGATGGGGGTTGGTGGGGGAGGGGGGTGAAGAGAGGGAGGGAGAGTGGAACCAGCCCACCTGCCCCCCTGCACCCCAAAGGGAGCGGGGGGCATACTTACCCATCCTGGTAACCCACCCGAGACAGACCTGCCTCACCCTTCCACCACGGGGGGAGCTGCCGGCCATGGCGATAACCTGTGGTGCGGGCCCGACACCCGGTCCTCAGTGCCCCGGCGGGGCCTGACGTGGCCGACCCAGCGCGGAGCTAAAGTCCCCTGCGTCCGCTGGGGAGACTACCTGAATCTAGAACATCCAGCCTGTCACCCAGCCGGCTACTTGATTGTAGTCTTCCTCAGAAGCAGACTCCTTAAAAAAGAAAAAAGGAAAAAACGGGGAACCACAGGTCCCAGCAGGGAGCCAGGTCCTACTGCTTGCACTAGGCAGAAAAAACGGAGTTGGCTACACAGGGTAGGGGGGTTATACCAAGTGAGGACCGCCCCCTGGGAGGGGCTGTGTCTGCTTTTTGCTGAACTGTGTCCTGTCTAATCCACTCCTAGTGAAAGGTGGCATAACCCATATGTCATGAAGAGCTGCTGCGTCCGTCAATGAACGAAAAAGAAAAAAGAATATTCAAAGCTTACCTCAAGCCTAGGTTCACAATGATGCGGTGCGGGATTCACAGCAATTCCTGTGTGTTTCTGCTCTGCATCACAATCACATTCTGTTCTGCGGTTGTCAGTACCTATGTCTGGTACTGTGAATGCTGGCTACCCCCTAGTGAGGAGTTTGATCCGGTGAGTGCAGCAAGGGCACGAGTGTGACATGGATACACCGCTCAATTGTATGCACTTTTTCAGCACTGATACATCTTATATTACCGTTGATTTCCTATGAACTTGGTTTCATACTCATCACTTTATATAGGATGGATGGGACACAGGATCACCAATGGACTTATTTCACTGAAGAATTTTTGTTGTAGCCCTTTAATATCAGTAATAATCGCACATTAGCACTTTGTTTGATATAACTGTTACAGATTTAATCAATTTAAAGTAGGATTGTTTATAAATTACGATTGATACTGAATTTGAATATTTATTGCACGCACTTAGCACTTTGTCACATTGTAATTTTTAATTTTTTAATACAGTGATATATTTTTTTTTTCAAATTCTTTATTTCTTCATGTGCAACAGCAAAAGAATACATGCGTCAGATCAGGTACACAGTTACAGAACTATGAAGGGAGTATGCAGACACAAAGCATTCTGTAAGATAAGAAGCCGTAGCTTAAGGAAGGCCGCCATCTAACATACAGACAATCATCTACTGTGCACATAACTTTTATATCCGTCATTATAGGTAAACAGTGATAAATTTTAGCACAATTTGCACTAGCAGCGCCACATCCACTCTACTGCTTTCTTTTCCATAATTTAGACATATATCTTGGTATGAGTTCTTAGTGGAAGCAGCGGCTATAATTGATATATTAAAGTCTATAACATGGAACCAATTCATATTTCTTATATAATCAAAAGGTTTAAAGTTCACCTCAGCGCCAATAGAATTAATGTCCAATAACCAATAAAAAAGCTGGTTTTCTTTGTGCAATATGTAAGTGCAATATTTGAAGATTTTTATTAATAAACTAGAGGTTTTAGATATTATTGCATTAGTGGATTCTTTTTATCTTTCCCCTCTGCATGTGAGCACACAAGAGCTTTGTCCATTGGATGGAAAGAGACGTTGTAAAGTTATTAACCCTATAAGGGACCCTGCTCAGTTGCCAAGCACGCGAGTGTGTGGCACCGACATTTGGTGAGTGTATCACTGGAGGGGGAAGGTGCTGGTGTCACTTGTGGTGTTGGGTGGAGAGTTCCTTATCATAAGAAAGACACTTGCAAGGATATGTTTTAAGAGACTTTGGGATCACGATCATTTTTTTCATTTTTTTCCTTCTGTGCTTATGTTTTAAGCGCTGCTGTTCAGTGTTAAGATTTTTTATCGATACAATACATATTGATAAATAATCTTGCTACCACATTACCATACATGAATCATAACTTATCCTTTATTACCTGCAGACAGAGCGTCCATTCTGGCTGATCCAGTGAGTTGGAGATTTTTATGCAAAATATTCTTGCAGCTTCATTGATTACACACCAATCATCACCATAGATGGAAGATAACGCTTCAATCTCATCAATTTAAAAACAAGAACATGGAAAAAAGTGTTGTTAATGAGGACCTATTCTTGGGATGGATACAGTATAATAGACAGGTTGAAATATTGATCTTTACTTTCTTTTTTTTACTTTAGTTCCACTTTAAAGACAAGTACTTACAGCATAACATTCCAAATTACAAGCAGCACAACACTTCTTAAATAGGGGACTTTGGTTTCAGAGGGGTGGTGTTTGGAGGTATATTGTTTTATAACACAGGTCCCCGAAGTTAGCGGCAATCACTATAATAGCAGTGCCTACTACATTGATTCCACAGGGATCTCACAGGTATGGCATATACATACTTACATTGGTCCAAGCTAGACCAATGTAACTACTGCATGTACAAATTGCCATACCTGGAATTCAGCTTTAAAGGGTTAGTTCAACTTTACCAAACAACTGCCTATCCAGGTAAAGGGTGCCTGTAGATAAAAAGAAAACATGCAGACTAAAGTTGGATAATGTCTTTATTTTTACCTACCTCCAGAAGCAGACTGAAAAACTTCCAACCATGGCATCATCCCATCCTGCCTCGTTGCTAGCGTAGCAACATTTTAGACACTCCCTGCCATTACTGCTCATCTCCATCATCACCGTACATTGGTGGTGTACTATCTACTCCATCTCAGCATTGCTAAACATAGAACTACTGTGACAGGCGAGAGCAAGGACTCATACAAGGAGTTTTGAATTGGCTGGGAGTGTCTTAGCAACGTCCTAGCTACAAGGCAGGATTGCATGATGCCATATATATAAGACTGCATCAAGCTTGTTCTATAAAATAGATTGCACCTGTTTGATTCACAAGAAGATTATACCCAGCGTGTTCTATAAATAGATTGCACCTTACTTTTTCTATAAATAGGTTTTGTGACGGACTCCTAATACCCCCTGCCCTGGGTATTTCCATCCAAAGCTGCTTCCAAAGTCCTGGAACACGAGACCAATGGATTTGGCTATAGTTACCCCTAAGTACCAGGAAACACCAGTTTTGGGGAAGACCAGAATAGGAACTGCTTTATTTGAGAAAACACACTGAATGTATACATTTGAGAAATACATTCTCCCCTCCTGCTCCGATTAGCCTAACCATACAACTGTAACCAGAAACATAATTAACATAAGCTTATTATCTAATCAGTTAACTGGCCTAGGTGACTTCTAGGGCAGATGTGTCCACTCCTAGATCAGAAGACAAGAGCTGAGTTAATTAGCACAATAAACACATGTGGGTTGAGTTGATGACATCAATGTCTGCTTTAAGATCCCAGTGTGAAAAACTGTTGGCAGTGAGGCAGTTAGGCCCTTTACAGGGATCTCAGAGTCTGTAAGTCTTGGGGAGACATGGACTTGAATCCAAAGTAACACTTCTCCTAGGTCCCCAAGCATACACCTCACAAAGAGTAGTGATCCCTTAAAAGTCAGGGCCCATAGTCAATGGTTAAGAGGCTAGCATTCAGTCCCTCCAAGAGCCTCTGTCCCGGGTGAGTATATCACAGGTTTCATCCATCTTGTTCTATAAATGGATTGCAGAGTGCTTCTATTATAGATACATTCTACTTGTTTGTCCTATAAACAGATTGCCCCTTATTGTTCCAGAAATGGGTTGCACCTGCTTGTTCTGTAAATAGATTGTACCCAGCTTGTTCTATAAAATCGATTGAACCTTGCTTTCTCTATAAATAGATTACATCCACCTTGTTCTATAAATAGGATGTGTGTTCTATAAATAGATTGCACTTACTTGTTCTATAAATAAATTGCACTCAGTTTGTTCTATAAATAAATTGTAACCCACTTATTTCTGAAGAGACTTTACACCTTTACTGAAGCTTTAAAGGAGGGAATTAGTTCACCATTACCAAAAACTGCTTGTGCAGCTTTCACTAAGGTTGGATAATGATCTTGATATTAGATCTACATATATGGACACCTAACACTTTAGATCAAATATCCGCGCTCTGATGATTGCAATCCTAATGAAGTTCACAACAGCTGCTACTTATAATTGATTCAAGTATCCCAACAATGTATCACTTAAAATTGATATTATTTTGTGATAAAGTAGCGCTAGTCCACTGCATATAAATACGCTACAACACAGTGGAAATAAACAGCAGAAGTGATTTCCCAAGTCCATAAATTAATCTTCTTAATGTGTATCACCAGGTGCAGTAGACACCATACACCATCACCCACTTGCCAGTCTCGGGAGAGCTTGTTCTGTTGAAAAACAGCAGACTTGCTGGCTGCATCATCTGATGAAAATAAAGGAAAGAAAGCCTAAAAAAGAAAACAAATGCAGCCATCACATCTAAGAACTGTATTCTGATGGTGTATGGCTAAATATCAGTGGAAGTTGGATTTCTCAGGATTCATGTGGAGAGTGGAGGAATAGCTAAAGAGACCTTATTGAATATCAGTTCAAATATGCTTTTTTGCCGAGCATGAGAGTGCGAGGCAACTACCTTTGGTGAGTGCAAATCTATGTGGGGGATGGTGTATGGTGTCTACTGCACGTGGTGATACACATTAAGAAGATTAATTTATGGACTTTATGGACTTGGGAAATCACTTCTACTGTTTATTTCCACTGTGTTGTAGCATATTTATATGCGGTGGACTAGTGCTAATTTATCACAAAATAATATCAATTTTAAGTGATACATTGTTGGAATGATCTTGATATAGCTGCAGGCCTTTTGTGTACCTATGGAAGCCTGACTGAAAAATTCCCAAAAATTACATCATCCCATCCTGCCTTGTTGTTAGGATGTTGCTAAAAAACTTCCAGTCGTTACTTCTCACCATCATCACAGGAGTGAACTCTAAAACCCTGCACATATGTGGTTCACTATCACTTCTATTGCTGACCTCAGAGCTACTGAGAGTGCATTGCGAGGGGGTTTGGTTTGTCTGGGAGTATCTTAGCCATCACTGACCTCAGAGCTACTGAGAGTGCATTGCGAGGGGGTTTGGTTTGTCTGGGAGTATCTTAGCCATCACTGACCTCAGAGCTACAGAGAGTGCATTGCGAGGGGTTTGGATTGTCTGGGAGTATCTTAGCCATCACTGACCTCAGAGCTACAGAGAGTGCATTGCGAGGGGTTTGGATTGTCTGGGAGTATCTTAGCCATCACTGACCTCAGAGCTACTGCAAAGGGGGGAGAGAGAGAACACATTGTGAGGGGGTTTGGATCGGCTAGGAGTTTCTTACAATGTCATAGCAATAGGGCAGGATGGAATAATGCCACCCCTTTAAATAGATTGCACCCAGCTTGTTCTATAAATAGATTTAACCCACCTTGTTCTAAAAGGCCTTATGCAAATAGGTGTATTAAAAAACTCCTCATTACTTAAGAACTGCTAGTGGAATAATCCAGCAATAACAAAGATCTGGCATTAAATGTGCATAATGGCGCATAATGCATGTACATTTTTGTACACAAAAATTATCACAGTGGATCAATTCAAAATATGTAAATACATTAAATTGATGCTGTTTTTAAACTACATGCCGATTGAGAGGTGTGCTTGCTGGCTTTTATGACATAGGTTTGCATCCATCATGGATCCTATTGTAAATCTGATCGACTAAGCCAGGGATCTCCAAACTACGGCCCTCCAGCTGTTCCGGAACTACACCTCCCGTGAGGCATTGTAAAACTCTGACATTCACAGACATGACCAAGCATGATGGGAATTGTAGTACAACTGGAGGGCCATAGTTGAAGACCCCTGGACTAAGCTATTCTGCTAATGGTGTTGAGAAGGAGGGCAAGGTTGAGACAGTTGGAGAAGAAATCCAGGCGTTGCTGTTGGACACATCCTTTGTTGTCTCAGCACTTGTCAACTATATACTTTACTAG
>BLSH010329421.1:36062-47256 GCA_018402905.1 Glandirana rugosa
TCTAGGGACCGAATCAGCTAGTCTAAATGTTATCCTAGGTACTACCTACGTTTGGATACAGTATTTTCGGTCGTTCGTGTGGAGAGTTAGCCGTACATCAAATTTTTGTCGTAGTTAAATTACATAAATGTATAAAACTTAACTAGGTGACACTATTAAAAACACATGTTTTTACATGTACGTAATACGAGGTAATACGTGTTAAATAGATTTAACCCACCTTGTTCTAAAAGGCCTTATGCAAATAGGTGTATTAAAAAACTCCTCATTACTTAAGAACTGCTAGTGGAATAATCCAGCAATAACAAAGATCCAGCATAAAATGTGCATAATGGAGCATAATGCATGTACATTTTTGTACACAAAAATTATCACAGTGGATCAATTCAAAATATGTAAATACATTAAATTGATGCTGTTTTTAAACTACATGCCGATTGAGAGGTGTGCTTGCTGGCTTTTATGACATAGGTTTGCATCCATCATGGATCCTATTGTAAATCTGATCGACTAAGCCAGGGATCTGCAAACTACGGCCCTCCAGCTGTTGCAGAACTACACCTCCCATGAGGCATTGTAAAACTCTGACATTCACAGACATGACCAAGCATGATGGGAATTGTAGTTCCTGAACAACTGGAGGGCCATAGTTTGAAGACCCCTGGACTAAGCTATTATGCTAATGGTGTTGAGAAGGAGGGCAAGGTTGAGACAGTTGGAGAAGAAATCCAGGCGTTGCTGTTGGACACATCCTTTGTTGTCTCAGCACTTGTCAACTATATACTTTACTAGCTTATATGAGAAGCTGTGTAAGTATCCTGAAAAGTTTTTCAATTTTACCCAGATATCTATTGTCACTTTCCATGTCCTACTTGAGAGCATGAGACCCGATCTCACCTATATGGGTACAAACATGAGGAGTAATGTGCAACCTGAAGAGCATCTCCTGGTCACAATCAGGTATGTTCTTATCCTAATGCAGGGGACTCCAAACTTTATGAACAAAGGGCCAGTTTACCGTCCTTAAGACTGTGTGGGGGCCGGACTGTGGCCAGTGTGAGTAGAATATGCCCTGACCTCAATGGGAGTAAAGACTGCCCCATCATTAGTATTAGTGGGAGAAATATTGCCCCATTGTTGGTATTCGAGGAATAAATAGTGCTCCATCATTGGTGTCATTGGGAGGATTAATGCCCCATTGTTAGTATCAGAGGAAGGAATGGTGCCCCATCATTGGTGTCAGTGGGAAGAATAGGGCCCTGCAGTTGGTGTCAGTGGGAGTAATAGTGACCTATTATTGGTATCAGTGGCAGGAATTATGCCCCATTGTTAGTGTAGAAGGAATAGTGTCTTGTATAAGTGGGAAGATTTGTGTCCCAAGGGCCCGATAAAGGCAAGCAAAAGGCCACATCCGGCCCCGGGCCACGGTTTGGAGACCACTGTCCTAATGTAAACATTATCAAGATATCATTAATGCCAGTGTCTGTCAGACCACAAGTCATCTCAGTAATTTGTAGTTTCACAACTGTTAGAAAGCTGAACAGTGATTCATACATCTCTCCACATACAGTATATATCTGTATATGTTTTTGGTCAATGTGTCATTTTTTTTTTCAAGGTTTACGTTACTCTGGACAGGGTTTTGCATCTCTCCACCACTATTTGCTACTGGTTGTTAGCTCGGGGGCCAAGGTGACCCGGGAAGCCTACTTGGCATAGTGACTGCATTTACTCTGAGCAACAGGAATGATCTCAACAGTGGCGGCTGGTGAAGTTTTTGGATGGGGGGGCGCCAGGCCCCGCCCTTCCTTTTGACCCCTCCTACTTCTAATAAGCCCCGTCCCTATAGAATCCACCCACTCCGTCCCCTGTATTCCACATATTGTGTCAGGAGTACACAGCTCAGCATCACAGGACACAGTATACAGCTCAGCATCACAGAGCACAGTATAAAGCTCAGCATCACAGGGCACAGTATACAGCTCAGTATCACAGGACAGAATACAGCTCAGCATCACAGGGCACAGTATACAGCTCAGCATCACAGGGCACAGTATACAGCTCAGCATCACAGGACACAGTATACAGCCCCAGCATCACAGGGCACAGTATACAGTTCAGCATTGCAGGACACAGTATACAGCCCCAGCATCACAGGACACAGTATACAGCTCAGCATCACAGGACATAGTATACAGCCCCAGCATCACAGGACACAGTATACAGCTCAGCATCACAGGACACAGTATACAGCTCAGCATCACAGGAGACAGTATACAGTCCCAGCATCACAGGGCACAGTATACAGCTCAGCATCACAGGAGGGGTAAATTGCAGCCAGTATCACAGGAGGGGGTAAATTGCAGCCAGTATCACAGGTGGGGTCACTTATGCAGCCAATAACACAGGTGGGGGCAGTTATGCAGCCAATAACACAGGTGGGGGCAGTTATGCAGCCAGTATCACAGGTGGGGTCACTTATGCAGCCAATAACACAGGTGGGGGCAGTTATGCAGCCAGTGACACAGGTGGGGCGGTTTGCAGGCAGTGACACAGGTGGGGCAGTTTGCAGCCAGGGACACAGGTGGGGCAGTTTGCAGCCAGTGACACAGGTGGGGGCAGTTATACAGCCAGTGACACAGGTGGGGCAGTTTGCAACCAGTGACACAGGTGGGGGCATTTTGCAGCCAGTGACACAGGTGGGGCAGTTTGCCGTCAGTGACACAGGTGGGGCAGTTTGCAGTCAGTGACACAGGTGGGGGCAGTTTGCAGCCAGTGACACAGGTGGGGCAGTTTGCAGCCAGGGACACAGGTGGGGCAGTTTGCAGCCAGGGACACAGGTGGGGGCAGTTTGCAGCCAGGGACACAGGTGGGGCCAGTTTGCAGCCAGGGACAGAGGTGGGGCAGTTTGCAGCAGGGACACAGGTGTGTACATTGCAGAGATCATCTCCCCCCCGCACTTACCCCATCCAGCCGGCATTATTGTTGCAGAGATTCGGCATGCGAGAGCGCGCTGGAGTCTGCAGAGTTCGGCACACGGAAAGCGGCTGTACCCCCTAGTCTGTCCCCGGCGGTCATGGTCTCTGTGGGAGCGGAAGTCACGTCCGCTGCCACAGTGACCCGCCCCTGGCCCCGCATCCAATCACAGTGAGCATAGGCTCAGGGCGGCAAATCAAGCTATGAGTGTGCACCTGTTCAGCGCACACTCATAGCTTTTAATGGCCGACCAATAGGCTCACTACTTGGCTGTCATGTGACAGCCAAGGAGCCGAAAAAAAAAAAGAAGAAAGTCAATGCACCAGCGCCACCTGCAGGGGGGTGGGGCTGGCTTTTTTTTTTTCCTTCTTTCTAGCCGGCGGGGAGGCAGCGCCCTAGCACCCCTCACGCACCAGCCGCCACTGCCAGCTTCCCTGGATCGGGTGGTCAGGATGGACCACCAAGTACGGGTCTCACTGCTCTGGTGGCTACAGTCCCCGGCTCTTCGGTCAGGGAAGTCCTTCCTCCCTTTTCACTGGTCAGTGATCACGACAGACGCCAGCCTGACAGGCTGGGGTGGAGTCCTGGGGCTGCTCTCAGCCCGGGGGCGGTGGTCTCTGGAGGAGTCTCGTATCCCTATCAATGTCCTGGAATTGCGGGCTGCCTTTCCCATTGGAGTCGAGGCTACACTGGTGCTCTGTCCGGATTCAGTCGGGCAATGCCACGGCTGTGGCGTACGTGAACCACCAGGGCAGGATGAGAAGCTCGGCTGCAGCCTCAGAGGTAGCTGCCGTCCTGCGGTGGGCAGAAGGCCACGTTTCCGGCAATCTCTGCCGTCTGCATACCTGGAGTAGAAAATTGTCAGGCGGACTATCTCAGTCGTCAGCGCCTGGACCAAGGAGAGTGGTCACTGCACGCGGATGTGTTTTGTCAGATTGTTTGAGATGGGGTGTCCCGGATGTGGACTTACTAGCGTCCCGTCTCAATGGGAAGGTGCGGACCTTCGTGAGCAGGACAAGGGACCCCCTAGCGGTCCCGGCAGATGCTCTTGTAGCTCCGTGGGCTCGGTATTGGCTCATCTATGCCTTTCCTCTTCTGAAACTGCTTCTGCGCCATCTGCACAGAATAGAAGCAGAGGTTTTATCGACCATTCTGGTATCTCCAGATCGGCCACGGCGTCCTTGGTACGCAGCCGTGGTATGGATGGTGGTGCTTCGCGACGATCTTCTGTCCCAGGGACCCATCCTGCATCACCCTCCCTGGCTTTAACGGCCTGGCTATTGAATCCCAGGTGTTGAGGGATCGAGGGGTCTCGGACTCGGGGATTCCTACCATGTTGAAGGCTTGTAGGCCACTTCACGTACGATTTACCACCGCACCTGGAAGGCTTACATCGCCTGGTGCGAAGCCGGGGGGTGGAACCCTCGTTCCTGCTCGGTGTCTCGGGTTCTGGCCTTCCTGCTGAAGGGCCTCAACCAGGAACTGGCGTTGAGCATTATCATGGGTCAGGTTTCTGCTCGGGCGATCTTTTTTTCAGCGTCCTTTGGTGACACATTCATTGATTCGTGTTTTCATGAAGGGGGTTCGGCATGTTGCCCCCCCATGTACAGTTGCCTTTGGCACCATGGGACCTCGATTTGGTCCTCTCGGTGCTTCGGAAGCCGCCTTTTGTAAATATCAGGGAAATCTCTCTGCAGTTGCTTTTGCAGAAAGTGGCTTTCCTGATGGCTATCACATCCACCCGACGGGTGTCTGAGTTGGCGGCTCTGTCTTGTAGGTCTCCTTATCTGGTCCAACGCTTGCGCCCGTCACCTTCTTTTTTGCCAAAGGTGGTGTCATCTTTCCACACCAATGAGGACATTGTCCTTCCTTCGCTTTGCCTGCGCCCATCTCACCCTAGGGAGGTCGCTTTGCACTGCCTGGATGTTGTTCGGGTCCTGCGGGCGTATCTGGTGTCCACAGCCTCCTTTCGGAGGTCAGACGCTTTTTGGCATGGTGGATGGCCCATGCAAAGGTTTGGCGGCCTCATCGGCCACTCTCACGTTGGATTAGACAGACAGTGTCCCAAGCCTATGCTGTTCGGGGTCTAGAGCCTCCTTTTCCGGTCATCGCTCATTTTTCCGGGGCGATTAGCACTTCCTGGGCTTTTCGACATCAGGCATCTGTCTCTCAAATGTGCAAGGCGGCTACTTGGACCTCTGTGCACACCTTCTCAAGGTTTTACAAAGTTGATGTTTTAGCGTCTGGCCGCAAAGTTTTGCATGCGGCCGTGGAGACACGTGTGGTTTCTCACTGAGGGTTCGGTTGGGTGTAGTTCTGTTGTTGTTCTGTTACCCACCCGTCATTTTTTGACACTGCTTTTGGATGTCCCACTTAGTCCTAAGAGTCCCTGTGCCTGTCGACGAACGAAAGAGAAAATGGGATTTTTTTGACATACCGTAAAATCCCTTTCTCTGAGTTCGTCGACATGCACAGCACCCACCCCTCTGAAGTTGCACTGCTTGTTACGTACTGAGCTAGCAGAGCTGGGTGTGGGGTTATCGGCCAGTGGGGACTTCCCCCTGTGAGGGGCTGTGTCTGTTACTGTTCTTTTTGGAGTTAGAATTGCCTGTTCTGCCTAGTAAACTCCTTACCCACTTAGTCCTAAGAGTCGCTGTGCCTGGCGACGAACTCAGAGAAAGGGATTTTACAGTAAGTCAAAAAAATCCTGTTTTATCTCCAGTGATCATTCACTTTATCCTATCATGTACTGTTAGTAAAAAGTATCTAAGCCTGGTCTTTACCAGTCAACTATCTTGTTCAAATGCCTTTCATTAAAGGGTAAGATCAGGTTTTTTTATCAGTGGGTGGAGCCTTTTCCCTTTCCACGCCCAGTAGGCTGGAATGGAGAACTAAACTTTTAAATAATTATTACAATCATGGCTGCTTTTAGGAATTTAAAGGGTGTCGGCCGCAATCAGCCTTATCTTTGAACTGAATCCTAGAGTTACAAAGCTAAATACTAACCATTTCAACTAGGTTTGTTTAATTATGTTGCAAAAATACATTTCCCTTGGTCTTATATATCGCCCACATTTAACAGTATATTGCTTATTTGTTAGATGTTTAGAACTTTCCTGCTTCACGGACAGGCACAATTGTTTAAGGGGGGGGGGGGGGTTACAAATGGTGGAATGTCTCTCTTTATCTGTTTCCTCTCTTTATTTACACAGACACACACAGAGCATGTACAGGGAGGGAAGAATCTGCAAATTAAAGCATTCTCATTTCTGAGTCCCAAATACTTTTATTATATAGGATGACCCTCAAACATAAGTGACAAAACGTATTTTACAAATCGTACTAAGCAATACCTATCTCTCTTAAGGTAACCTTGTCATTTTATATAGACAATACAAACAAGTACCATGTCCATTAACTAGCTTCAAACAATTTGGACATCACAATCAATCTGAGTGGTCAGCTCATCATTTTCAATATTCAAAATAGTTTCATTGCTCTGAAATTTTTACAATCCAGAGACCAATGCTATTACTATTGCAAATTGAGGCTTCCTGAAGATACAACAGTTTCATTTGTATGTCAGTCTCTCGCCCAATTTATCAAACAAAAACAAAATCGCAAGCTGGTGTACAGTCAAAACCTAAACAAAAATCTGCTTGCACCTGTTCACCTAAAGCAGGGATAAGCAATTAGCGGACCTCCAGATGTTGCAAAACTACAAGTCCCATCATGCCTCTGCCTCTGGGTGGCTGTCAGAGTCTTGCCATGCCTCATGGGACCTGTAGTTCTGCAACAGCTGGAGGTCTGCTAATTGCATATCCCTGACCTAAAGGCACCTCAAATAAGCCAGCTAAGTATCTGATACATTGTCTATGCTTTCTGAATGTACTGTGGCTCACAATACAATTACACAACATTAAACCCGGCACAATTCTGCATCATTTCTGTATCTCTTATTTGCACAAATCGACCTCACTTACTCCTAATACCAAATCTCTTATCACATTTTTTGGGGCTGTGTTCGATATGTGCAAAGAGAGATCACACAAATACTTAAAAATATAACATTTATTACAAGTAATGACAGATACAGATAAAGAAAATATCAAGAATACTTAACTAAAGGTGCTTGTTTCCCACCATGGGTCCCTTTCATGGCACAGGTGACCGGGACCAGACACTGGCCTCATGGCCATTCTGGGTGAGACTAACTCGTATAGGTTTTGGCTGTGGTAATATAGAACTTGTATAAGGAAAAAGACCACCCCAGCCAACACCCTGGTAAGCAACGATATGACCTTCACATTCCTGAGGAGAGGGGGCTAGCTTGTCCATATAATGCAATTTCCCCAACAATAGCATGATAGCCCATGTTTATTAAAAGAAAGTTCAAAAGTAACACAGTAATCTTCCCTTGCAGGGGGTTCCAACACCCTCGTATACTTCAGCCTCTTGCTACTGACATATATAATATTCAGCCATCCTGGCTTACGAGGGATATCTAGCTGTTCTGGCTGATAAATGAAAAATAGCCCACCCGGCTAGTAACTGAAGTCAGCCCTCCTGGCTGATAAGCGATCAGCCACTGCGTGATCGCAGCTCACCTCTGCCTCCTTGCAGACGTGGTAGACCTGACTGCCTCCTGCAGCCTTAGAACCCTGGAGACTGCCTGTCTCCCTTTCTGGAGCCATCTCCCAGTGTGTGTGACCCAGAACCCTGGTCCTGACTTCTCTTATCAAGCCCCCATCCAGCCGGGAAGTCAGTGTCCCGGTAGGTCACAAACTCCAGACTCAGGACTGTGGATTTCATCGCACCCGGAATGCTACGAAATCTCCGGGCTCCAGGTCCCAAAACTGACTTTTAGTTTCATTAGTTTTTTATTGAGTTTTAACAAAAGAAGTTGACATACAAAAAGAATGAATCATAGAAAATATTTGACAGTCACATAAATGGTTGCTATCAGAATTCACATTTAGTAAATTATATTGACACCCCTGCATCCCGAGCCCAGACACTGCATAAATATAGTATCCTAAATGCCCAGGCAGTGGCACGGGGTCTAAGACCTGAGGCCCAAGGGTGTGAGTTTCAGCCAGGACTGCTCCAGCATCGACCCGCGGCCCCCCCACCCCAATTTGGGAACTAACTGGGCTTAGGCCACGGGTCCAAACCGTCAACATCCCCAGTGGCCAATAGCGACTTGTTTACATTAATTTAGCGATATGCTTTTGCTATTACTAGACCTTTGTATGTGGTTCAACTTATAGGGAGAGAAAAAAAATGAGTGATATAGAGAGAAGAGTAGGGAAGAGAGAGATGGAGAAAAATAAGCTGGAGGGTGGGTTGTAATGAACACAATGTGTCAGAAGGGAGCACTTCAGGGTTAGAAAATCAGAAGTGTGTGACTGAAGAGTTAGGTTAGGTCAAATTGTTGTGTCCTGGACTTGACAGGCCCTGGACCACTCCTTCCATGGTTTCCATCTCTGGTTATAAACATTATATTTCCCCTGGGATGAGGCAAACACGATCTTGTAATTTGCATGTAAGTTAGTACTTTGAATTACTTCAGTGATTTTAGGGGGGTCAGTATCTGGTCAAAGACAGCCTAGCGCTTAGAAGAATATGAGCTATGACATCTTTCATTTCTGCGGGGATTGATTCTAGTTCTAGGGAGAAGAGCGCTACCCCCGGGTTTCCACGGATTTTAACCCCCCCAACACACTACCTATGGTATGGAATACAGCCTTCCAAAAGCTGTGTATTATGGGACATTCCCAAAGCACATGGAACAGCGTGCCCCTGTCCCCACATTTCCTCCAACATAGAGGGGAACTGTGTGGTTTAAAGGCGGCCAGTTTCGAGGGGGTGAGGTACCATTTGAGTAAGATTTTCTGGCTAAGTTCCCAAAGCCTGACACACTTAGTCGATCCATATGTAGTGGTGAGTGCTTTCTGCCATTGTTTCTCTGTGTATGTTGTACGCATGTCTCGTTCCCATGCTACGATAGATGGGGACTTAGTATAGACGTCTCTTTGACTCAGGTAACTATAAAACAGAGAGATGCCTTTGATGCGATTGTTGTGTGATGTGAAATATGTGACAACCTTCCAAGGGAGAGTAGTTTCTGTGTTGGGTGTTGTGGTCAATAAGTGGGAAACCTGTGAATATCGGTATGCTTCCGAGTCCTCCAACCCGAACTCCACTTGGACCGCTCTAAATGTTTTAGGAGCTGGGCCTAACGTTATATCAGCTAGAGTTTTAATCCCCTTGGTTAACCAATGGGAGACCCTCAGGTCAGGGATAAGTAGGTGTAGGCTCACAATACTAGGGTACATAGTGGACGTTTTGATGGCCTTCTCGAGACATGGAGATTAACAGTCTCCACGCTCTGATAGCCGCGTGCATAGTGGTGGAAAGCGAGGAGGGTAAGTATTGCTTCATCGGACATGTCAGGAGCATGTCCTCAAGGGTGCTGATAGGGCAGAGAGCTTCTTCTAATTCAACCCATGTATGACCCCTAGTATGGTGAAACCATTGTTTTAGTTGTGCTAATACCGCGGCCGTGTAGTAATCTTTTATAAGAACATGGCCCACCCCTCCCGTCTTCCTTGCTTTCATCAGCCTCTTAAATGCACATTTCGCTCTTTTACCCTCCAGGGAAATTTATTAACTAGCGCTTGTGCTTTGGTGAAGAATGGTTCTGGGACTATTATGGGAAGGGTCCTGAAGTAGATAAGTTGGGGCAATACCAGCATTTTAAATTCGGCTAGCCTACCCAGGGCCGATCCTAGGGTCACAGGCGCCTGGGTGCAGAAATATTTCTGGCGCCCCCACAGGGGCGTGATCATCTTACTAACCCCTCCCCTTTACACATGTTTCTATGGTAATGACTCAAACACAGAGATGTTACCCTGGGATCCTCCCATGATCTCTTAACAATAAACAAAATACAGGAAAAGAAGCAGAGTATTCTAATGAGACCTGGAGGGGGGGGTCTCTCTAATGGGCACAGGGAGGGCTTCTGTTAGAGTCTGCTACAAAGAGGTTGCAGACACACTACAGGAGATGGTCAGAGACTGCAGAAATACTAAAGAAGATGATCAGAGACTACAGACATACTACAGGAGATGGTCAGAGACTGTGGAAATGATACAAGGGATCAATGCAGCCTCGCCAATGCCCATCAAATGCAGCCTACCAGTGCCCATCAATTGCACCCTACCAGTACCCACCAAATGCAGCCCCATCAGTGCCCACCAACTGTAGCCTACCAGTGCCTACCAATTGCAGCCTACCAGTGCCCATCAAATGCAGCCTACCAGTGCCTACCAATTGCAGCCTTATCAGTGCCCACCAAATGCAGCCTACCAGTGTCCACCAATTGCAAATTAACCGGCAGCCCCCAGCATTGATGTCAGAGGACACATTAAAGACCCCTAGCATTGATGTCAGAGGACGCATTAATGACCCCCAGCACAGGTGTCAGAGGACGCATTAAAGACCCTCAGCACAGGTGTCAGAGGACGCATTAAAGACCCTCAGCACAGGTGTCAGAGGACGCATTAAACACCCTCAGCACAGGTGTCAGAACACGCATTAAAGACCCCCAGCATTGATGTCAGTGGAACCATTAAAGCCCCCTAGTATTGATGTCAGAGGACGCATTAAAGACCCTCAGCATTGATGTCAGAGGATGAATTAAAGACCACCACCAGCACAGTTGTCAAAGGACGCATTAAAGACCCCCAGCACAGGTTTATGAGGACGCATTAAAGACCCCCAGCATTGATGTCAGAGGATGCATTAATGACCCCCAGCACAGGTGTCATATGGTCATATGATGTCAGAGGGCGCATTAAAGACCACCAGCATTGATGTCAGAAGAAGCATTAAAGACCCCCAGCACAGGTGTCAGAGGACGCATTAAAAACCCCTAGTACAGGTGTCAGAGGACGCATTAAAGACCCCCAGCTCAGGTGTCAGAGGATGCATTAAAGACCCCAAGCACAGGTGTCAGAGGATGCATTAAAGACCCCCAGCACAGATGTCAGAGGATGCATTAAAGACCCCCAGCACAGATGTCAGAGGATGCATTAAAGACCCCCAGCACAGATGTCAGAGGACGCATTAATGACCCCCAGCACAGGTGTCAGAGGACGCATTAAAGACCCCCAGCACAGATGTCAGAGGACGCATTAATGACCCCCAGCACAGG
>BLSH010329421.1:48301-59066 GCA_018402905.1 Glandirana rugosa
ACGGTCTCACGAAGAGAGGGAGTCCCGACCGGGATGGTTGTCCTTTCCATCCACCGCCACAACATGTTAGTCTCGCGGGACCACGGACACGCTCCTGTCGGACTCTTCTACTCCCCTGAAGGACACTGAGACGTGTCATGTCCGACTTCACCGACGTATCTCCCAAAACGCGGGGGGTGAGGAGGGGAGGGGAGAGAGCTCGACGCCCTGACCTTCCTTGATGGTCGGTCCGAGAACACACCTCCTACCCTTACGCTGGACGACACCTCTAGGGCGGGTGGGTGTACCAACCTCGCTAGGGGGACGGCGCAGTGCTCTGGCAATTCAGTAACATCAGCTGGGCTTACCTCAGCTCACATCCAGCTCCTGTTCAGCTAACATCTCCCTCCAGGCAGGCAGGCGGCAGGGGGATCGCTCCAACCATGTGGGTGGGCGGGATCTCCACAGCAGGTCGCATTCCCATCCTCCACACAAGAGCCTGGCTGGTAGTTCCTTCCAGTCCCGCAGCTCGAGAGAGGGGAGGGGAGGAGTGGGGGGCGCAAAACCCTCTATGCAGCCACTTCAGCCTGTACTGTGCAGAGTCACAGGAAGTCCCCTCATCTTCTCAGGCTGTCCTCGCACAGGCACCAGGGCGCTCTGATTGTACAACACCGCCACCTACCTTTCCTGTTGGTAGGGCCAGCCCTGAGGGAGAGAAGCACTCTGGCACTTCAGCGCCCCTCCTGTGCGGCGCCTGGGTGCAGTGCACCCCGCGCACCCGCCCAGGATCGGCCCTGAGCCTACCTGTCCATGAGAGTTCTGTTTTGGCAATGTAAGTCAATTGAGTTTTTATTTTGGTGAGGTATGACATGTAGTTGGCCTCTATTAGTTGATCTGTTGTGGATGTTAGCTGAATGCCTAAGTATTTAATACTCTGTTTACACCAGACATATGGGAGCCGTGAACCAAGGTCTTGTTTCAAGGAATCTGCCAAGCCCAGGCCTAGTATATATGATTTACCTTCATTCACCTTGTACAGGCGGTCCCCGGGTTACAAACAAGATAGGGTCTGTAGGTTTGTTCTTAAGTTGAATTTATTTGTAAGTCAGAACAGGTACATTTTTTAAGAGTAGCTTCAGCCAAAAAAAATATTTTTAAGCTTTTTGGATAGCATAGGGAAGGGGTAACCCTGTAATGTTTGTTTTGATGTCTATGTTTCTGTTCAGAAGATTTCACCTCACTTCCTGTCCCAATGATAATCGGATTTTGAAAAAATTTGGGTTGTTGTGGAAACCAACCTTGTTGATAAAACATCAGTGGAGACACCTTTTTCCCATATTAACTCTTACAGGACTGAATTTCCCTTCCAATGGGTAGATTTCCTGCCACTTCCTGTTGTCTCCCTCCGTTTGTAAGTAGGAGTCGTTCGTAAGTCGGATGTTTGTAACTAGGGGACCGCCTGTAATAAGATAATTTACCAAATAGACCCAAGGCCTCATGCACTGCCGCCAGGGAAGGCTCCACATCCGTCAGAATCCGTCAGAATTAAGATGATGTCATCAGCAAACAGGCTGATGGTATGCGTAGTATTAGGGAGTACGAACCCCTGGATATCCAGGTGGGATTTGATATAGATAGCCAAGGGTTCCATAACCAGGTTAAATATAAGTGGGGACAACGGGCACCCCTGCCTCGTGCCATTCATAATAGAGAATGGGGAGGAGAGGGTGCCCTCTATCAACACCTGAGCCGTCGGGTTTGAGTACAAAGCCATAATAGCTGAAGCTATTGTTCCTGTGAACCCGAAAGCCTCCAGGACCCCCCTCAGATACGTCCAATGGACCCTGTCAAAGGCCTTCTCTGCATCCAAGGCTAGGAGCAGAGAAGGCCTTTTCATCACCTTTGTCAGGTGCAGGATGTTAGTTAGCCGGCGGGTAGCATCCGAGGTCTGTCGTCCTCTGGTAAACCCTGTTTGGTCGGGGTGAATCAGTAAAGGCATTAGGTTTTCTAGACGGTGGGCTATTAATTTAACATAGAGCTTTAGGTCCATGTTCAAAAGGGCTATGGGCCTGAAATTCTGAGGTGTATCTGGGTCCTTCCCCGGCTTAGGCAGAGCTACAATCAGCGTTTTTAGCATCTCTGACGGAAAGGCTGAGGAGGCAGCAGTGTTGAAAACTTGTGTTAGATATGGGGTCAGGGTCAGTTTAAATGATTTATAGTAGTCATCACTGAACCCATTTGATCCAGGAGACTTGTTTATTGGGAGGGAGTCTATAGCTTTGTATATCTCCTTATTTGTGAAGGGGAGATTGAGAGTTTGTAATTGGTCCTGATTTAGCTTTGGGATGTGAATCCTGCTCAAAAACTGGGTAATTAACTCAGGGTTGGTTTGGAAGATATTGTGGTCATTCTTTAAATTGTATAGGGTGCCATAGTAATAGCTGAAAGCATCTGGGATTTTTTTTGTGGGTGAAATTCTTTATTTTTAGTATAAGGGTGAATAATATATGGGACTTTAGCTTTATATCTTTGACTTCTGATTTTCGGAGCTAGCATTTTTCCAGCTTTGTTGTCGGAAGCATAATAGGTCATTTTCAGTTTTTTTGATGATCTCTCAAATTCCTCCAGCAGGAGGAGCCGGAGGTCCTGCCTTCGTTGGGACAATTTTTGAGAGGTCTCTGGGCTGGTTTTGCTTTTATTCTCTAGGTCTAGTGTTGCTATTTCATTAGTAATCTCTTGTATTCGCTTTTGCTGCTCTCTCCTGGCCCTCGCGCTTAATTGTATATAAATACCCCTAACAAATGCCCTATGAGTATTCCATAACATAAAAATATCCTGGACAGAAGATTCATTGTCAGAAGAAATGTTTTTTAAGATGTTCCCCCACTTTTCGTTTGGCTGCTTCTTGTTGTAGGAGAAATGTATTCAACCTCCATATTGGACGAGAAGTTGAGGGGGTCAGATGGTCTACAGTCAGAGTGATTGAGGCGTGGTCAGACCATGTTATGAGATTAATAGATGCCTCTCTGATTCTGGCTATAGTGATGTTGTCCACAAGGAACAGGTCGATACGGGTATAGATTTGATGTGGTGACGAGAAGAAGGAGTAGTCCTTTTCATTTGCATGCATACACCTCAATGTATCAAAGAGATTATGTTTGTGTAGAGAGGGTTGTAATATTGGTCCTGGTCGCTTGCTGTTGGAGGTAGAGTCCATGCTGGGATCCGGGAAACAAGTTGAAGTCTCCACGCATTATCAATAGGCCTTTTTGAATTGCATGGGTTTTTTCATTATTTTGTTGAAAAAGTGTAATTGGCGTGTGTTCGGGGAGTACACATTTACTAAAGTGTATGTAATTATGTCCAGGTCGCAGATCACTATTATATATCTGCCCGACGGGTCAATTAGTGAGGCATGGAGTTTGAAGGCTACTGTGTCCTTGATGGCTGTAAGAACTTGTCTTTTTTTTGAGTCTGCACTAGCCACGAATATGTGTGGAAAGTTTTATGGGAGCATTTAGGAGAGGACTGGGCTTGAAAATGTGTCTCCTAGGCACAGAGAATGTCGGACTTGTGAAGAAGAGCTTCCCTCCACATTGATCTCCTTTTGGCGGGGTGATTGAGACCCTTACAATTTACTGATGGAAACTTGACCCCCATCGTGGGTGAGAGAAGATGCCAAGATTGAAAGTGATATTGGATTTCTCAAATGAGCTCATAGCCCCCTCAATTGGGCACAGATAGGGAGGTATGTTTGGTGTGTTGTAAGAGGTGTAGTTTGTTATTGTGTACTCACTGTGACCCCCAGGCAAATACGACTCAATTGACTTTTCTCAGGAGTGGACTTTGAGAGACTTTTCCAAAGATGAGTCTTGTTATTGGTGCGTGAAGCCTTCTCCTCGATGAGTGCCAGTACAACCCAATAGATGAAGAGAGAAAAGATGAAGAGAACATGACTAGGGTATAAAATATGGCCCATCTGATTCCTAGCACCGCTATAACCAAAACCCTTCCCCTTCAAATCACACTCCACACCAATAATGGGTTTAATGGCCACAGCGGCCTTTTATTGAACAACAACAAATAAATAACATTGAAATATAAACAGTATCAAATATCTATATATATATATACTGCTGGAGCTGCCAGGTCCCTAAAGTATAACCATCGCACCACAATGGAATTCTGCATGTCTCGTTCAGGCCTCAAGCCGCAAACCACCGACTCAGAGACAACACACAGAAAACCTCAACAATTTGGGAGCCGTACCCAGACGGGTCCCTACACATTGCCCTGTTCGAGGCCATAACCTACCAAAGGGGACCTAGCACTCCGCCGTCAGCCAAACCACCGATACCAATATTACGGGCGGGAGGGTGGGAATCGCTTCACCTGCTCTCTCCCTTCTATCTGCTTCCGCTTCCTGCCCTGCCCTAAGCTATATATTGTACCCCTCCCACCCTAGTACTGCCCCCTGACCTGGGTATAACCTCCTATACCAGCCCAGCTAAGGCCCCTTTTAACCCCTGTCATGCCGGCCCTTCGCTATTCCATTCTCTCCAGGCCTCTCTTGACTAGGGTATAAAATATGGCCCATCTCATTCCTAGCACCGCTATAACCAAAACCCTTCCCCTTCAAATCACACTCCACACCAATAATGGGTTTAATGGCCACAGCGGCCTTTTATTGAACAACAACAAATAAATAACATTGAGATATAAACAGTATCAAATATCTATATATATATATACTGCTGGAGCTGCCAGGTCCCTAAAGTATAACCATCACACCACAATGGAATTCTGCATGTCTCGTTCAGGCCTCAAGCCGCAAACCACCGACTCAGAGACAACACACAGAAAACCTCAACAATTTGGGAGCCGTACCCAGACGGGTCCCTACACATTGCCCTGTTCGAGGCCATAACCTACCAAAGGGGACCTAGCACTCCGCCACCACCTCGCAAACCTAACACCTTAGGTTTGGGAGGACCGTCACACCCGCAAGGCCCGCTGGATACCGTCCTGAAGACCGAGGCACCACATATCAATGCCGACCGCATTAAGATGTACCCCATCCCCCCGTAAATAAAGACAGGTATTCTTCTCCAATTCATGATGTCTCACCACCAGACCTCCATTCCTCAACACGAATTTCGACACCTCCCGGTTAATCTTAACCCTCGCCCTGTTAAGACTGACCACCGAACGGGCCGCACGCCAGTGCGACCGCGCCACCATATCTGACCAGACCAGCAAGGTATCTGGGTAAGCCACCCGCAGCCTCAGCAGGTCATACTTGATGTCCCTGCACAACTCTCGCATTTCCCGTAGACCCAGATCATTGCCACCCGCATGGATCATCAAAACCTCCGGGGGCCTGTCCAACTGAACCCATCGCTCCACTTCCGGAACTACCCTACTCCACAAGAGTCCCGGGACCCCGATCCACCGAACCACCGCTTCCTCCCGTGGAACGTCCAACTGACGGCCGTTAGGCCGAACATCCGCTCTCCTGGACCCCCAATATACATAAGAATGTCCTAGGATCCAGACTAACCCCGGGGGGCCACCTGTAAAAGAAGAGAAGACAAAACACAAACTAAAAACCACCCATAACTGGCAACAATCCAAGCACACCTATACATACCTCCCCACTTCAATATGCTACAAAAGGTGAGGCCGAACATACAGGCGGTATCGCCGCAATTCCCACCTGCCAATACACCTTAAAGCCCCCTCATCCACTCCCCAACGAGCCGCCTCAGTGGCAGCTCCAATACGAAAGGAATGAGACGCATATTCCGTAACAGACAAGCCCAGTACTCCCAGACATTTCCGAAAAACCGCCACAAACTGATATCGGGACAAGGCCGATCGATCAGCATGTACCAACAACGGTCCGTTCCCTTCCAGCCGCAACGCCAAGAAACCCATCACCGTCTTAATGGGGCAAGCCACCGAACCTTCCACTGGAAACAGCTCGACCCTTAAACCCTTTCCCAGCTGATTCGTCTTGGACCTACGGATCCAAAATGCCAACGATTCCTGACTACACCTGACGTCCCCGAACTGCAGGCCGTCACTCCCCCGCTTGGACGAGCACACCAGCTCGCCAATCCGTAACGCCCCAAAGAACGCCAAAGCAAAAGCCGCTTGGAACAGAAGCACTTCATAAGGAGAACGGCACACCCGTGCCAAGACACCAAACAGCGAAACCAACAATTGAAAATGAAACCGGCCTGCGACCATCCTGTACCCTGCGACCCCTGCGGAAGCCCTTCATTGCCTGGCAGACCAAAAATTCCTTAGTGAAATCCCTCAACCCCATTAACTTGAACAAAAAGGCCAACCCAGCCAACTTACGATTCAAAACCGACACCGAAACTCCCATTTCAACATTACGCCAGACAAAATACAAAACCAGAAAACTGTATTCCTCCTCCCTAACGGACAGTCCAACCGCCTGCATCAAGCCAAACCACTCCTCCCAAACTTTGGAATAAGCAACCCAAGTGGCCTGACTCACCGACCGCCGAATCAGGGGAGCGATCACCTCAATGCAACCCGCCACAGCCAGTCCGGACAGGGAACCCCCGATTGCGCCGCCTCCGGGGCCAATCTTCGGAATCTGTCCCACTGAAAGCGAGAAAGGGCACCAGCAACACAGTTGGTACAACCCGGCACATGAACAGCATAAACAAAAGTATTCACCCGCAAACATGCCAGCACCAAATGTCGCAACAACCGCACCACCGGGGGGGAAGAAGCTGACACGCTGTTGATGGACATTACCACGCCCATATTGTCACAATTAAAACGAATCTTCCGGTCCCTAAACTGTGACCCCCACAATTCCACCGCCACCACTATGGGGAACAACTCCAACAGCACCAAATTTTTTGTGAAACCTTCCTCCACCCATTCCACGGGCCAAGGGGCCGCGCTCCATTGTACCCCAAAATACGCCCCATAACCCACCGAACCCGCCGCGTCTGTGTTAAGCTCCATATCGAAACTCAAAAAGGCATCGGACATCCAAACGGACCTCGCGTTGTAGGAGTCCAAAAAGGACTCCCAAACCAGCAGATCCGCCTTCAACTCTCGCGTCATCCGTATGCGGTGGCCGGGCGACTTAACACCCGCAGTGGCCGCCGACAACCTCCTGTTAAACACCCTGCCCATCGGCAAAATTCTGCACGCGAAGTTCAACTTGCCAAGCAACGACTGCAGCTGCCGCAACGTCAACTTATCAGCCACCCTTGCCAACGTAACCGACATCCTCAAATCCCCCAGTTTGTCATCCGGAAGGCGACACTCCATTTTGACGGTGTCTATGTGAATACCCAAGAAACTAAGCGCTGTTGAAGGCCCCTCTGTTTTGTCGGCCGCCAACGGAATCCCGAAGCGCTCTGCCAAATACTGGATGGTTGCCAACAGAATACGACAAACATTGGAATCCGCCGGTCCAATACACAAAAAGTCGTCCAAATAGTGGATAACCGACGCGGTACCAGACACTTCCCGAACCGCCCATTCAAAAAATTTGCTAAACCGTTCAAACAGCGAACACGAAATAGAACACCCCATGGGGAGACACCAATCTACGAAAACCCCCCCATTCCACTGACAGCCCAATAAATGGAAACTACCCGGGTGTACTGGAAGCAACCGAAATGCAGACTCAACATCCGTCTTTGCGAGCAGAGCGCGTCTCCCGTACTTTTTAACCCATCGCACAGCCGCGTCGAATGAGGTATACAACACAGAACACAACTCCGGGTCAATATGCTCGTTCACCGACGTCCCCTTAGGATAAGAAAGATGGTGAATCAATCGATATTTGTTGGGTTCCTTTTTGGGGACCACCCCCAATGGGGAAACCACCAAATTATCCAGAGGCGGCTCCAGGAAAGGGCCAGCCATGCGCCCCAATGCCACCTCCTTGGCCAGCTTCTCCGACACCACCTCCGGGTGCACCGCAGCTGATTGCAAATTATCCGCGAACAGGGGAAGCTTGGGTAGACTACAAGGAATCCGAAAACCCTCCGTAAAACCACGCTCCAACAACTCCGCCGCCGCCTGGTCCGGATATCTACTTAGGAACGGGCGCATCCTTACTACGCTCACCGGAGTCCTCCCTCTTTCCTGCAGCATCCCCAAGTCTACCCCTGCCCTTCTGCAAGCACTTAGACATGGGATGGGAGCTTCCGCACTTGGAGCACTCGTGCTTGTAGCGGCATGACGCGCCAAACTTGCACGTTCCATCATTGAAGGCCCAACAAAATCCCCACTTTTTATAGGCCGACTGACCCGAGGATGAGGGTCCGCCGGCCCCTGACTGAAAAAACTGACTCCCCGCCCGTGCCGACGTCATGAGCCGCATCCACAGACTAATATCCTTGTGGTCCCACCTCAACGACGGCCTAATTGCCTTACGCTGCCGGAACTGCTCATCATATCTGAGCCACGCAACGCCGCCATACACCCGATGAGCTTCGCCAATCGCGTCCA
The DNA here is from genome assembly GCA_018402905.1 of Glandirana rugosa. Taxonomy (NCBI): domain Eukaryota; kingdom Metazoa; phylum Chordata; class Amphibia; order Anura; family Ranidae; genus Glandirana; species Glandirana rugosa. Next base: position 56,795 of record BLSH010329421.1, read on the forward strand.
AATAACAAAACAACGCCGAACAATGCTCCGGCGCCCTTTCCCCTATCACACTAGCTAAAATAGCAAACGCTTGCATCCAGTTGCCAAACGTACGGGAGATAAGTCTAACCCTCCTCCTCTCCTCATCCTCCTTCTTGGCATCCTCCAACTTACCTCTATCCAGATGAAAACGCTCCAACGGAAGCAGTGAGAAGATATCGACATACTCACCCTCCCAGATGCGCTCTCTCACCTCCTGCTTAAGGTGAGCTCCCAGGGGGCCCTCAAAACACACGTACACCTCACCCCTGGCCGAATCAGATAGGAGGGTCCCCTCCTCCCTGTCCGCTGACCTAACCGCACCTACACCAACCTCCCCCACGGGAGCGAACGTACCCCCGCCCAGCCCCAGTGGCGCCTGCACCGAACCCGCACTAGGCGGGGCCGGCCGGGCCCACGCCGCCGTTGGCATTCCCTGCGTGGATTCCAACCGGCCGACCGCCTCCCGCAAACCCACTAAGAGCTGCGCCAAACCCACCTGTCCTGCGGGCACTCCCCCACCCAATTCGTCCCCGGCCGCAGAACCCCCCGACCCACTCACAGACACCCCGTCATTCATACCGTACAAAGAAGAAGAATGGCCTACAGGCCTCTTACCAACCGTCACACGCTCCTCCACCGCCGTGTCCTCCTCCACCGCTTCTCCATCGTCCTCCAGCTCCCCTTCTGACAAGCTGAGGGGGTCTTCCGTGTCTGGAGCCGCCAAGCCCTGGCCCGCAGCACCCCAACCTGGAGGCCGGCCGCCCGTCTTCTCCTGGCTCCGTCCACTAGGCCCAGGCAGAAACTCTTCCTCCTCCCGACGGGCGCGCTCCCTGCCACGACCAGCAGGGGCCGCCGATCCCGCAGCCGCGGTGGACTTCCCGCTCCCGGCCATGCTGCCTTCCCCCACTCGCAGAGCCGCCCCAGACTGCCTCTGCCTGGAGGGCCGTTGGTTAGCTGGGACACCGGCTGCACCTGGGGACAGGCCGGTTCCCGCCGTCGTGCCTCCTGCCCGCCGAGCCACCCGCCTGCCGCCAGAGGCCACCGGATCCGCCACACTCTCCCACGCCTGGGACCGAATGGCTCCGCGCCCGGGTGAATGAGCCGCCGTCCTGCGATCCCGCCGTAGTCGAGTATTCCTCCCGGGGGGCTCCGTACACCCGGCCGAGCGACGCTTGCGCTCCGCTCCCGGAGGGTCCCTGGAACTGTCCGAGGGGCTCCTAAGGCAGCGCTGGATCCTCCTGTGGTCCTCCGGGCTCAGCCGCTCCGGAGGACGGGACCGCCGTGCACGTGTGGCTGCGGGGGGAGGGGCGGATTCGGCAGCCCCCTGCCCCGCACCCCGTAGCAGCTCCGCCATACGCTCCTGGAGCCATCCCAGTCCCCTCGCAGCAGCTGCCTCCCGCAGCTGCGACAACAGGCCCTCCACTTCACCCAGCTCCGCTGCAGAGGCCGCCGACATGATCACTACCTGCTCTATGAGTCCAATCGCTTCACCTGCTCTCTCCCTTCTATCTGCTTCCGCTTCCTGCCCTGCCCTAAGCTATATATTGTACCCCTCCCACCCTAGTACTGCCCCCTGACCTGGGGATAACCTCCTATACCAGCCCAGCTAAGGCCCCTTTTAACCCCTGTCATGCCGGCCCTTCGCTATTCCATTCTCTCCAGGCCTCTCTCAAGGAACATAACAGTCAACAGTGCCATTCAATGTGAGATTGCATAACAGAAATAACAAATGTAACATGAGATGTATAAAGATTGTATCATCGCTACGATCATGCTCTACGATCAGATTGTTGGGGGAATTTGAGATTTCAAATACCGCTGCTTAGAGTTGAAGATTTGCAGATTAAACTCTGTCCAACGAAACGATTGTACGTTCGTACACAACGATCAGATTGTTGGGGGAATTTGAGATTTCAAATACCGCTGCTTAGAGTTGGAGATTTGCAGATTAAACTCTGTCCAACGAAACGATTGTACGTTCGTACACAAAGATCAGATTGTTGGGGGAATTTGAGATTTCAAATACCACTGCTTAGAGTTGGAGATTGCAGATTAAACTCTGTCTAACGAAACGATCGTACGTTCGTACACAACGATCAGATTGTGGGATCGTACACAATGATCATATTGTGGGAGTAATTTGAGATTTCACATACTGATGCTTTGAGTGATCTGACTGCACTAGGTAGAGGCTTCTGCTTAGAGGGACATATTCTTGTTCCAAAACCATTGCCTACTTCTATAGGGCCAG
>BLSH010329543.1:13308-23736 GCA_018402905.1 Glandirana rugosa
TAACGATCTATCATACGGGACCACACGGTCTCGAGACAGGGCACGCAGGAGTGTGGTACGACCAGTCCGGTGCGATCCCAACGGTGTAGTAGGGAAATTAGGTCCTGTGTATAATTGGTGAACGGCTGGCGCTAGCCGTAGACTGCCGCCGTTTCACCGAGCAAGGGCGTTTAGCGGCAGTATGCTGCCGCCGACACCCTTACTCAAATCACTCGCGCGCGCGAGTGACACAGGTCCCCCCCGGTCCCTCGCCCAAGCCGCCAGAGCGGAGGTCCGTGTTTACATACACGGACCTCCGCTCACTCGCTCCGGGGGGGCCATCGCGGGTAGCCGGCGGCAATCGAAGCCGCCGAACCCGCTCCCTGGCCCCCCCTGGACACAGTGAGCGCGCGCGCTCACTAAACTCATTCCCACAGCCGCCGTCGTATGACGGCGATTTGCGGGAACGAGCCACTTTGCCGCCGTCAGATGCCGATCGCGGTCGGCAAGTGGTTAATATGTGTCCTGGATTAAAGGGATGATGTGGCAACCCTAGCGTGGCCTGACCAGCATGGTGTGAGGACGCACGGGACAGAGCTCTGGCACACCAGGGCATACTATCTAGCAATTGACCAACCCAACTCTCATCAAGGAGACCCCAGATGCCTAAACGCCGCCTGAACTCACAGCCACCTGGCGGCATCCGCAACCCAGACGGTGGACTCAATTCCTTCTTCACCCCACACACTCCGGGCACCAGAGCTTCGGCCAAGATAGCGTCCAGCAAGGCGGCGGCCTACCACGCTTCACCACCACATGACGCGGCTCCCCGGGACCCTCCGTTACCCCTCAGGTGAGAGAATACAGCCCCTCCACCTCCACTCACTCTGCAAGCCGCTTTTCACATTCCTCAGAGCTAGATAATGCGGAGGGAAACTGGGACCTTAGAGAGCACATTAGAGCTCTCCACCAAAGCAGACGTACAGCAGCTTATTGCAGCAGTGGCGCTCTCATGCCAGAAGGCAGTGAATGGCCTGAGGGAAGATACTGTAGCTCTGGGGAACAGGGTGGTAGCTCTGGAAACCAGCCAGGATGAAGTTATGCAGACACTGGCAGCTATTAAGGACACTTCCAAACAACATGAGGATATACTCAATTCTCTGTTAGACCAGCTTGATGATCAAAAGAACAGACAGGAGACAATATCCGCATCTGTGGTATGCCTGAAGCTACACAGGCCTCTGACCTGCTCCCCTCAGTACAAGGACTGTTCAAACAAATACTAGGATCTGCATCCCCTGATAACATTGAAATAGACAGAGCCCACCGTGCCTTGCTTCCCACCCCCCAAGATGTGGAAAAGCCCAGAGATGTAATCTGCAAGCTTCATAAATACTCTGTATCATGAAAGCAGCAAGAGGCACACTGACGATTGACTTCGATGGAGCCCAAACCTCCCTGTATCCAGATCTGTCCAGCCCATTACTAAGAGCACTATGCACCGCGGGTGTCACATACCGGTGGGGCTTCCCATTCCATCTGACGGCCACCAGAAACGGGAAAACGGTGAGTCTCTGCACCAAAGATGATCTAGCTGCTTTTGTGGATACTTTAGACCTACCACCTATGGAGTTCCCGGATTGGAGACTAAACACCCAGATCCCCTTGCCACAACGACCTGAAAGATGGCACCAAGCCTCTGCAAGATCCTGCAAGAGGAATCGGCAACGCCCCCGCAGCCACAGTGGGGCTGCATCTCCCCCTTCTTGATCACGCATGCATCCCTATTACAGGCTGAGACAGCTAGTTTTGTTTCTGCAATCATTTGACTACAGATCCAGGCGGTCAATCCAAGGGGGCCACTTGTTTACAACTGTTGAATTCTGTTTCCCTGGTTCAGCTCCGTTGAGCTACCTTGATACCCCCTTGCGACCCCCAAACCCTGGAACATTGTTCACAATGCAAGTTGTCAAGATCCACAGTCTTGCTCTACAGCCATTAGGTCCGTTTACTTGTGCACCTTTTTATTTTGTTCATACATCTGGTTGTCCCTCATCCCCTGGCCATGTGGACAGTCATGTACACCCCAATAGGTGTGGCCCCTGAAACAGAGTATGGTAATCTGCACAAGCATGGAAGAGAGGGTGGTCTCGCAGGGATACTTTCTTCTCTCCTAGAGACCTCCCCCTCTTCAACTAGACTTGCCTCACTCCTCGAGGACTGGCAGGGCATTCTTGTCAACTTATCTCCCAACTTTTTCTTCATTTTTTTGTTTCTTTTTTTGCTGCAATTTTGTTGTTCAGGTAACCCACTCATGGTTTGGTGGGAGGTGGGAATATAGGTGAATTGTTCTTAAAGATGTCTAGATGCTTTGTGGTGAATGATGCAAAGGGGGTGACCACTGATAATAGCCTGTGCAGTTGGTCTGTAACAAATGCCAATCATGTCTAAAACACTTACATTTTTATCCTATAATATCAGAGGTTTCTGTAGTCCATCTAAAAGAGGTCGTCTTTGGCAGGAACTACACCACCTGCCTTTAGATATTTTTTTTTGCAGGAGATGCATTTCACTGCCAAATTAACCCCTCGTCTACCTCTTACAAAGTATAACCAGTGGTATCATAGTTTATCCCCTATACCAGGGATATGCAATTAGCGGACCTCCAGCTGCTGCAAAACTACAAGCCCCATCATGCTGCTGCCTCTGGGTGTCATGCTTGTGGCTATCAGAGTCTTGCTATGCCTCATGGGATTTGTAGTTCTGCAACATCTGTAGGTCCGCTAATTGCATAACCCTGCCCTATACCGAAAGCCAGAGGGGTCTCCATTGCCATAAACAAATCCTGCCCTTTTTCTCTAAGTGCTAGCCTACTTGACCCTGAAGGTCGCTTTCCGTTTATTAAAGGATCGTTGGAAGGACAGAAATGCACTTTTGCTAACTTATACGCCCCAAACTCACGCATGGCAAACTTTATTTCAACTACCCTTAAACTTGATGGATTCAAAGAAGGCTTATTGATAGTAGGGGGGATTTTAATATTACCCTTAACCCATCAATGGACACCTCATCTGGGAAATCCTCTACTTTAGAGCGCTTAAACACATTAAAGCGGCCCTCCGTTCTCTCCACTTGGTGGACACATGGCGAGTGTTGCATCCCAGGAAAAGGGATTATAGCTACTATTCCAAAACATATGACTCTTACTCCAGACTGGACATGTTCTTTGTAGATCAATATTACCTGGGGAATGTTTGCTTCTCCACTATAGAACCTAGAAGTATATCTGATCACTCACTGATTAGAGTCGCTCTCAACTAGATAGGTGGCCGAGGAGGGGGGAGAACGTGGAGACTAAATGAAGGACTTTTGGACGAGCCCGGGGTGGTGGAGTCGATTTGAATCCAACTTGCCGGGGGAGGTGTCTGGGAAGGCCACAAAGCAGTGATTAAGGGGTAACTGATATCCCATGGTTCTCGTATACGTAAAAAGCAAGAAATCACTGCCCTCCTAGATAAAGATCCATAACATAGAAGTGAAGCATAAGGCTTCCTCCACCCTAGTAGGGTGAACAATTAAATGCCCTAAGGACTGAACGCAGCCAGTGCCTAGATTGTAGAGCCAAAAACAAACTTTGGTTCTACGCCCACCGGTTTTATGAACACGCTAGTAAGTGTGGGAGACTTCTGCCCAGACAAAAAAAAAAAAACCAGCAGGCTCTCCGTCATGTTCATAGCTTGACTACACAGGATAAACACATAGACTCCCACTCTATTGCCTCAGAATTCCGAAACTGAAAATTTGAATTCAAATACCATAATTTTGCTTTCCTGATGAGCTCCATGGCAGCACAGCTGGGTATAGGCTCTGCCCCCCATGCCTCCAGGACTTAACTCCTATATAAATTTGAGCCCACATACAGCCTCGGTGTTCTGTAACTAGTCCTACCAAGCTGGGTGGGATCTGTGCTGCCATGGAGCTCGTCAGGAAAGGAAAATGTATGGTAAGTATTTGAATTCAATTTTCTGTTTTCCTGACAGCTCCATGTCAGCACAGCTGGGAACTAACTAGGCAAGCAGGGGAGGAATAATGCTACACACTCCTCAATTCTGGCTAAAAACAGAAGCCAGGATGCCTCCGCTAAACTAAACTCATTCAGGCTTCCTCTATACAGTAATAAGCCCTGAACGTATATATTTTGGTGCCCATGTACCTGCCTTGCAGATGGTCTCAAACACTCGGCCTGCTGCCACTCAAAGTCGAGACCTTTCTAGTGAAGAGTGCTGTGAATCTCCTGGCACGGCCAACCCTTTCAACTTGTAGGCCAAGCAGATGAGCTTCACCAACATCAGATGGGCTAATTTCTTGAGTACTCCCCAAAAGGAACGTAGGAAGAACAAACTCTTGTGGGATATGGACTCTAAAGGTCAGTTCAGGCACAAAGTCGCGCATTGGCATGAATTCCACCCTGTCTGGGAAGAACGCGAGTATGGGTTCTTTAAACCCTAAGGCCGCCAATGGTGACTCTCTTCTGGCTGATGTAATTGCCACCAGTAAAGCAGTTTTCAGTGAGAGGTACCACAGGGTGATTGAAGGCATCTGATGCAAAAAACATCCAACATCAATGGGAGATCCAATTCCGAAACAACTCAAAAGATTTCAACCAAATTGCAACTTGAAAAATGGTATAATTAATTGTTGGATGCCCACTGCATGCCGGTGAAGGCAGAGATAGGAAGAATGTGTGCCTATAGCATACTTACGCTCAGACCTAAATGAAGCCCAGCCTGCAGAAATTTCAGAACAGACTTCTGAAGAGTCCAGTGTAAAATCTTGATCAGCCGTAATCCTGCGAGTTTATACCATATTCTACTATAAGCACTGTTTTCATAAGAGTATTCACAACCTTTACAAAGCATTTGAGATCCATTAACCTCTGCCCCTCAAGACCCAAGTCATCAGCCTGAGCCTGTTGCATGCTGGACGGATGAGACTTTAGAGAAGATTTGATCTTACAGGCAAATGGAGTCGATCATTAACACTCATTAGTAGGAGCAGAGTGTACCAAGGCCCCCTCGTCCAATCTGGGATCACCAGAACTGTCACCTTCCACCGTTACAGCCTTAGCTGGAAGCTGAGAATCAGAGGGAGCGTCAGAAAGGTATACACTGTCTTGGAGATCCACTCTGTGATCAGCACCTCCACCCCGATTGCTTGCGGATTCTGGATCCTGGAATAAAACTTCAGCAACTTGGTGTTGACTGGAGATGTGAGTGGGTCTACCTCTGGAAGAAAATAGCAAGGTCTGTTAGTTCTCTAAAGACTTGCAGTAGTCTGGACCATCCATTGTCATCCAGACATGTGCTGGATAAAAGTTTGCCTGAAGATTCCTCTGACCAGGCACATAGGCCACAGATAGCAGCAGAAAATGGACTTGAGCAGATTCTAGAAACAGAGAAACCTCCTTCAGGAGGAAGAGACTGAGCCTGGTTTCCAGATGTAGGCGTTGCGCTGTCTAACTTCACCAGGACAGATTCACCGGGGCTGAGGTGACTGAAGGCTAGGAGCCTGAGATGCTGCTCTCAATTCCAGGTGTTAGACATCATCTTGGACCCTTGAAAGAGACCATTGGCCCTGAGCCCATTGCTCCTTGAAGTAAGGTTCCTGTTCTACTTTACTGGTGTCTGACTTCACGACCAGCCACTAGGTCATCAGAAGGGAATGACATTGCAGACCATTTCATTTCTCCAACCACAAGTTTAGGCCACTGATCCAGAAACTCGACTTTAATGGGGCGAGATGTTCATTCCTACCAGAGATGCTGGCGTGAGGCTATTTCTATGGCTTAATTTGAGACATGAAGGATGAAAGATCTCAAAGTACGGCCTGAAATGCTTGCCTTAGGTGGCCAAGTGTCCATATCAAGCTGTACCTATGTCCCCAGAAGAGCCACAAAGTGCCCATAAGGCATGTATGGGTGACAATCCCAAAATGCCAGAAGCATCCTGACATGGAGCTCTTTGCTGACTTGCATCATGTGCTGGCTTACCAGTTTTTCCTGGATTCTTACCCAGAAATTCAGAAGTTAATCTCTCTGAAGTGAGCGTGGAAACTGACTCTTGAGCTTCAGTCTCCTTTACTTCAACAGACGTTCATCCTGAGGCAGGAAGCCAAACTGACCATATTAAATGTTTGTATTTAGGCTTGATCTTCCAAGATCAAGAACAATGCAGTTATTGAGCACATCCTCAAAGGCCATCCTCTGATAGTAAGGTCACATATCTGGCCAGTCCCACAAGGGACACCCACTGACCAAAGGAATGCTCCTAAATCCTGGACATCTTTCTGTTCAAATGGGCATAACTGCCATCCTGCTGTGATAACATGCTCCAATCTTGTAGAATGTGCACTTAATTCAGCCACCATAAGGGAATTCTCAAGCTGTCCTCTGGAGGCACTTAAAAACTTCCACAGCTTTGTTTCTCTTTAAAGGCATTTCCCCAACCTTACAAAAGGAGCAATAAAAAAAAACCTGGACAAAGGTCATCCTCCTCTTCCTGTTCAAAAGAGACTGAAGAGGACTGATTGGCTTGAGAAGAATTTGAGATCAGTTTTAATGGTCCTGAAAGGAACACTGGACATTGCCAGAATAGATGGCCCTTGCAGAAGATGAAGTCAGAAATTCCTTTAGAGTGTCTTGAGCACATGCTTAATTAATTGTGACAACTTGGTCACCATCATAGGCATGCGCACAGGGTGTGCCTGAGCACACCCGAATTACCTTGTGTGCATTAGCAATATCCAGGGGTGGCACCAGGTGGGTGGCTGAGGGTGCCAGTGACCAGTGTAAATGCCCCATTATATTAAAGGCTAGGTTCAAATTTAGCAATCTATTACACCCGTATTTAGGGTGTAACTTAATATACTGTCAATCAACATTCTCCCACTATCAGAGCCTCCTCCCTGTGACACCAGGTGGTGTTCATGTTTGTTTGAGCTTTGGGGTGCACACCCTAATGCAATAGGCTGTGCACACCTATGGTCACCATCTTAATCACTGTCTGCCTGAACAAAGTAGGAATCACATCTTCTTGGGAAGAATCTAGCAAGAGTTAATTTGCCTGAGGGGTTTTGAGACTGCTCATTGGCACAATATATGACCCCTTCACAGAGTGAGTGGAAGCAACACCTTTAGAATGTATTGGCCACGTGTTCAATGAATACAACAACCTGGCAGGTGTGAACAAGCAGGGATTATACAGTCATGCTCATCCATCTCTTCCCTTTGGAAAATTCTGAAGAAGATGGTTTGCCTGAAAGGCTAAGAGGTTGCTCACTGATAGACAAGACAACCATTTCACAGGATGAGTGCGAACACTCCTTTAGAGCGTATTAGTCTCATGTGACAATCTGTTAGGTGTCTTACCCTTGATTGCTTGAACAAAGCGGTATTCATGTAGTCATGACCATCCTGAAACTCAGAAAACAGGCTCTTTCGCCTGGTATGGCTAGGCAGCTTCTCATTGCCAGAGCAGAAAACCCTAAAGGGTGAGCAGAGACCACTCCTTTAGAGTGTATTGCCAATGTGCTTTTGGATTGTGGCATCCTATTAGGTGTCATCTCTCTCCCTGGCTGCTTGAGCCAGTAAGATACATACTGTCATACCCATCCACGTCTTCCTCTTATAGCGTCTGAAGAGGGATGTTTGCTTGGGAAAGCTATGAGACTGCTCATTGCCAGAGCATATAACCCCTTCACAGGGTAAGAGGAAACACTCCTAAGTGTATTCGCCACTTGTTTAATAAATGTGACAACCTGTTAGGTATCATATTCTCATCTCTGGTTGCTTGAACAAAGCAAGAGTCATAAAGTCATGTTCATCTCTGTCTTCTTTAACCACTTCAGCCCCGGAAGGATTTCCCACGTTAGGACCAGAGCACTTTTTGCGAGTCGGCACTGCGTCGCTTTAACTGACAATTGCGCGGTCGTGCAATGTTGTACCCAAGCAAAATTTGTGTCCTTTTTCCCCACAAATAGAGCTTTCTTTTGGTAGTATTTGATCACCTCTGCACCATTTCTGATCACCGCTATAAACAAAAAGAGCGTCAATTTTGCAAAAAAAAAAAAAAAACATGTTTCTTACTTTTTGCTAAAATACAAATCCAACAAAATATAAAAAAAATTGGTTTTGGCCGATTTATATTCTTCCTCATATTTCTGGTAAAAAAAATTGCAATCGGCGTTTATTGATTGGTTTGCGCAAAAGTTGCCGCGTTTACGGATGATAATTAATTTCTGGGGTTTTTATTTTTTACTAGTAATGGCGGCGATCTGCGATTCTTAGAGGTACTGCGATATTGGGGTGGACATGTCGGACCATTTTGACACTTTTTTGGGACCATTGGCATTTATACAGCGATCAGTGCTATAAAAATGCACTGATTACTGTGTAAATGCCATTGGCAGTGAAGGGGTTGACCTTCAGGGGGAGATCTAGGGGTTAACTGTGTTCCCTAGGCGTGTTCTAACTGTGAGGGGGCTGGGCTGTCAGGAGCATAAAAGAACTAACTGATCCCAGTGACAGGGATCAGTAGATCTCTTATGTCCCCACTGTCAGAATGGGGAACCGCCGTGTTTGCATCGGCGGTTCCCCCTTCTTTGGCAGCTCATCGCGGCTCGCTGGCGGACATCGGGTACGCCTGAGCCGAGGGCACACTCCTCCGGAGTACGGCGGACATGAGCACACCCCCTATCGGGCACTCCACAAATCGCCGTTTATTTACGGCGATTTGCGGTACATGCCCACACTGCCACAGTAAATATACTGTGCGCGGTGTGGATGTATTTAATGAAGAGCCTGAGAGGGCTGTTGTGCTTGGGAAAGCCCTGACTGTTCATTACCAATATAGATGACTCTTACACATGGTTTTGTGTACCACTTAAAACAGCCCAGAAAAAAATAATTAAATGCAGTAAAATGGTTTTCTCAGTAACAACCCAACGGCTAGGTCTCCACCACTGTGACCCCAAAGTCGCACGATTTAGAGTGCGAACTTGATGTGACCCTGAGTGCAGCCCTGATCCAACTTTACACTCTCTGGACAAAAGCTGCAACAATTTGGAACAGAGTAGTGGAAAAACCTTTTTAGGATCTGCTGCGACATGAGTCACACCAAATAAAACTGGGGGGGCACATAGAATACATATATTTTGATTTGTCATACAACTTCACATGTTTCAAGTTGCACAAAAACTTGCAGTAGTGAAAACTGAGCCCTAAGGGTTAACCTCAGCTAGAGGGAGACTCAGCGTCATCTACAGCCCTAATTAACAGGTGGTTAATTAGCTAACTCTGCCCTGCAGCATCAGGATACAGTAGGAATTTGCAACAGAATTACATTATTCTGCGATGTACACAAACCACTCAAGGTAATTGCAGACATTATTACAGCATGCTTCTCCCCCTCCTTTTTTTTTGGTAAAAAACTGAAGAGCACAACAAATGTACAAAGGATGTCTTAGATTTCAACAGGCAATAGCTGACTACTGTATTCATCCACAAGTGGCCCCTCTACCTTCCCTCGGAGTGCTGGTCTTTGAAAAGGGTTGACACAATATTAAAGCAAACATGAGAAGCCACCAATGGGTTAATGCCATGTGTGAACAGACAAAGTATTTCTTTGTGCACCTGTTATGCAGAGTCCTCCCTGTGGAGAAGTTCAGGGTATGCATAGTGGCTGCAGGGTGCAAGGCGCAACAACTCCCAGCAATGCAGCATTCATTTGGATACAAAGAATTTTTAACTTTAGCTCACCCAACCTCTGCCATCCGACTGTAACACTGGTGTGCGTGCCTAGGGGAGACTCTGCCGACACAGCTGTCCACTTACCAAGAACCCAGTGGACCACAAACAAGGCTGTTAGCCGGAATATAAGCCACCCCGAAAACCAGCAGCGGGGTTCCCTGGATTATGGGTCATTTAGCCGAGGCACCAGGGACTGTGTCCTGCCAAATCCACACGCATGGACGGAGGGCCAGCCCTTTAGACCAGCCAGGTAGAGGAGCACACCAAGGTCCTGCGCATAGGAGGAAAAAAGAACACCGAGGCTGTAGGTGGGCTCAAATTTATATGAGTTAAGTCCTGGAGGCATGGGGGGAGGGCGGACCATGGAGCTATGCTGTGCTGCCATGGAGCCATCAGGAAAAACACTATGCATTGCTTTATAACCTACAGTGCCTTGCGAAAGTATTCGGCCCCCTTTGAACTTTGCGACCTTTTGCCACATTTCAGGCTTCAAACATAAAGATATAAAACTCTAAATTTTTGTGAAGAATCAACAACAAGTGGGACACAATCATGAAGTGGAACAAAATTTATTGGATATTTCAAACTTTCTTAACAAATAAAAAACTGAAAAATTGGGCGTGCAAAATTATTCAGCCCCTTTA